>CM035116.1:8695365-9017201 GCA_020205555.1 Panax stipuleanatus | reverse complement strand
GTTTCTTTTTATGAAATGAGATTTCAGAATTGCTAAAATTAAAGAGTTTAATTGGAATTATTTTTTGAATGAAATAAAGGAGTTTATTTTTCCAAAAACAAAGTTTAGCAAACTTTTGCCCATTAACTGATATTAATACATATATGGAATGAATTTATTTTCATGAGATGAATAAGTTTTATTGATACGTATGATGATATGTATGGAAATAAAAGGATTGATTATGGACTATGACCAATGTGATTGGATTTTTATTTTGGTTGAATGCTTGAATGAATGGGTTTTATAAAATGGGGTCTGCGTACCTCGTCTTCTCTAGTTTTATTCTCGATGTAAATTCTATCTCCTTTCTATGTACTTCCCCTTGACTGCTGATCAAGGTTTCTATTTAATTTTAAATAGTTAATGTAATAGAGATAGTTAGAATTATTTTGAAGAAATTGGAGACCAAGGAGCAAGGACCGCGTGAAGACTCATTTGTATGGAGCCAAGGTTTAAATGTAATAGTTATATTTAAATTTAAATTCTTGCACTCCTAGGTTTGACCTTTTGGTTCACTTGGAGGCTCTAGTGAACCAAACTAGAATAAAAGTCCATAATCAATCCGGGTAGAATATAGTATTCTATATTGCATGCTAAATATTATATATATTATATTTTATACAAACATGCTTCGCATGTTTAATAAATGACGCGTATTATATATCTATATATATGCATGCGCGCTTAAAAAGATGAGACAAATAATAACAAACCCCTCAAAGAAATATTATTAAGTCTGAAGCGTTCAAATGATATTTGGAATATCGAACGTCGCCTTCTAGCATGATTAGTTAATAGAGTATTAAATATTTAATATGAGTTTGTTGTGCTATCCACAAGGCGAGTATTGAATATTTAAGATGTTAATTAATCACATTTGATACTTATCAAGAAAATTGAACGTTTTAGTCTTGTTGTGCTATCCACAAGGACGAAAATTTTTCTTTTTTGAATTTATGGAAGTGCTAGGCTGGACTTAACTTAAATCATTTTAGTTCGGATGTGCACACACATAACCATTATGATTTAAGAGGCAAAATAAAAGGAGTTACATGGTGATGTAATTGACAAGAGTTGTCTACCTATTTATTTGTATATCGCTTGTTGTGCTATCCACAAGGTTATATACATTTGAAATGGGATCCTTAATCTCACTAGCAAATCTTTAATTAGATGTTGCCGAACTATATGAGTGAGGGTAATATAGTTTGATGAAAATAGTGGGAGATACCAATTTAAAATAAAGACCTAAATTTATTTTGGTATGCAAAGTTAATAAAATGAATGTTTGCTAAAATGTTGTCTTTTCACATGCAGAATTTTAAAATATCAAAATCACTAATCTCACTACGAAGCATACTTGATGCAAATAAGCTTACCGGGCCCGAATTATGAGGACTGGCTAAGAAATCTGAGAATTGGTCTCACTGCTGAAAGGATTTCTTATGTCCTAAATTCCACTATCCCTGAATCTGTTTCAGAAACAGCCTCTGAGGAAGAGATTGCCACTTTCAATAAGTGGCAAGATGATGCATCTGTGGCTCAATGCATCATGCTCGCATCCATGAATAACGAGCTTCAGCGTCAGCACGAAAAAATGGATGCTCCTGCTATGCTGCTTCACCTCAAGGAGTTGTATGGTGAACAGAGTAGGACTGCTAGATATGAGATATCTAAGGAGCTCTTCCGATCTCGGATGACCGAGGGCATTGCCGTCGAGACTCATGTTCTGAAGGTAATCAATTTGATTGAACGCCTTGGACAGCTTGGGTTCGTCATGGATGGGGAGTTGAGTCAAGACTTGGTCTTGCAGTCACTCCCTGAGACCTTCTCGCAGTTTGTGGTTAATTTTCACATGAATAAGCTAGATGTCAGCTTACCTGAGCTGCTTAACATGCTGAAAACTGCAGAAGGTCACTTCTCATCCAAGAAGAACCATGTCTTGATGGTGGATTCTTTCAATAAAAGGAAGAGGCCCAAGGTGTCTTCTGAAAAGAAGAAATTTAAGAAGGCTAAGGGAAAACGGGAAAGAAAATGAGCAAAAGAAACCTGAACCAGCTAAAGGAATATGCTTTCATTACAATGAGCCGGGACATTGGAAGAGGAACTGCAAGAAGTTTCTAGCAGAGAAGAAGCTTGGAGAAGCTTCGACTTCCAATCAAGGTTTGTTTATGATTGAAATTAATTTTTCTGAAAGTCATAATTCTACTTTGGTATTGGATACCGGCTTTGGTTCTCACATATGTAATACTGTGCAGAGACTGGTCAGAAGTAGAAAGCTGAACAAAGATGAGGTGATCCTACGAGTGGGAAATGGAGCAAAAGTTACTGCATTAGCTGTAGGAACTTATTGTTTAGCAATGCCTTCGGGCAAATCCATTTATCTTAATAATTGTTATTATGTTCCGAATATTATTAAAAACATTATTTCAATTTTTGTATTGGATATGGAAGGTTTTGACGTTATTATAAAGAACATGGTTGTTCTATTTATAAAGACGATGTTTTATATGGTATTGAAAATTTGCGAAATGGACTTTATACACTTGACTTACAAGAAAATATATTTCAAATTGAACAAATTAAGAAAAGGAAAAGAGATGATATTAATTATACCTATATGTGGCACTGTAGACTCGGTCATATCAATGAAACAAGATTATCCAAGTTGCATAAAGATGGGCTCCTCTAGCTATCTGATTATGAATCATATCCAACTTGTGAATCTTGTCTCATGGGTAAAATGACTAAATCTCCTTTTAGTGGAAAAGGAGAGAGAGTTACAGAGTTGTTGGCATTAATTCACACAGACGTTTGTGGACCTATGACAACAAGTGCACGAGGTGAGTATTCTTATTTTATTACTTTCACTGATGATCACTCAAGATTTGGATATGTGTATTTAATGAAATACAAATCAGAATCATTTGAAAAGTTCAAAGAGTTCAGAAGTGAAGTAGAGAAACAAACGGGCAAGAGTATTAAGATACTTCGATCAGATCGAGGTGGAGAATACTTAAGTAGTGAGTTTCTCAATTGTCTTAGAGAAAATGGTATAATCTCACAATGGACTCCTCTAGGTACACCACAGTTAAATGGAGTATCTGAAAGGAGAAATCGAACACTGTTGGACATGGTTCGATCCATGATGAGTTTTACCGACCTTCCAATTTCATTCTTGGGATATGCCCTAGAAACGGCTGCATATGTACTTAACAAGGTACCTACCAAATCCGCCCCAAAGACTCCATATGAGATGTGGAAAGGGAGGAAACCAAATCTTAAGCATGTTAAGACTTGGGGTTGTCCAGCTTATGTCAAAAAGTTTGAAAATGATAAGCTACATACTAAATCCGATAAGTGTAGATTTGTGGGATACCCTAAAGAAACCGTAGGGTATTATTTCTATCATCCAACTGATCAAAAGGTGTTTGTTGCGAAACATGCTACCTTCTTGGAGAAAGAGTTTATCCATGAAGGGGTCAGTGGGAGCAAGATATATCTTGAAGAAGTTTAAGAACCACAAGTTACCACGGACCAAAGTCAGGTGCCTAACCAAGTAGAAGAACCTACTTTACCACACCCTGTTCGTAAATTTGGAAGAGTACCAAAGATACCTGAGAGGTATGGATTCGTTATAGAGGATAACGATGAGGTACACATCATAAATGATGATGATCCATTGAATTACGAACATGCTATGAGTAATAAAGACTCAGGGAAATGGCTTGAAGCCATGAAATCCGAAATGGACTCCATGTATGAAAACAAAGTATGGTCTTTGGTTTCACCACCTGAAGGTATTAAACCTATTGGGTGTAAATGGGTTTTTAAGAAAAAGACTGGAGCAGACGGAAAGGTAAAGACCTATAAGGCCCGACTGGTTGCAAAAGGTTTCAAACAAAGACAAGGAGTTGACTATGATGAAACCTTCTCACCAGTAGCCATGCTCAAGTCCATTCGAATTTTGCTTGCGATTGCAGCTTACAACGACTATGAGATCTGGCAGATGGACGTGAAAACGGCCTTCCTCAATGGGAAACTTGAGGAGGATGTGTATATGACACAGCCAGAGGGATTTATTTCAAAAGTTGGAACAAATCAAGTCTGTAAGCTACAAAGATCCATTTATGGGTTGAAGCAAGCTTCTCGTAGATGGAACATTCATTTTGATGAGACAATCAAAGAGTTTAATTTTATCAAAAACGAGGATGAACCATGTGTATACAAGAAGGTTAGTGGGAGCGCAGTATCATTCCTTGTATTATATGTTGATGATATATTACTGATAGGGAATGACATTCCTATGTTACAATCCATTAAAATCTGGTTATCTAAAAAACTTCTCCATGAAGGACTTGGGTGAAACATCTTATATTTTGGGGATAAAGATGTATAGAGATAGATCTAAAAGGATGCTCGGCTTATCCCAAGGAACGTACATTGATACGACGCTAAAGAGGTTTAGCATGGAAGATTCCAAAAGAGGTCTCATGCCGATGAGCCATGGAATAAATCTCTCCAAGAAACAGGCCCCAAAGACACCTGAGGAGAGAGACCGTATGAGTAAGATCCCTTATGCTTCTGCAATAGGATCTATCATGTACGGTATGATATGTACTAGACCGGATGTTGCTCACGCACTTAGTGTAACAAGCAGATACCAGTCGAATCCAGGAGAAGAGCACTGGAAGGCAGTGAAAAATATCCTAAAGTACTTGAGAAGGACTAAAGATATTTTTCTTGTCTATGGTGGGTTTGAATTAAAACTCGAGGGATTCACGGACTCAAGTTTTGAAACAGACCAAGATGACAGTAAATCTGTTTCAGGGTATGTGTTTACCTTGAACGGAGGTGAAGTGAGTTGGAAGAGTTCCAAGCAGCAAACGGTTGCTGATTCAGTGACAGAGGCAGAGTATATAGCTGCAAGTGAAGCTGCAAAGGAAGCTGTTTGGATGAAGAAGTTCATAACTGAACTTGGTGTGGTTCCTAGCATTGGAGAAGCAGTTCCCGTATACTGTGACAACACCGGAGCGGTTGCACAAGCTAAGGAACCCAGGTCTCATCAAAAATCTAAGCACGTGTTGCGGCGATTTCACTTGATCAGGGAGATCATTGAAAGAGGAGACGTCACCTTGGAGCATGTAGACTCTCAAGACAACATTGCAGATCCATTTACTAAAGCTTTAACACAATAGCAGTTTGATCGTCACTTAGAGAAGATGGGTATGAGATACCATGGCGATTGGCTTTAGTGCAAGTGGGAGATTGATAGTAGTGTGCATACAAGCCAATCATGTATGATGATAAAGCACATACTTTGTAAACAATCTTATTTATTTATTAATAAAATATTCATTTAAGGCATATAATTATCTACATGGTGCTGTTTTTATAATATGTAAATAACCCATAGTTTTAAGCAATGCTTTTAGAATCATGATGAGATAATGATAATGAGATCTAAATTCTTAGAAAGCTTAAAAACTAAAATAGTTCCCAATTATGGGATTACTAAAATGGGGATTAGTAAATCCGGACAGATTGGTACATATGTTGCTTGCTCATTGGATGAGGATGACTGATCTCATGGTTATTTGTGTGGAGACACTAAAGCAAGTATGTAGGTGCTTATTGGAGAATAAGTTCACTGAACGTGACTCGCTATGGAATACCTAATGGAGTTTTACTCGCCTGTCAATAGGAATTCCTAATGTGATAGTAGTACATGTGATCCTTGGACTTGAGATCATCATAGTATCTTGTATGTAACAAATTATACTTTGACTAATTCCTTAAGGCCTTTTAAGGCATATATAGGGTATGCTTGGGTGTAATGAGTTACATATGGAGATAATAAATGATCAATAAAGAATCTACCACCTCTAGTAAAAGAGGAGATATGTCCTATGTGATTCGTTAAATGACAACCCAGGAATCCTTGGCCAAGGTAGAATGAAATTAGAAAGAGGTTTCTAATTTGCATTATTTGGAGTTGTGCATTTTCTAATCGAAATACATATGATTAAATAAATTAAGACTTGACAGTAAATCCATGTCTTATATTTAATTGGGACATTGTATGGTGGAAGGATTGAATTGTACGGTAACTATTAACTCACAGGTTCTTTTATGATTAATGTTGAAATCTATATTATCTGGAAAGTCGTTGATCGCTAGGGAGGCTTATCCCTATTGTAGAATAAATGTTATTTATTTAAATAGATTATTAGTTTAATTTGTTTATTTAAATAAGATTATAATTGTTCTAATTGATTTATTCACAACCGGTTTAATATGGAGAACCTAAAGGGTCACACCATAAAAGGAAGAAGAATTATTTAAGAAGAAAATGGCATGATAGTAATAATGCATTAAGTATAATTACTTTAATCTATGATGATAGAATAAATTAAATAGCTTAATGTTTATTATTTAATATTTTAGAAATATTAAATATAAATTAATAAGAGGAGTCTTATTAATATTATTATTATTTTAATTCTAAAGGAGTTTAGGAATTAATATAATATCAGTACTCTCTCTCAATCCTAATAAAGATTAGGATATAAATTAATTAAATAAAACCCTATTCTAATTGGATTAGGAGGGTTAACCTAATATCTATATAAGATAGTCTTATATCAGAAATAAGGAACGTGTGAATTTTTCAAGAGTTGGGAGTACACATATTCTATAGAGATAGAAACAAGGGTTAAGCCAATAACCCATCTTACTGAGTTCTTCATCTTCCTTGGTGGATCACCGTTAGAGGCCAAACATTTGGGTGGCTGACATTGATCAAGGGAAGGAGCCACTACAGAGGAATCAAAGGAATCAAAGGAGTAGAACTTGTACCTGAGGAAGCTTGGATCTTCAAAGGTATAATTCTGTTTTTCTCCTTCTTCATTCACTGATAATTGATGCACAAGAATGATCATGGTAATGGGTTTGTATAAATTTTTGAAACCTAGTTTTTTATGCTTCCGCCCTATTTATGTGATTTGATTGCATGATTGCGTTACGTACAAACCCAACAGTGGTATCAGAGCCAATCTTGTGCTAATTATCAGTCTATGTGATTCCATACATGTATGATATGCGATTGGATCGTGTTCTGGGCAACAAAAAATTTTTAGATTCTGCGAAGCTGCGCAGCTGCGCCGGTACAAGGCAATATTGCTGCGCAGCTACGCCGGGTGCTGTTCCTGGTTTTCATGCTGCGCAGCTGCGCCGGTTCCCTTTACATTCTTGGCGCAGCTGCGCCACTGGACAGGAACTGAATTTTTTTTTGTTTTATTTAATTAAATGAATGGTTTATTTAATTAATAAAGGTTTAAAATAATGATGTTTATTTTATATGAAATGAGATTTCAGAATTGCTAAAATTAAAGAGTTTAATTTGGAATTATTTTTTGAATGAAATAAAGGAGTTTATTTTTCCAAAAAACAAAGTTTAGCAAACTTTTGCCCATTAACTGATATTAATACATATATGGAATGAATTTATTTTCATGATATGAATAAGTTTTATTGATACGTATGATGATATGTATGGAAATAAAAGGGATTGATTATGGACTATGACCAATGTGATTGGATTTTATTTTGGTTGAATGCTTGAATGAATGGATTTTATAAAATGGGGTCTGCGTACCTCGTCTTCTCTAGTTTTATTCTCGATGTAAATTCTATCTCCTTTCTATGTACTTCCCCTTGACTGCTGATCAAGGTTTCTATTTAATTTTAAATAGTTAATGTAATAGAGATAGTTAGAATTATTTTGAAGAAATTGGAGACCAAGGAGCAAGGAACGCGTGAAGACTCATTTGTATGGAGCCAAGGTTTAAATGTAATAGTTATATTTAAATTTAAATTCTTGCACTCCTAGGTTTGACCTTTTGGTTCACTTGGAGGCTCTAGTGAACCAAACTAGAATAAAAGTCCATAATCAATCCGGGTAGAATATAGTATTCTATATTGCATGCTAAATATTATATATATTATATTTTATACAAACATGTTTCGCATGTTTAATAAAATGACGCGTATTTTATATATATATATGCATGCGCGCTTAAAAAGATGAGACAAATAATAACAAACCCCTCAAAGAAATATTATTAAGTCTGAAGCGTTCAAATGATATTTGGAATATCGAACGTCGCCTTCTAGCATGATTAGTTAATAGAGTATTAAATATTTAATATGAGTTTGTTGTGCTATCCACAAGGCGAGTATTGAATATTTAAGATGTTAATTAATCACATTTGATGCTTATCAAGAAAATTGAACGTTTTAGTCTTGTTGTGCTATCCACAAGGACGAAAATTTTTCTTTTTTGAATTTATGGAAGTGCTAGGCTGGACTTAACTTAAATCATTTTAGTTCGGATGTGCACACACATAACCATTATGATTTAAGAGGCAAAATAAAAGGAGTTACATGGTGATGTAATTGACAAGAGTTGTCTACCTATTTATTTGTATATCGCTTGTTGTGCTATCCACAAGGTTATATACATTTGAAATGGGATCCTTAATCTCACTAGCAAATCTTTAATTAGATGTTGCCGAACTATATGAGTGAGGGTAATATAGTTTGATGAAAATAGTGGGAGATACCAATTTAAAATAAAGACCTAAATTTATTTTGGTATGCAAAGTTAATAAAATGAATGTTTGCTAAAATGTTGTCTTTTCACATGCAGAATTTTAAAAATGTCAAAATCACTAATCTCACTACGAAGCATACTTGATGCAAATAAGCTTACCGGCCCGAATTATGAGGACTGGCTAAGAAATCTGAGAATTGGTCTCACTGCTGAAAGGATTTCTTATGTCCTAAATTCCACTATCCCTGAATCTGTTTCAGAAACAGCCTCTGAGGAAGAGATTGCCACTTTCAATAAGTGGCAAGATGATGCATCTGTGGCTCAATGCATCATGCTCGCATCCATGAATAACGAGCTTCAGCGTCAGCACGAAAAAATGGATGCTCCTGCTATGCTGCTTCACCTCAAGGAGTTGTATGGTGAACAGAGTAGGACTGCTAGATATGAGATATCTAAGGAGCTCTTCCGATCTCGGATGACCGAGGGCACTGCCGTCGAGACTCATGTTCTGAAGGTAATCAATTTGATTGAACGCCTTGGACAGCTTGGGTTCGTCATGGATGGGGAGTTGAGTCAAGACTTGGTCTTGCAGTCACTCCCTGAGACCTTCTCGCAGTTTGTGGTTAATTTTCACATGAATAAGCTAGATGTCAGCTTACCTGAGCTGCTTAACATGCTGAAAACTGCAGAAGGTTACTTCTCATCCAAGAAGAACCATGTCTTGATGGTGGATTCTTTCAATAAAAGGAAGAGGCCCAAGGTGTCTTCTGAAAAGAAGAAATTTAAGAAGGCTAAGGGAAAAGGGAAAGAAAATGAGCAAAAGAAACCTGAACCAGCTAAAGGAATATGCTTTCATTACAATGAGCCGGGACATTGGAAGAGGAACTGCAAGAAGTTTCTAGCAGAGAAGAAGCTTGGAGAAGC
This sequence comes from Panax stipuleanatus, assembly GCA_020205555.1. Taxonomy (NCBI): domain Eukaryota; kingdom Viridiplantae; phylum Streptophyta; class Magnoliopsida; order Apiales; family Araliaceae; genus Panax; species Panax stipuleanatus. The sequence goes on along the minus strand of CM035116.1, from coordinate 9,007,621 downwards.
TTCGACTTCCAATCAAGGTTTGTTTATGATTGAAATTAATTTTTCTGAAAGTCATAATTCTACTTGGGTATTGGATACCGGCTGTGGTTCTCACATATGTAATACTGTGCAAAGACTGGTCAGAAGTAGAAAGCTGAACAAAGATGAGGTGATCCTACGAGTGGGAAATGGAGCAAAAGTTGCTGCATTAGCTGTAGGAACTTATTGTTTAACAATGCCTTCGGGCAAATCCATTTATCTTAATAATTGTTATTATGTTCCGAATATTATTAAAAACATTATTTCAATTTTTGTATTGGATATGGAAGGTTTTGACGTTATTATAAAGAACAATGGTTGTTCTATTTATAAAGACGATGTTTTATATGGTATTGGAAATTTGCGAAATGGACTTTATACACTTGACTTACAAGAAAATATATTTCAAATTGAACAAATTAAGAAAAGGAAAAGAGATGATATTAATTATACCTATATGTGGCACTGTAGACTCGGTCATATCAATGAAACAAGATTATCCAAGTTGCATAAAGATGGGCTCCTCGAGCTATCTGATTATGAATCATATCCAACTTGTGAATCTTGTCTCATGGGTAAAATGACTAAATCTCCTTTTAGTGGAAAAGGAGAGAGAGTTACAGAGTTGTTGGCATTAATTCACACAGACGTTTGTGGACCTATGACAACAAGTGCACGAGGTGAGTATTCTTATTTTATTACTTTCACTGATGATCACTCAAGATTTGGATATGTGTATTTAATGAAATACAAATCAGAATCATTTGAAAAGTTCAAAGAGTTCAGAAGTGAAGTAGAGAAACAAACGGGCAAGAGTATTAAGATACTTCGATCAGATCGAGGTGGAGAATACTTAAGTAGTGAGTTTCTCAATTGTCTTAGAGAAAATGGTATAATCTCACAATGGACTCCTCTAGGTACACCACAGTTAAATGGAGTATCTGAAAGGAGAAATCGAACACTGTTGGACATGGTTCGATCCATGATGAGTTTTACCGACCTTCCAATTTCATTCTTGGGATATGCCCTAGAAACGGCTGCATATGTACTTAACAAGGTACCTACCAAATCCGCCCCAAAGACTCCATATGAGATGTGGAAAGGGAGGAAACCAAATCTTAAGCATGTTAAGACTTGGGGTTGTCCAGCTTATGTCAAAAAGTTTGAAAATGATAAGCTACATACTAAATCCGATAAGTGTAGATTTGTGGGATACCCTAAAGAAACCGTAGGGTATTATTTCTATCATCCAACTGATCAAAAGGTGTTTGTTGCGAAACATGCTACCTTCTTGGAGAAAGAGTTTATCCATGAAGGGGTCAGTGGGAGCAAGATATATCTTGAAGAAGTTTAAGAACCACAAGTTACCACGGACCAAAGTCAGGTGCCTAACCAAGTAGAAGAACCTACTTTACCACACCCTGTTCGTAAATTTGGAAGAGTACCAAAGATACCTGAGAGGTATGGATTCGTTATAGAGGATAACGATGAGGTACACATCATGAATGATGATGATCCATTGAATTACGAACATGTTATGAGTAATAAAGACTCAGGGAAATGGCTTGAAGCCATGAAATCCGAAATGGACTCCATGTATGAAAACAAAGTATGGTCTTTGGTTTCACCACCTGAAGGTATTAAACCTATTGGGTGTAAATGGGTTTTTAAGAAAAAGACTGGAGCAGACGGAAAGGTAAAGACCTATAAGGCCCGACTGGTTGCAAAAGGTTTCAAACAAAGACAAGGAGTTGACTATGATGAAACCTTCTCACCAGTAGCCATGCTCAAGTCCATTCGAATTTTGCTTGCGATTGCAGCTTACAACGACTATGAGATCTGACAGATGGACGTGAAAACGGCCTTCCTCAATGGGAAACTTGAGGAGAATGTGTATATGACACAGCCAGAGGGATTTATTTCAATAGTTGGAACAAATCAAGTCTGTAAGCTACAAAGATCCATTTATGGGTTGAAGCAAGCTTCTCGTAGATGGAACATTCATTTTGATGAGACAATCAAAGAGTTTAATTTTATCAAAAACGAGGATGAACCATGTGTATACAAGAAGGTTAGTGGGAGCGTAGTATCATTCCTTGTATTATATGTTGATGATATATTACTGATAGGGAATGACATTCCTATGTTACAATCTATTAAAATCTGGTTATCTAAAAAACTTCTCCATGAAGGACTTGGGTGAAGCATCCTATATTTTGGGGATAAAGATCTATAGAGATAGATCTAAAAGGATGCTCGGCTTATCCCAAGGAACGTACATTGATACGACGCTAAAGAGGTTTAGCATGGAAGATTCCAAAAGAGGTCTCATGCCGATGAGCCATGGAATAAATCTCTCCAAGAAACAGGCCCCAAAGACACCTGAGGAGAGAGACCGTATGAGTAAGATCCCTTATGCTTCTGCAATAGGATCTATCATGTACGGTATGATATGTACTAGACCGGATGTTGCTCACGCACTTAGTGTAACAAGCAGATACCAGTCGAATCCAGGAGAAGAGCACTGGAAGGCAGTGAAAAATATCCTAAAGTACTTGAGAAGGACTAAAGATATTTTTCTTGTCTATGGTGGGTTTGAATTAAAACTCGAGGGATTCACGGACTCAAGTTTTGAAACAGACCAAGATGACAGTAAATCTGTTTCAGGGTATGTGTTTACCTTGAACGGAGGTGAAGTGAGTTGGAAGAGTTCCAAGCAGCAAACGGTTGCTGATTCAGTGACAGAGGTAGAGTATATAGCTGCAAGTGAAGCTGCAAAGGAAGCTGTTTGGATGAAGAAGTTCATAACTGAACTTGGTGTGGTTCCTAGCATTGGAGAAGCAGTTCCCGTATACTGTGACAACACCGGAGCGGTTGCACAAGCTAAGGAACCCAGGTCTCATCAAAAATCTAAGCACGTGTTGCGGCGATTTCACTTGATCAGGGAGATCATTGAAAGAGGAGACGTCACCTTGGAGCATGTAGACTCTCAAGACAACATTGCAGATCCATTTACTAAAGCTTTAACACAATAGCAGTTTGATCGTCACTTAGAGAAGATGGGTATGAGATACCATGGCGATTGACTTTAGTGCAAGTGGGAGATTGATAGTAGTGTGCATACAAGCCAATCATGTATGATGATAAAGCACATACTTTGTAAACAATCTTATTTATTTATTAATAAAATATTCATTTAAGGCATATAATTATCTACATGGTGCTGTTTTTATAATATGTAAATAACCCATAGTTTTAAGCAATGCTTTTAGAATCATGATGAGATAATGATAATGAGATCTAAATTCTTAGAAAGCTTAAAAACTAAAATAGTTCCCAATTATGGGATTACTAAAATGGGGATTAGTAAATCCGGACAGATTGGTACATATGTTGCTTGCTCATTGGATGAGGATGACTGATCTCATGGTTATTTGTGTGGAGACACTAAAGCAAGTATGTAGGTGCTTATTGGAGAATAAGTTCACTGAACGTGACTCGCTATGGAATACCTAATGGAGTTTTACTCGCCTGTCAATAGGAATTCCTAATGTGATAGTAGTACATGTGATCCTTGGACTTGAGATCATCATAGTATCTTGTATGTAACAAATTATACTTTGACTAATTCCTTAAGGCCTTTTAAGGCATATATAGGGTATGCTTGGATGTAATGAGTTACATATGGAGATAATAAATGATCAATAAAGAATCTACCACCTCTAGTAAAAGAGGAGATATGTCCTATGTGATTCGTTAAATGACAACCCAGGAATCCTTGGCCAAGGTAGAATGAAATTAGAAAGAGGTTTCTAATTTGCATTATTTGGAGTTGTGCATTTTCTAATCGAAATACATATGATTAAATAAATTAAGACTTGACAGTAAATCCATGTCTTATATTTAATTGGGACATTGTATGGTGGAAGGATTGAATTGTACGGTAACTATTAACTCACAGGTTCTTTTATGATTAATGTTGAAATCTATATTATCTGGAAAGTCGTTGATCGCTAGGGAGGCTTATCCCTATTGTAGAATAAATGTTATTTATTTAAATAGATTATTAGTTTAATTTGTTTATTTAAATAAGATTATAATTGTTCTAATTGATTTATTCACAACCGGTTTAATATGGAGAACCTAAAGGGTCACACCATAAAAGGAAGAAGAATTATTTAAGAAGAAAATGGCATGATAGTAATAATGCATTAAGTATAATTACTTTAATCTATGATGATAGAATAAATTAAATAGCTTAATGTTTATTATTTAATATTTTAGAAATATTAAATATAAATTAATAAGAGGAGTCTTATTAATATTATTATTATTTTAATTCTAAAGGAGTTTAGGAATTAATATAATATCAGTACTCTCTCTCAATCCTAATAAAGATTAGGATATAAATTAATTAAATAAAACCCTATTCTAATTGGATTAGGAGGGTTAACCTAATATCTATATAAGATAGTCTTATATCAGAAATAAGGAACGTGTGAATTTTTCAAGAGTTGGGAGTACACATATTCTATAGAGATAGAAACAAGGGTTAAGCCAATAACCCATCTTACTGAGTTCTTCATCTTCCTTGGTGGATCACCGTTAGAGGCCAAACATTTGGGTGGCTGACATTGATCAAGGGAAGGAGCCACTACAGAGGAATCAAAGGAATCAAAGGAGTAGAACTTGTACCTGAGGAAGCTTGGATCTTCAAAGGTATAATTCTGTTTTTCTCCTTCTTCATTCACTGATAATTGATGCACAAGAATGATCATGGTAATGGGTTTGTATAAATTTTTGAAACCTAGTTTTTTACGCTTCCGTCCTATTTATGTGATTTGATTGCATGATTGCGTTACGTACAAGCCCAACATATGTTAGATCGCAGGACTATGTCCCGCATTATAGATGAGGAGCGTAGTGAAGCTGTCCGACGCCTTAGTAGGTCGTGATAGGATAATATGATATTGTTAATGTTTAAATAATCGTAAATAATGTAAATTCCGATGTGATTATAAACAAAGGAATATTGTGATAATGTAAATCTTGTAGAAACTTTATTTCAGGATAGTTGATGTAAATGGCAGAAATGCTATCGAATTGTATTAAAAGCTTTTGGTTTTAATAAAATAATAAAGTTTGTTCAAGATGATATGGGTTAAGTGAGTATGTTAAAGTATTTAACATTATGTGATACTCTTTGGAGTAGTTAATGTAAATTCCGATGTGATTAAAAACAAAGGAATATTTTGAGAAACTAAATCCTGAAGATTCTTTATCTTGGGATAGTTGAAGTAACCGGCAGAGATGCTATAGTACTATGTTTAAAACTTTTGATTTAAATAGAATATCAAAGGTTATTTGAAAAGAAAAGAGTTATAGTGATTATGTCAAATATTTGAGTTAAAGTTTAAGTATTTAAGAGATTGAATAAAGATCTAATGAGCGTATATTCTTAACAGAAATATGCAGCCAAGAAGGAGACAAAATCGTCGACAAGCCCAAGAAGGGTCAACCAATAACAATAACAACAATGATGCCAATGCGAACCTCGTTCAGCACTTGGTAAATCTGTTGGCTGGAGCGATGAATAATCAGCCTCAAGCTCCACCGAACACCTCATTTAAAGACTTTAAGGCAGTGGGACCGCCAGATTTTAAGGGTTCCACGAGCCCGATAGAAGCTCAGACTTGGGTTATGGAAATGGAGAAAATTTTTGAGGTCGCCCGAGTTAGGGAGGACCAGAAGACCGCCTACGCGATATTTATGTTAAAATCAGAAGCCACTGGTGGCAGGAAAATAAGATCAGGGGAGGAGAAGGTGTAATAGCCTGGGAAAGGTTTAAAGAAATGTTTTTCGAGATGTATTTACCGACCAGCTCCCAGAATCAAATGGAGGTGCAGTTTCTGGAGTTGAAGCAGGGGAATATGTCTGTGCCCGACTACGCGGCAAAGTTTAACGAATTGTCCAGGTTTGTCCAATATCAGGTGCATACTGACGAAAGAAAGGCTAGGCATTTTGAACAGGGACTGAAACCCTGGTTGTATAGCAAGGTGTCAATGTTTCAATTGAACACTTTTGCTGGAGTTCTGGAGAAGGCCATTTTCGCTGAAGGTGGAAGCGAAGCGGTGTCTAAGTACAATCAGGATCAAAAGAAGAAGAAGAATGATAGTGAAGGAAACAATAAGGCTAGTGGCAGTCACACAGGGGGAACTAATAATTATAAACGAAAGTGGAATGACAACCCGTAGTCTGTAAGTCAGCAAGGTAGTCAGAAGAAAAAGTTAGAACCGTGCCCAACCTGTGGGAAGACTCACTTGGGAGTCTACATGAAAGGGAAAAGAGTTTGCTACAATTGTGGTCAGGAAGGCCACATAGCACCTAACTGCCCTAACCCTAAGAAGGGCGCCTACTATACATATGGGTCGAAGGATCACTTGGCTAGAGACTGTCCAAAGAAGGTATCTGGAGGGGTAAGGTCAGGTGGAAATAAGGAAAATAATGGTGGAAATCCTCTGATAATTACCACACGGACTTCGACAAACCGACCAACCGCAAGAACATTCAACATGACAGTACAAGACGCTGTGCAGTCTCGTGATGTGGTGTCAGGTATCATTCCGATCAATAAAGTCAATGCTTATGTTTTATTTGATTCGGGTGCTACTTGTTCATTTATATCCGATGACTTTGCCAAGAACTTAGAATTGCATAAAGACAAATTAGAGATCCCTATGAACATAGAGATTGCGAATAAGGAAGTAATTCTTGTTAAGTATATACACAAGAACTGTAGAGTGGATATTAAGGGTAACGTTATGAACGTAGATCTTATCCCGATTAAACTAGGGGAATTTGACGTTATCCTAGGAATGGATTGGCTATTCAATTATGGAGCCGTAATTGATTGCCAGAAGAAATGTATTAACCTTATGACTCCGTCAAAGGTTGTGTTTTATGGCAGCAAGTCACCGAGACAAGCGAGTTGTCTGACGATGATGCAAGTCAGGAAGTTATTAAGACAAGGCTGTTTAGGATATTTAGCCTACATAGTCGATAGTCGTAAAGAGAATCCAAAGTTGGAGGAAATACCAGTCGTAAGGGACTTCGTGGATGTGTTTTCGGACGATTTGCCAGGACTTTTGCCGGATAGAGAAGTAGATTTTGTAATCGATTTGGTGCCAGGAACGGCTCCAATATCGAAAGCACCGTACCAGATGGCTCCGGTAGAAATGAAAGAACTGATGGTTCAGTTACAAGAACTATTGGATAAGAAATATATTCAACCGAGCATATCACCGTGGGGAGCGCCGGTGTTATTTGTTAAAAAGAAGGATGGTACAATGTGACTCTGCATCGATTATAGAGAGTTGAATAAGGTTACTATTAAGAATAAGTATCCATTACCAAGAATTGATGATTTGTTTGATCAGTTAAAAGGAGCGAGATATTTCTCGAAGATAGACCTAAGAAGTGGATATCATCAGCTGAAGGTGAGGCCTGAAGATGTCCCAAAGACAGCATTTAGGACACGATATGGTCACTACGAATTTTTGATTATGTCATTTGGTCTAACGAATGCGCCTGAAGCATTTATTGGCCTAATGAATGGAGTGTTCAAGCCCTTTTTGGACAAATTTGTAGTGGTTTTTATCGATGATATATTGGTATATTCTAAGACCAAGGAAGAGCATGTTGAACATTTAAAGTTAACATTGGAAGTGTTGAGAAAAGAAAAGTTGTACGCCAAGTTCTCAAAGTGTGAATTTTGGATTGAGAGGGTGCAATTTTTCGGACATGTCATTGATAAGGATGGAATTTCGGTGGATCCCTCCAAAGTCAAAGCGGTGATGAATTGGGATCAGCCGAAAACACTGTCAGAAGTAAGAAGTTTTCTTGGATTAGCTGGTTACTATAGAAGATCGCCACTCCGCTAACGAATTTGACTAGGAAAGTTGAAAAATTCGTTTGGACGGAGAAATGTGAGGAAAGTTTTCAAGAGCTTAAGAGAAGGTTGAGTACAGCACCTGTGTTGTCCCTACTGGATGATACAGGAAACTTTGTGGTATATAGTGATGCGTCGCATAAAGGGCTAGGCTGTGTGCTTATGCAAAACGGCAGAGTCATTGCGTATGCGTCACGACAGTTGAAAGATTATGAGAAGGGATATCCAACCCACGATTTGGAATTAACTACGGTGGTATTTGCTTTAAAGATTTGGAGACACTATCTCTATGGGGAGAAGTGTGAAATATATATAGACCATAAGAGTCTGAAGTATATTTTCACACAGAAAGACTTGAATATGCGCCAAAGAAGGTGGCTGGAGTTAATAAAGGATTATAATTGTGATATCTTATACCACCCAGGCAAAGCGAATGTTGTAGCCGACGCCTTAAGCAGAAAGGGTCGGGAGAAGTTGATGATGCTAACAACACAGGAAGAATTGATTTCAGCAATGGAAAAGCTGGAATTGGAAGTAGGATGTCCAATGGAGACTGACGAGAAACTGTTCCATATGCAAGCTGGTACAACTTTATTAGATAAGATTAAGGAAGCACAAATCCTGGATAACGAATGTGAGGAAGTAAAGAAAAAGATATCTGAAGGGACTGAACTTAGATTTAAAATAGACAGCGAAGGATTGTTGAGATTTGAAAGTAGAGTTTGGGTACCGCCAATACCAGAAATTAAGGAGGACATTCTGAGCGAGGCTCATAGTTTGAGGTATTCCATTCACCCCGGAAGTACCAAGATGTATCAAGATTTACGACAACACTTTTGGTGGACAAATATGAAGAAAGACGTTGCCGATTGTGTTGCTAAGTGTCTGACTTGCCAAAGGGTCAAGGCAGAACACCAAAGACCAAGTGGTTTGTTACAACCTTTAGAAATCCCAGAATGGAAATGGGAACATATTACAATGGATTTTGTTGTTGGCCTTCCGACGACCCAGAAAGGCTATGACGCAGTATGGGTTATCGTCGACCGATTAACGAAATCCGCACACTTCCTTCCGATCAAAATTAGATTTAACTTAGAACAATTGGCAAAGTTATACGTGAAAGAGATTGTTTCGAGGCACGGAGTGCCATTGTCAATTATTTCTGACCGAGATCCGCGCTTTACATCGAATTTCTAGAAAATACTTCAAGAATGCATGGGAACACAGTTGAGAATGAGTACTGCCTATCACCCTCAGACTGACGGGCAATGTGAAAGAACGATCCAAACATTAGAGGATATGCTAAGGGCATGTATCATGGATTTTAATAGCAATTGGGATGATCATTTACCGCTTGTAGAATTCGGTTATAATAATAGTTACCACGCTAGTATTGGTATGCCGCCTTACGAAGCGTTGTACGGTAGAAAGTGCAGAACTCCACTGTACTGGGATGAAGTTGGTGAAAGACAATTGCTAGGACCAGAGTTAGTCCAACAAACAGCAGAGATAGTTAAAGTAATTCGGACAAGATTAGTAGCGGCTCAGGATAGGCAGAAGAAATACGCCGATCCACACCACAAGAATGAAGAGTTTGAATCGGGTAGCTTTGTAGTTTTGAAGGCCTCTCCTTGGAAGGGAAAGATCAGATTTGGTAAGAAGGGAAAATTGAGCCCGAGGTTCATTGGACCCTTTGAGATATTACGACGAATTGGAGAAGTAGCCTATGAGGTAGCTTTACCTCCGGCACTGGAACATGTCCACAACGTTTTCTATGTGTCGGTATTACGACGTTATAAACCCGATTACAAACATGTAATAGAATATGAACCCCTACAATTTGAGAAAGATTTATCCTACGAAGAAGTTCCTGTTCAGATTGTTGACAGGAAAGAGCAAGTTCTTAGGAACAAAGTAATACCTTCTGTTAAGGTAATTTGGAGGAACCACAACGCTGAAGAAGCTACGTAGGAACTCGAAGAGAATATGATAAAGAATTATCCCCACTCATTTTCTTGAATAGGTGAACGCGATTCTGGGGACAGAATCTTTGTAAGGGGGGGGGGGGTGAGAATGTGACGAAAGACGAAATTATTAATCAAACCGTGATTCTGAGGACAAAATCCTTTTAAGGGGGGAAAGATGTGACGAACGAGAATTTTGTAAAGATACTTGAATATTTATTAAAATAAATAAATATTTTTAATGATTTAATTATTGAGTTAAATAATTAATTCATGAATTTATGGAAGATTAATTTAATTATGTGAATATGACGAAAGATGAAATTATTAATCAAACCGTGATTCTGAGGACAGAATCCTTTTAAGGGGGGAAAGATGTGACGAACGAGAATTTTGTAAAGATATTTGAATATTTATTGAAATAAATAAATATTTTTAATGATTTAATTATTGAGTTAAATAATTAATTCATGAATTTATGGAAGATTAATTTAATTATGTGTGTTACATTAATTAAATTAATGTGTAGTAATTTAATAGTTCAAGGTATATATTTAATTGAGTTTATTTGATTAATTGAATTAATTAAATACGTATATATTACTTTAATTAATTTAATAATTAATTAATGAATTAATGAATTGACATAATTAATAAATAAAAATATTAATTATGTGACAATGGGATTTAATGTGAATTATCTTATTTTATTTAATTGATTTAAATAAAATTAATTAATCAATAAGTAAGGTGACAATTAACTATATAGTAAACTAGTTAATTAAAATAAATGGAAAAGGAATAAGGGAACAAGCCAAACAAGGCCTTAGGAGGAGTTAGTCTACAACGGTAGTATTTATAATACGTATACGTTGTTTTTCTAATCCATTATCAGAGAAACACTTAGAAATATCAGAAAAAATTCAAAGAGAAAAAGAGGAAGAGATTGAGATTGAGAGAAATTGAGAAAGGAAGAATTGAGATATCATTGTGTTGTTAACTTTGATTTATCTTCACTACTAAAGGGTAATTCTTCTTTTAAGTTTTTAAAATTAAGATTTCTTAAATACGTACTTTTAAGTTTTCTGTGAAATTGGGTTTCCCAATTGGGTTACGATATAATTTTATCAATATGGGTATGTGATGATAACGTGTTTTATAATATATAATCATGATTTAAAAGGATCAATTTTATTTAAGATGGCCTTAATTGGGTTTTTGGAAATCACAGAGTTTATTTGAACATATGTTCAAATTTTCTCTGTTAAGAATTATTTTGGAAAATTAAACCAAGATATGTTTATATATGTAATCATATATGTTGATATTATGTGTAGAATCATGTAGGTATGATTTACACTGATCACACCAAGAAATTTTGTTAAGAATTGGATTTTTCAAAAATACAGAGTGTTGAATATGGGTTAATAACCTATATGGGTGAAATACATGTTGTAATCATATGTTTTGATTAAAATTGACGTTTGATTATAAGTGTATACGTTTAAACAAAGAGAATGGAATTAAAATGAACGGATTCGGTGTAGTAACGAATCCGTAATGTTAGATTTTATATTTTTCATTAAATTTTGTAAAATTTATGAAGAACAGTGAAATTGATGGTGTTAAATTATGTAATTATATGACTTGGAATGTTAAGAACATGTTATAAGTGATATATAATGTTCTTGTGAAGTTTATACTTCATGGGTAACATTATAAATCAGTGTATTGGTGTAAAATTAGAGAAAATGGCCGAATTTATGTGTTCTTCGCGAACTAGAAATTCTGGAAAAACGTAGCCGCGCGGCTGCGCCGGGTGTAAGGCTAAACGGCGCGCGGCCACGCCAGGCCTGAATTTTTGAAAAAAATTGCTAAGTGTTGAAAATTTGTGAAATGTGTTTTGAATCTAATGAAAATGAACACATGTTGTATAAATATGATAAAATGTTGATATGAGTTTAATAATTTATGTTATGTGATTAATTAATAAATTAATTACTTGACTTAAACTATTATTTGTAAAGGTTAAATAATGTGTTATAAATATTAAGACATTATTTTAAATCTAATTAACATAAAAACATGTTATGTATGTAATGAGTTATTAATGCAAGTTAATAACTTAAGTTACGTGATTAATTAACAAGTTAATTAATCAACGTAAATAATTATTTGAAAACCTAATAATGAGTTTGAAGAATACTATTGTAAATCAATAATCATATCGAACTTGTGATTAATTGATATTGTGAATGTATTGATAGGTAAGAGTAATTAAAGAAGTGAGTAATAATTGTAGCTTGCGCACGGGCAAGTTTTCTATCCCTAACTTACTATTATTGTTGGGCAAGTTTTCTAAACTAAACTCATTAAATTGAGCAATTGCTATGCTTAATTACTATTGTTGAGCAAATTTTTACTCTTGAATATCCAAGTTTAGTATTTCACATGAGATGCCATGATTCTTTGAAAAGTATCATTTAAGTGTACAATACTTATTCGATCGTATACCTTGAGAAGTTAATATTCAATTTGAATATCATTTATTGAGTTATCCAAACAAACTTTATTTGGTGCGGATTCTGATGTCAAACTGAGATGAACAACCCTAATATAGGGGATTAATGAAGATGCTTTAAGCGTTAAGATAGTGTGCACAGTATCAGTACAAAGGGCTAATCTCCCTAAGTACGAGAAGTAAAGTCTATTGTCTTATGACTGTTAAAGGTTTGAAATGTTAATATACTTGACAACCTAAGACTCGGTTCAAGGCCTTAATGACCCTCAGAAGTAATTTGATTCACGATTAATATTCTTGATTCAAAAGTTGAGAAGTAATTGGATTCACAATTAATATTCTTGATTCAAAAGTTGAGAAGTAATTGATTCTCGATTAATACTCTTGATTCAAAAGTTGAGCTTTCTGTTATTCAGAATTCTTTTATTCGCATGTTATTATTCTGTCATGTTTTTATACTTGTGGCATTCGTGCTCACTCTTGCATAATAACATTGCAGCTAATAATGAACGAAGTAATGTACCTTCTAGTAGCAAGGGCAAAGGAAAAGCTAACAAGTGTTGAAGACTTGTGTTGATGTTAAGAATGTTAAAGTTCAAGATTTATGTGTGATGACTTAAGACTTATTTATTTATGTTTCCGCAACAGAGATTTAAGGTTAAGTTTAACTTGGGATTTATGATGTATTATTATTTCAAATGATGTAAGATGATGATTTATTTATCTAATAAATGAATTTTGTTATTTATGGGTAGATAGTTGTATGATATTGGAACAGTGAACACCAAATCCTGCGCAAATTAAAATACCGAATTTGGGGGTGTCATAAGTTGGTATCAAAGCCTTCATATTGTTTCATTGGTTGTTTCAAATTTACAAAGAAAGAGGTGATTAGAAGTTATATTACTTCGTTCTAGTCTGATTAGCGTCAAAACGAGAAACCCATGACTATCTCATTCAAAACTATGCGTACATCTCGCACAAGTCTTCATTTAGGGAGACCTTCTTATTGTTTCATTGGTGTTTTAAAATTGTCAAACAATTAGAAGTCCTATAACTTCGTTCTAGTTTGATTAGCATCAAATAGAGCAATCCCATGATTATCGCGTTAAAAACGATGCGTACATCTCACACAAGTCTTCATTCAAGGAGACCTTCTTGTTGTTTCTTTGGTTCTCTAAAATTATGAAAGAAAGAGGTGATTAGGAGTCTTATTACTTCGTTCTAATTTGATTAGCATCAAAAGGAGCAATCTTATAACTATCGCGTTAAAAACGATGCGTATATCTCACACAAGTCTTGATTTAGGGATACCTTCTTACTGTTTCATTGGATCTCTCAAATTGTCAAAGAAAGAGGTGATTATAAGTCCTATGAATTCGTTCTAGTTTACTTAGCATCAAAAGGAGCAATCCTATCAATAGTGCCTTCAAAATAATCCGTACATCTCACACAAATCTTCATTTAGGGAGACCTTCTTAATGTTTCATTAGTTCTCTCAAATTGTCAAAATATAGGTGATTATGAATTCTATTACTTCGTTCTAGTTGAAATTTGCATCAAAAGGAGCAATCACATCACTATCGCGTCCAAAACGATGCGTAGATCTCACACAAGTCTTCATTTATAGAGACCTTAATATTGTTTCATTGGTTGTTTCAAATTTATAAAAAAAGAGGTGATTAAGAGTTGTATTACTTTATTCTAGTTTGATTAGCATCAAAAGGAGCAATCCCATGACTATCGCGTTAAAAACGATGCGTACATCTCACAAAAGTCTTGATTTAGGAAGACCTTCTTATTGTTCATTGGTTCCCTCAAGTTGTCAAAGAAAGAGGCTGATTATGAGTCCTATGAATTCGTTCTAGTTTGATTAGCATCAAAAGGAGCAATCCTATCACTAGTGCCTTCAAAATGATCCGTACATCTCACATAAGTCTTCATTTAGGGAGACCTTCTTATTGTTTCATTGGTGTTTTAAAATTGTCAAAGAAAGAGGTGATTAGAAGTCCTATAACTTAGTTCTAGTTTGATTAGCATCAAAAGTAGCAATCCCATGACTATCGCGTTCAAAACGATGCGTACATCTCACACAAGTCTTCGTTTAAGGAGACCTTCTTATTGTTTCTTTGGTTCTCTAAAATTGTGAAAGAAAAAGGTGATTAGGAGTCTTATTACTTTGTTCTAATTTGATTAGCATCAAAAGGAGCAATCCTATGACTATTGCATTAACAACGATGCGTACGTCTCACACAAGTCTTGATTGCGGGAGACCTTATTATTGTTTCATTGGGTCTCTCAAATTGTCAAAGAAAGAGGTGATTATGAGTCCTATGAATTCATTCTAGTTTGATTAGCATCAAAAAGAACAATTCTATCACTATTCCCTTCAAATTGATCCGTACATCACACACAAGTCTTTATTTTGGGAGACTTCTTAATATTTCATTTGTTCTCTTAAATTATCAAAATATAGGTGATTATGAGTCCTATAACTTCGTTCTAGTTGAAATTAGAATCAAAAGGAGCAATCCCAGCGCTATCTTGTCCAAAACGATGCGTAGATCTCACACAAGTCTTCAATTAGGGAGACCTTTATATTAATTCATTGGTTGTTTCAAATTTATAAAGAAAGATGTGATTAATGGTTTTATTACTTCATTTTAATTTGATTAGCGTCAAAACGAGAAACCCATGACTATCGCGTTCAAAACCATGCGTACATCTCGCACAAGTCTTCATTTAGGGAAACCTTCTAATTGTTTCATTGGTGCTTTAAAATTGACAAAGAAATTGGTGATTTGGAGTCCTATAACTTCGTTCTAGTTTGATTAGCATCAAAAGGAGCAATCCCATGACTATCGCATTAAAAACGATGTGTACATCTCACACAAGTCTTCATTTAAGGAGAACTTCTTATTGTTTCATTGGTTTCCTAAAACTGTGAAAGAAGGACATGATTAAGAGTCCTATTAATTTGTTCTAATTTGATTACCATCAAAAGGAGTAATCCCATGACTATCGTGTTAAAAACGATGCGTACATCTCACACAAGTCTTGATTTAGGGAGACTTTCTTATTATTTCGTTGGTTCTCTCAAATTGTCAAAGAAAGAGGTGATTATGAGTCCTATGACTTCGTTCTAGTTTGATTAGCATCAAAAGGATCAATCCTATCACTATAGCCTTCAAAACGATTCGTACATCTCACACAAGTCTTCATTTAAGGATACCTTCTTATTGTTTCATTAGTTCTCTGAATTGTCAAATTATAGATGATTATGAGTCCTATTACTTCGTTCAAGTTGAAATAAGCATCAAAAGGAGCAAACTAATCACTATCGCGTCCAAAACGATTCGTAGATCAAACACAAGTCTTCATTTAGGGAGACCTTCATATTATTTCATTAGTTGTTTCAAATTTGTCAAAGAAAGAGGTGATTATGAGTCATATGGCTTCGTTCTTATTTGATTAGCATCAAAAGGATCAATCCTATCACTATAGCCTTCAAAACGATTCGTACATCTCACACAAGTTTTCATTTAAGGACACCTTCTTATTGTTTCATTAGTTCTCTAAATTGTCAAATTATAGATGATTACGAGTCCAATTACTTCTTTCTAGTTGAAATTAGCATCAAAAGGAGCAAATCCATCACTATCGCGTCCAAAACTATTCGTAGATCAAACATAAGTCTTCATTTAGGGAGACCTTCATATTGTTTCATTGGTTGTTAGAAAGAGGTGATTAGAAGTTGTATTACTTCGTTCTAGTTTGATTAGCGTCAAAACGAGAAGCCCATGACTATCTTGTTCAAAACCATGCGTACATCTCGCACAAGTCTTCATTTAGGGAGACCTTCTTATTGTTTCATTGGTGCTTTAAAATTGTCAAAGAAAGAGGTATTAGAAGTTCTCTAACTTTGTTCTAGTTTGATTAGCATCTAAAGGAGCAATCCCATGACTATCGCGTTAAAAACGATGCGTACATCTCACATAAGTCTTCATTTAAGGAGACCTTCTTATTGTTTCTTTGGTTCTCTAAAATTGTGAAAGAAATAGGTGATTAGGAGTCTTATTACTTCGTTCAAATTTGATTAGCATCAAAAGGAGCAATCCCATGACTATCACGTTAAAAACGATGCGTACATCTCACACAAGTCTTGATTTAGGGAGTCCTTCTTATTTTTCATTGGTTCCCTCAAATTGTCAAAGAAAGAGGTGATTATGAGTCCTATGAATTTGTTCTAGCTTGATTAGCATCAAAAGGAGTAATCATATCACTAGTGCCTTCAAAATGATGCGTACATCTCACACAAGTCTTCATTTTGGGAGACCTTCTTATTGTTTCATTAGTTCTCTCAAATTGTCAAAATATAGGTGATGATGAGTCCTATTACTTCGTTCTAGTTTAAATTAGCATCAAAATAAGCAAACCCATCACTATCTGGTCCAAAACGATTCGTAGATCTCACACAAGTCTTCATTTAAGGAGACCTTCATATTGTTTCATTGGTTGTTTTAAATTTACAAAGAAAGAGGTGATTAGAAGTTGTATTCCTTCGTTGTAGTTTGATTAGCGTCAAAACGAGAAACCCATGACTATCTCGTTCAAAACTGCATTACATCTCGCATAAGTCTTCATTTAGGGAGACCTTCTTATTGTTTTATTGGTGCTTTAAAATTGTCAAAGAAAGAGGTGATTAGAAGTCCTATAACTTCGTTTTAGTTTGATTAGCATCAAAAGGAGCAATTCCATGACTATCGCGTTAAAAATGATGCGTACATCTCACACAAGTCTTCATTTAAGGAGACCTTCTTATTGTTTCTTTAGTTCTCTAAAATTGTGAAAGAAAGAGGTGATTAGGAGTCTTATTACTTCGTTCTAATTTGATTAGCATCAAAAGGAGCAATCCTAAGAATATCACATTAAATACGATGCGTACATCTCACACAAGTCTTGATTTAGGTAGACCTTCTTACTATTTCATTGGATCTCTCAAATTGTCAAAGAAAGAGGTGATTATAAGTCCTATGAATTCGTTCTAGTTTGATTAGCATCAAAAGGAGCAATCCTATCACTAGTGCCTTCAAAATGATTCGTACATCACACACAAGTTTTTATTTTGGTAGACTTTTTAATGTTTCATTAGTTCTCTCAAATTATAAAAAATATAGGAGATTATGAGTCCTATTACTTTGTTCTTGTTGAAATTAGCATCAAAAGGAGCAATCACATCACTATCGTGTCCAAAACGATGCGTAGATCTCACACAAGTCTTTATTTAGGGAGACCTTAATATTGTTTCATTGGTTGTTTCAAATTACAAAGAAAGAGGTGATTAAGAGTTGTATTACTTCGTTCTAGTTTGATTAGCGTCAAAACGAGAAACCAATGACTATCGCGTTCAAAACTATGAGTACATCTCACACAAGTATCATTTAGGGAGACCTTATTGTTTCATTGGTGCACTACAATTGTCAAAGAAAGAAGTGATTAGGAGTCCTATAACTTTGTTCTAGTTTGATTAGCATCAAAAAGAGCAATCCCATGATTATCGCGTCAAAGAAAGAGGTGATTATGAGTCCTATGAATTTGTTTTAGTTTGATTAGCATCAAAAGGAGCAATCCTATCACTAGTGCCTTCAAAATGATGCGTACATCTCACACAAGTCTTCATTTTGGGAGACCTTCTTATTGTTTCATTAGTTCTCTCAAATTGTCAAAATATAGGTGATTATGAGTCCTATTACTTCGTTCTAGTTTAAATTTGCATCAAAAGGAGCAAACCCATCACTATCGCATCCAAAACGATTCGTAGATCTCATACAAGCCTTCATTTAGGGAGACCTTCATATTGTTTCATTGGTTGTTTTAAATTTATAAAGAAAGAGGTGATTAGAAGTTGTATTACTTCGTTGTAGTTTGATTAGCGTCAAAACGAGAAACCCATGACTATCTCGTTCAAAACCGCAGTACATCTCGCATAAGTCTTCATTTAGGGAGACCTTCTTATTGTTTTATTGGTGCTTTAAAATTGTCAAAGAAAGAGGTGATTAGAAGTCCTATAACTTCGTTTTAGTTTGATTAGCATCAAAAGGAGCAATCCCATGACTATTGCGCTAAAAATGATGCGTACATCTCACACAAGTCTTCGTTTAAGAAGACCTTCTTATTGTTTCTTTGGTTCTCTAAAATTATGAAAGAAAGAGGTGTTTAGGAGTCTTATTACTTCATTTTAATTTGATTAGCATCAAAAGGAGCAATCCTATGACTATCGCGTTAAAAATGATGCGTACGTCTCGCACAAGTCTTGATTTAGGGAGACCTTCTTATTGTTTCATTGGATCTCTCAAATTGTCAAAGAAAGAGGTAATTATGAGTCCTATGAATTTTTTTTAGTTTGATTAGCATCAAAAAGAGCAATGCTATCACTAGTGCCTTCAAAATGTTCTGTACATCACACACAAGTTTTTATTTTTGGAGACTTTTTAATGTTTTAGTAGTTCTCTCAAATTATCAAAATATAGGAGATTATGAGTCCTATTACTTCGTTCTAGTTGAAATTAGCATCAAAAGAAGCAATCCCATCACTATCGTGTCCAAAACGATGCGTAGATCTCACACAAGTCTTCATTTAGGGAGACCTTTATATTGTTTCATTGGATGTTTCAAGTTTACAAAGAAAGAGGTGATTAAGAGTTGTATTACTTTGTTCTAATTTGATTAGCGTCAAAACGAGAAACCCATGACTATCGCGTTCAAAACCATGCGTACATCTCGCACAAGTTTTCATTTAGGGAGACCTTCTTATTGTTTCATTGGTGCTTTAAAATTGTCAAAGAAATAGGTGATTAGGAGTCCTATAAATTCGTTCTAGTTTGATTAGCATCAAAAGGAGCAATCCCATGACTATCGCATTAAAAATGATGCGTACATCTCACACAAGTCTTCATTTAAGGAGACCTTCTTATTGTTTTATTGGTTTCCTAAAATTGTGAAAGAAAGAGGTGATTAAGAGTCCTATTACTTCGTTCTAATTTGATTACCATCAAAAGGAGTAATCCCATGACTATCGCGTTAAAAACGATGAGTACATCTCACATCACGTCTTGATTTAGGGAGAACTTCTTATTATTTCATTGGTTCTCTCAAATTGTCAAAGAAAGAGGTGATTATGAGTCCTATGACTTCGTTCTAGTTTGATATCCTTGTCTTTTGCCATGCCAACATCAAGTCTGTTAGCATCATTATTTCATGCATCCAATCCTTCTCTCTATTTTCTGGCCTCTTTCCCAATGTCCATAAAAGCCAATGTTTTTTAGCCAATACTGATGAGAGGACTTCCACTGCTATTCTCTCTTTGCTTGGGTTTCAAGTGGGTGCCCTACCTATCAAATTCCTCGGGGTTCCGCTTATTTCAACAAAGCTTTCTTTCATGGACTGTCTTCCTCTTATTCACCGAATCACTTCTAGAGTCACATCTTGGACTTCCATAGCCTTGGCCTATTTTGGCCGTCTTCAGCTTATCAAATCTGTCTTATTCGCCATCCAATCTTTCTGGAGTGTCCATTTCATCTTTCCCAAAGCAGTGTCTAGAGCCATTCAATCCATATTGTGCAGATTCCTTTGGAAAGGCCCTTCCTTGGGGAAATTCGGTGCTCGTGTTGCATGGCATAAACTGTGTCTTCCTGTTTCAGGGGGGTTTAGGGTTAAGGAGCATCATTGAGTGGAATAAGTCTCTGATTATGATGCACTTGCTTAATATCATCCGTTCTGATTCGCCCTCCTTATAGGCCTCTTGGATCAACACCACTGTCTTGAAAGGGAGAAACAAATGGAATTATCAGTCCGCCTCCGATTGTTCTTGGATCTGGAAACAAGTCCTCAAGCTTCGGCCAACTGCTAGAAATCATGTCTCTTACATAGTAGGTAATGGCTCCAACACGAGTTTATGGTATGACCCTTGGATTGATGGTAATCCAATTAATCCTAGTCAGAGTCTGCTGGGAAACTCTGGGCTTCCACCCATGGCCAAAGTAGCTGATATCATACTTGATTCCTCTTGGTCCCTTCCCCCGTGTTTCCACCATGAGATGATTGAGCTTAAAAGACTCATTGAGGCTCAGCCTATTCATCCTATCTCTCATGATCGTATTGAATGGAATGGTCTGTCCCTTTCAAATATCAAAGCCCGTCACATCTGGGATTGCATTAGAACTAAAGCGTCCACTCCTACTTGGCATAAAATTGTTTGGCACAAACTACATGTCCCCCGCTTCTCTTTTATCTTGTGGCTAGGATTCCTTAAAAAACTTCCTACTAATGATATTACTAGGCACTACTCCTCAGGCCGAACTTCACCCTGCCCCTTCTGTCAGCAGTATGATGAATGCTTTGAACATTTGTTCTTTGAATGTCCATATTCCTCTTCCATTCTACAGAAAACTCTTGATTTGGGGGATTAGTCAAACGTTCCCATGAATTGGTCTGGTGCCTCTTCTTTCATCATCTCTTTCCAAGGTAGGAAGCTTTCAAAGTTCATCCTTTATCTTACCTTTGCAGCTACTTTCTGCAAGATTTGGGAAGCGAGAAACATTAAGACTCATTCAGACATGCTTATTCCCCCATCCAACGTTGCAAAGGACACTACCAATTTAATCAAATCAAGGCTGTCCTCTTCTTCTTTTTTTATTAAAGCTTCTTACTCTTCTCAATTTTATTGTAACAGGCTGTTGTGATCTGGTTACTTGATGGTGGTTCTCTTGCTGTGATCAAGGCTGTCTTTCCTGCTGTGGTTTGCTGTGGTTCTGTGATTCATGGTGATTCTCTTTGTACAACAGGTTCATGCCATATGTTTCGTTTGGACCTCCTAGCCAGCTTGTTTTGTTTTGCTTTCTGGCCTGCCGCTGTATGGGGATTTAAACATGTTGATTTTTGTTCTGTTGGGGGCGCAAATGGCTACTGGGTTGTTTCGGCTGTTGGCTATCTGTCTGTTGTTTGATAAGGAGGACTGGGTTCGGGTATTCTATGTTGGGTTAGGTGTTGCAGTTTCTGTGCTACCCTTTGATCTGTTGATAATGGGCTTTCTCTGTGAAGATTGTAAGGGGCATGCTTTTCTGGGCTTAGTTTTATAATCTGCAGTGGCAATTTTTTGGGCTTGGTTTTTTGTTCTGCTGTGGCTTTTTTTGTTCGACTCATGTTTCTCTTATGGTTGCTCTATCCATGTTCGGTCCAATTTGGCCTTTGATGTCATTGCTTTTTCTTTGGATTCGGATTGGTTGTTCTCGTCGAAATCTAGTTCTCACCGGAATCTGGAATCCCGTCGAAATCTGGGCTCCTTCCGGTTCTTCTGATGGTTCGTGTTGTTTTGGTTGGATAAGGCTGTGTTGGCTCCGGGTGGTCTTTGGTCTTTTCTCCTCTAGTTCGGTTGGGGCCGAATGTTTTGGACTGTTGGCTTTGGGACTACTGTTCCGCATTGGGCTTCTTGCCTTTTGGTCTGATTGGTTGGGGTGGGCCCCATTGCTTCTTCATGGTTCACGGTTTGGGCCCTTTGATGTTGGATTCCTGCTTCTAGCCGGCTGTTTTGCTGGCTTGTTTGTTGGGCCGGCTGCTACCGTGTGGGGTTTTTTGTACTGTTTGTTCCTTATAATAAGGTTGGTTTTAGTCCATCTTGTATGACTACTTTTTATAGTCATGACATCATAGGGGTTGTCCTATGATGTCTATGTTATATCCTATTGGAGTCTTCCAATGTCCCCTATAACCTGTTTTATTTAATATAGTTTAAAATTTAGCAAAAAAAAAGATCAATCCTATCACTTTAGGCTTCAAAACGATTCGTACATCTCACACAAGTCTTCATTTAAGGATACCATCTTATTGTTTCATTAGTTCTCTGAATTGTCAAAATATAGATGATTATGCGTCCTATTACTTCGTTCTAGTTGAAATTAGCATCAAAATAAGCAAACCCATCACTATCGCGTCCAAAACGATTCGTAGATCGCACACAAGTCTTCATTTAGGGAGACCTTCATATTGTTTCATTAGTTGTTTCAAATTTACAAAGAAAGAGGTGATTAGAAGTTGTATTACTTCGTTCTAATTTGATTACCATCAAAAGGAGTAATCCCATGACTATCGCGTTAAAAACGATGAGTACATCTCACATCACGTCTTGATTTAGGGAGAACTTCTTATTATTTCATTGGTTCTCTCAAATTGTCAAAGAAAGAGGTGATTATGAGTCCTATGACTTCGTTCTAGTTTGATATCCTTGTCTTTTGCCATGCCAACATCAAGTCTGTTAGCATCATTATTTCATGCATCCAATCCTTCTCTCTATTTTCTGGCCTCTTTCCCAATGTCCATAAAAGCCAATGTTTTTTAGCCAATACTGATGAGAGGACTTCCACTGCTATTCTCTCTTTGCTTGGGTATCAAGTGGGTGCCCTACCTATCAAATTCCTCGGGGTTCCGCTTATTTCAACAAAGCTTTCTTTCATGGACTGTCTTCCTCTTATTCACCGAATCACTTCTAGAGTCACATCTTGGACTTCCATAGCCTTGGCCTATTTTGGCCGTCTTCAGCTTATCAAATCTGTCTTATTCGCCATCCAATCTTTCTGGAGTGTCCATTTCATCTTTCCCAAAGCAGTGTCTAGAGCCATTCAATCCATATTGTGCAGATTCCTTTGGAAAGGCCCTTCCTTGGGGAAATTCGGTGCTCGTGTTGCATGGCATAAACTGTGTCTTCCTGTTTCAGGGGGGTTTAGGGTTAAGGAGCATCATTGAGTGGAATAAGTCTCTGATTATGATGCACTTGCTTAATATCATCCGTTCTGATTCGCCCTCCTTATAGGCCTCTTGGATCAACACCACTGTCTTGAAAGGGAGAAACAAATGGAATTATCAGTCCGCCTCCGATTGTTCTTGGATCTGGAAACAAGTCCTCAAGCTTCGGCCAACTGCTAGAAATCATGTCTCTTACATAGTAGGTAATGGCTCCAACACGAGTTTATGGTATGACCCTTGGATTGATGGTAATCCAATTAATCCTAGTCAGAGTCTGCTGGGAAACTCTGGGCTTCCACCCATGGCCAAAGTAGCTGATATCATACTTGATTCCTCTTGGTCCCTTCCCCCGTGTTTCCACCATGAGATGATTGAGCTTAAAAGACTCATTGAGGCTCAGCCTATTCATCCTATCTCTCATGATCGTATTGAATGGAATGGTCTGTCCCTTTCAAATATCAAAGCCCGTCACATCTGGGATTGCATTAGAACTAAAGCGTCCACTCCTACTTGGCATAAAATTGTTTGGCACAAACTACATGTCCCCCGCTTCTCTTTTATCTTGTGGCTAGGATTCCTTAAAAAACTTCCTACTAATGATATTACTAGGCACTACTCCTCAGGCCGAACTTCACCCTGCCCCTTCTGTCAGCAGTATGATGAATGCTTTGAACATTTGTTCTTTGAATGTCCATATTCCTCTTCCATTCTACAGAAAACTCTTGATTTGGGGGATTAGTCAAACGTTCCCATGAATTGGTCTGGTGCCTCTTCTTTCATCATCTCTTTCCAAGGTAGGAAGCTTTCAAAGTTCATCCTTTATCTTACCTTTGCAGCTACTTTCTGCAAGATTTGGGAAGCGAGAAACATTAAGACTCATTCAGACATGCTTATTCCCCCATCCAACGTTGCAAAGGACACTACCAATTTAATCAAATCAAGGCTGTCCTCTTCTTCTTTTTTTATTAAAGCTTCTTACTCTTCTCAATTTTATTGTAACAGGCTGTTGTGATCTGGTTACTTGATGGTGGTTCTCTTGCTGTGATCAAGGCTGTCTTTCCTGCTGTGGTTTGCTGTGGTTCTGTGATTCATGGTGATTCTCTTTGTACAACAGGTTCATGCCATATGTTTCGTTTGGACCTCCTAGCCAGCTTGTTTTGTTTTGCTTTCTGGCCTGCCGCTGTATGGGGATTTAAACATGTTGATTTTTGTTCTGTTGGGGGCGCAAATGGCTACTGGGTTGTTTCGGCTGTTGGCTATCTGTCTGTTGTTTGATAAGGAGGACTGGGTTCGGGTATTCTATGTTGGGTTAGGTGTTGCAGTTTCTGTGCTACCCTTTGATCTGTTGATAATGGGCTTTCTCTGTGAAGATTGTAAGGGGCATGCTTTTCTGGGCTTAGTTTTATAATCTGCAGTGGCAATTTTTTGGGCTTGGTTTTTTGTTCTGCTGTGGCTTTTTTTGTTCGACTCATGTTTCTCTTATGGTTGCTCTATCCATGTTCGGTCCAATTTGGCCTTTGATGTCATTGCTTTTTCTTTGGATTCGGATTGGTTGTTCTCGTCGAAATCTAGTTCTCACCGGAATCTGGAATCCCGTCGAAATCTGGGCTCCTTCCGGTTCTTCTGATGGTTCGTGTTGTTTTGGTTGGATAAGGCTGTGTTGGCTCCGGGTGGTCTTTGGTCTTTTCTCCTCTAGTTCGGTTGGGGCCGAATGTTTTGGATTGTTGGCTTTGGGACTACTGTTCCGCATTGGGCTTCTTGCCTTTTGGTCTGATTGGTTGGGGTGGGCCCCATTGCTTCTTCATGGTTCACGGTTTGGGCCCTTTGATGTTGGATTCCTGCTTCTAGCCGGCTGTTTTGCTGGCTTGTTTGTTGGGCCGGCTGCTACCGTGTGGGGTTTTTTGTACTGTTTGTTCCTTATAATAAGGTTGGTTTTAGTCCATCTTGTATGACTACTTTTTATAGTCATGACATCATAGGGGTTGTCCTATGATGTCTATGTTATATCCTATTGGAGTCTTCCAATGTCCCCTATAACCTGTTTTATTTAATATAGTTTAAAATTTAGCAAAAAAAAAAGATCAATCCTATCACTTTAGGCTTCAAAACGATTCGTACATCTCACACAAGTCTTCATTTAAGGATACCATCTTATTGTTTCATTAGTTCTCTGAATTGTCAAAATATAGATGATTATGCGTCCTATTACTTCGTTCTAGTTGAAATTAGCATCAAAATAAGCAAACCCATCACTATCGCGTCCAAAACGATTCGTAGATCGCACACAAGTCTTCATTTAGGGAGACCTTCATATTGTTTCATTAGTTGTTTCAAATTTACAAAGAAAGAGGTGATTAGAAGTTGTATTACTTCGTTCTAATTTGATTACCATCAAAAGGAGTAATCCCATGACTATCGCGTTAAAAACGATGAGTACATCTCACATCACGTCTTGATTTAGGGAGAACTTCTTATTATTTCATTGGTTCTCTCAAATTGTCAAAGAAAGAGGTGATTATGAGTCCTATGACTTCGTTCTAGTTTGATATCCTTGTCTTTTGCCATGCCAACATCAAGTCTGTTAGCATCATTATTTCATGCATCCAATCCTTCTCTCTATTTTCTGGCCTCTTTCCCAATGTCCATAAAAGCCAATGTTTTTTAGCCAATACTGATGAGAGGACTTCCACTGCTATTCTCTCTTTGCTTGGGTTTCAAGTGGGTGCCCTACCTATCAAATTCCTCGGGGTTCCGCTTATTTCAACAAAGCTTTCTTTCATGGACTGTCTTCCTCTTATTCACCGAATCACTTCTAGAGTCACATCTTGGACTTCCATAGCCTTGGCCTATTTTGGCCGTCTTCAGCTTATCAAATCTGTCTTATTCGCCATCCAATCTTTCTGGAGTGTCCATTTCATCTTTCCCAAAGCAGTGTCTAGAGCCATTCAATCCATATTGTGCATATTCCTTTGGAAAGGCCCTTCCTTGGGGAAATTCGGTGCTCGTGTTGCATGGCATAAACTGTGTCTTCCTGTTTCAGGGGGGTTTAGGGTTAAGGAGCATCATTGAGTGGAATAAGTCTCTGATTATGATGCACTTGCTTAATATCATCCGTTCTGATTCGCCCTCCTTATAGGCCTCTTGGATCAACACCACTGTCTTGAAAGGGAGAAACAAATGGAATTATCAGTCCGCCTCCGATTGTTCTTGGATCTGGAAACAAGTCCTCAAGCTTCGGCCAACTGCTAGAAATCATGTCTCTTACATAGTAGGTAATGGCTCCAACACGAGTTTATGGTATGACCCTTGGATTGATGGTAATCCAATTAATCCTAGTCAGAGTCTGCTGGGAAACTCTGGGCTTCCACCCATGGCCAAAGTAGCTGATATCATACTTGATTCCTCTTGGTCCCTTCCCCCGTGTTTCCACCATGAGATGATTGAGCTTAAAAGACTCATTGAGGCTCAGCCTATTCATCCTATCTCTCATGATCGTATTGAATGGAATGGTCTGTCCCTTTCAAATATCAAAGCCCGTCACATCTGGGATTGCATTAGAACTAAAGCGTCCACTCCTACTTGGCATAAAATTGTTTGGCACAAACTACATGTCCCCCGCTTCTCTTTTATCTTGTGGCTAGGATTCCTTAAAAAACTTCCTACTAATGATATTACTAGGCACTACTCCTCAGGCCGAACTTCACCCTGCCCCTTCTGTCAGCAGTATGATGAATGCTTTGAACATTTGTTCTTTGAATGTCCATATTCCTCTTCCATTCTACAGAAAACTCTTGATTTGGGGGATTAGTCAAACGTTCCCATGAATTGGTCTGGTGCCTCTTCTTTCATCATCTCTTTCCAAGGTAGGAAGCTTTCAAAGTTCATCCTTTATCTTACCTTTGCAGCTACTTTCTGCAAGATTTGGGAAGCGAGAAACATTAAGACTCATTCAGACATGCTTATTCCCCCATCCAACGTTGCAAAGGACACTACCAATTTAATCAAATCAAGGCTGTCCTCTTCTTCTTTTTTTATTAAAGCTTCTTACTCTTCTCAATTTTATTGTAACAGGCTGTTGTGATCTGGTTACTTGATGGTGGTTCTCTTGCTGTGATCAAGGCTGTCTTTCCTGCTGTGGTTTGCTGTGGTTCTGTGATTCATGGTGATTCTCTTTGTACAACAGGTTCATGCCATATGTTTCGTTTGGACCTCCTAGCCAGCTTGTTTTGTTTTGCTTTCTGGCCTGCCGCTGTATGGGGATTTAAACATGTTGATTTTTGTTCTGTTGGGGGCGCAAATGGCTACTGGGTTGTTTCGGCTGTTGGCTATCTGTCTGTTGTTTGATAAGGAGGACTGGGTTCGGGTATTCTATGTTGGGTTAGGTGTTGCAGTTTCTGTGCTACCCTTTGATCTGTTGATAATGGGCTTTCTCTGTGAAGATTGTAAGGGGCATGCTTTTCTGGGCTTAGTTTTATAATCTGCAGTGGCAATTTTTTGGGCTTGGTTTTTTGTTCTGCTGTGGCTTTTTTTGTTCGACTCATGTTTCTCTTATGGTTGCTCTATCCATGTTCGGTCCAATTTGGCCTTTGATGTCATTGCTTTTTCTTTGGATTCGGATTGGTTGTTCTCGTCGAAATCTAGTTCTCACCGGAATCTGGAATCCCGTCGAAATCTGGGCTCCTTCCGGTTCTTCTGATGGTTCGTGTTGTTTTGGTTGGATAAGGCTGTGTTGGCTCCGGGTGGTCTTTGGTCTTTTCTCCTCTAGTTCGGTTGGGGCCGAATGTTTTGGACTGTTGGCTTTGGGACTACTGTTCCGCATTGGGCTTCTTGCCTTTTGGTCTGATTGGTTGGGGTGGGCCCCATTGCTTCTTCATGGTTCACGGTTTGGGCCCTTTGATGTTGGATTCCTGCTTCTAGCCGGCTGTTTTGCTGGCTTGTTTGTTGGGCCGGCTGCTACCGTGTGGGGTTTTTTGTACTGTTTGTTCCTTATAATAAGGTTGGTTTTAGTCCATCTTGTATGACTACTTTTTATAGTCATGACATCATAGGGGTTGTCCTATGATGTCTATGTTATATCCTATTGGAGTCTTCCAATGTCCCCTATAACCTGTTTTATTTAATATAGTTTAAAATTTAGCAAAAAAAAAAGATCAATCCTATCACTTTAGGCTTCAAAACGATTCGTACATCTCACACAAGTCTTCATTTAAGGATACCATCTTATTGTTTCATTAGTTCTCTGAATTGTCAAAATATAGATGATTATGCGTCCTATTACTTCGTTCTAGTTGAAATTAGCATCAAAATAAGCAAACCCATCACTATCGCGTCCAAAACGATTCGTAGATCGCACACAAGTCTTCATTTAGGGAGACCTTCATATTGTTTCATTAGTTGTTTCAAATTTACAAAGAAAGAGGTGATTAGAAGTTGTATTACTTCGTTCTAGTTTGATTAGCGTCAAAACGAGAAACCCATGACTATCTCGTTCAAAACCCTTGCAAACATCTCGCACAAGTGTTCATTTAGGGAGACCATCTTATTATTTTATTGGTGCTTTAAAATTGTCAAAGAAAGAGGTGATTAGAAGTCCTATAACTTAGTTCTAGTTTGATTAGCATCAAAAGGAGCAATCCCATGACTATCGCGTTAAAAACGATGCGTACATCGCACACAAGTCTTCATTTAAGGAGACCTTTTTATTGTTTCTTTAGTTCTCTAAAATTGTGAAAGAAAGAGGTGATTAGGAGTCTTATTACTTCGTTCTAATTTGATTAGCATCAAAAGGAGCAATCCTAAGACTATCACATTAAATACGATGCGTACATCTCACACAAGTCTTGATTTAGGTAGACCTTCTTACTATTTCATTGGATCTCTCAAATTGTCAAAGAAAGAGGTGATTATAAGTCCTATGAATTCGTTCTAGTTTGATTAGCATCAAAAGGAGCAATCCTATCACTAGTGCCTTCAAAACAGTCCGTACATCTCACACAAGTCTTCATTTAGGGAGACCTTCTTAATGTTTCATTAGGTCTCTCAAATTGTCAAAATATAGGTGATTATGAATTCTATTACTTCGTTTTAGTTGAAATTTGAGCAATCACATCACTATCGCGTCCAAAACGATGCGTAGATCTCACACAAGTCTTCATTTAGGGAGACCTTAATATTGTTTCATTGGTTGTTTCAAATTTACAAAGAAAGAGGTGATTAAGAGTTGTATTACTTCGTTCTAGTTTGATTAGCGTCAAAACGAGAAACCCATGACTATCGCGTTCAAAACCATGAGTACATCTCACACAAGTATCATTTAGGGAGACCTTATTGTTTCATTGGTGCACTAAAATTGTCAAAGAAAGAAGTGATTAGGAGTCCTATAACTTCGTTCTAGTTTGATTAGCATCAAAAAAGAAATCCCATGATTATCGCGTCAAAAAAAGATGTGATTATGAGTCCTATGAATTTGTTTTAGTTTGATTAGCATTAAAAGGAGCATTCCTATCACTAGTGCCTTCAAAATGATGCGTACATCTCATACAAGTCTTCATTTTTAGAGACCTTCTTATTGTTTCATTAGTTCTCTCAAATTGTCAAAATATAGGTGATTATGAGTCCTATTACTTCGTTCTAGTTTAAATTAGCATCAAAAGGAGCAAACCCATCACTATCGCGTCCAAAACGATTCGTAGATCTCATACAAGTCTTCATTTAGGGAGACATTCATATTGTTTCATTGATTGTTTTAAATTTACAAAGAAAGAGGTGATTAGAAGTTGTATTACTTCGTTGTAGTTTGATTAGCGTCAAAACGAGAAACCTATGACTATCTCGTTCAAAACCGCAGTACATCTCGCATAAGTCATCATTTAGGGAGACCTTCTTTTTGTTTTATTGGTGCTTTAAAATTGTTAAAGAAAGAGGTGATTAGAAGTCCTATAACTTCGTTTTAGTTTGATTAGCATCAAAAGGAGCAATCCCATGACTATTGCGCTAAAAATGATGCGTACATCTCACACAAGTCTTCGTTTAAGAAGACCTTCTTATTGTTTCTTTGGTTCTCTAAAATTGTGAAAGAAAGAGGTGTTTAGGAGTCTTATTACTTCATTTTGATTTGATTAGCATCAAAAGGAGCAATCCTATGACTATCGCATTAAAAATGATGCGTACGTCTCACACAAGTCTTGATTTAGGGAGACCTTCTCATTGTTTCATTGGATCTCTCAAATTGTCAAAGAAAGAGGTAATTATGAGTCCTATGAATTCGTTTTAGTTTGATTAGCATCAAAAAGAGCAATCCTATCACTGGTGCCTTCAAAATGATCTGTACATCACACACAAGTTTTTATTTTGGGAGACTTTTTAATGTTTCAGTAGTTCTCTCAAATTATCAAAATATAGGAGATTATGAGTCCTATTACTTCGTTCTAGTTGAAATTAGCATCAAAAGAAGCAATCCCATCACTATCGTGTCCAAAACGATGCGTAGATCTCACACAAGTCTTCATTTAGGGAGACCTTTATATTGTTTCATTGGATGTTTCAAGTTTACAAAGAAAGAGGTGATTAAGAGTTGTATTACTTTGTTCTAATTTGATTAGCGTCAAAACGAGAAACCCATGACTATCGCGTTCAAAACCATGCGTACATCTCGCACAAGTTTTCATTTAGGGAGACCTTCTTATTGTTTCATTGGTGCTTTAAAATTGTCAAAGAAATAGGTGATTAGGAGTCCTATAAATTCGTTCTAGTTTGATTAGCATCAAAAGGAGCAATCCCATGACTATCGCATTAAAAATGATGCGTACATCTCACACAAGTCTTCATTTAAGGAGACCTTCTTTTTGTTTTATTGGTTTCCTAAAATTGTGAAAGAAAGAGGTGATTAAGAGTCCTATTACTTCGTTCTAATTTAATTACCATCAAAAGGAGTAATCCCATGACTATCGCGTTAAAAACGATGAGTACATCTCACATCACGTCTTGATTTAGGGAGAACTTCTTATTATTTCATTGGTTCTCTCAAATTGTCAAAGAAAGAGGTGATTATGAGTCCTATGACTTCGTTCTAGTTTGATTAGCATCAAAAGGATCAATCCTATCACTATAGCCTTCAAAACGATTCGTACATCTCACACAAGTCTTCATTTAAGGATACCATCTTATTGCTTCATTAGTTCTCTGAATTGTCAAATTATAGATGATTATGAGTCCTATTACTTCGTTCAAGTTGAAATTAGCATCAAAAGGAGCAAACCCATCACTATCGCGTCCAAAACGATTCGTAGATCAAACATAAGTCTTCATTTAGGGAGACCTTCGTATTGTTTCTGTGGTTGTTTCAAATTTACAAAGAAAGAGGTGATTAGAAGTTGTATTACTTCGTTCTAGTTTGATTAGCGACAAAACAAGAAACCCATGACTATCTCGTTCAACACCATGCGTACATCTCGCACAAGTCTTCATTTAGGGAGACCTTCTTATTGTTTCATTGGTGCTTTAAAATTATGAATGAAAGAGGTGATTAGAAGTCCTATAACTTCGTTCTAGTTTGATTAGAATCAAAAGGAGCAATCCCATGACTGTCGCGTTAAAAATGATGCGTACATCTCACACAAGTCTTCATTTAAGGAGACCTTCATATTGTTTCTTTGGTTCTCTAAAATTGTGAAAGAAAGAGGTGATTAGGAGTCTTATTTCTTCGTTCAAATTTGATTAGCATCAAAAGGAGCAATTGGACTATTGCGTTAAAAACGATGCTTACATCTCACACAAGTCTTGATTTAGGGATACCTTCTTACTGTTTCATTGGATCTCTTAAATTGTGAAAAAAATAGGTGATTATAAGTCCTATAAATTTGTTCTAGTTTGATTAGCATCAAAAGGAGCAATCCTATCACTAGTGCCTTTAAAACAATCCGTACATCTCACACAAGTCTTCATTTAGGGAGACCTTCTTAATGTTTCATTAGTTCTCTCAAATTGTCAAAATATAGGTGATTATAAATTCTATTACTTCGTTCTAGTTGAAATTAGCATCAAAAGGAGCAATCACATCACTATATCGTCCAAAATGATGCGTAGATCTCACACAAGTCTTCATTTATGGAGACCTTCTTATTGCTTCATTGGTTTCCTAAAATTATGAAAGAAAGAGGTGATTAAGAGTCCTATTACTTCGTTCTAATTTGATTACCATAAAAAGGAGTAATCCCATGACTATCGCGTTAAAAGCGATGCATACATCTCACACCAAGTCTTGATTTAGGGAGAACTTATTATTTCATTGGTTCTCGTAAATTGTCAAAGAAAGAGGTGATTATGAGTCCTATGACTTCGTTCTAGTTTGATATCCTTGTCTTTTACCATGCCAACATCAAGTCTGTTAACATCATTATTTCATGTATCCAATCCTTCTCTCTATTTTCTGGCCTCATTCTCAATGTCCATAAAAGCCAATGTTTTTTAGCCAATACTGATGAGAGGACTTCCACTGCTATTCCCTCATTTCTTGGGTTTCAAGTGGGTGCCCTACCTATCAAATTCCTCGGGGTTCCGCTTATTTCAACAAAGCTTTCTTTCATGGACTGTTTTCCTCTTATTCACCGAATCACTTCCAGAGTCACATCTTGGACTTCCACAGCCTTGGCCTATTCTGGCCGTCTTCAGCTTATCAAATCTGTCTTATTCGCCATCCAATCTTTCTGGAGTGCCCATTTCATCTTTCCCAAAGCGGTGTCTAGAGCCATTAAATCCATATTGTGCAAATTCCTTTGGAAAGGCCCTTCCTTGGGGAAATTCGGTGCTCGTGTTGCATGGCATAAATTGTGTCTTCCTGTTTCAGAGGGGGGTTTAGGGTTAAGGAGCATCATTGAGTGGAATAAGTCTCTGATTATGATGCACTTGCTTAATATCATCCGTGCTGATTCGCCCTTCTTATGGGCCTCTTGGATCAACACCACAGTCTTGAAAGGGAGAAACATATGGAATTATCAGTCCCCCTCCGATTGTTCTTGGATCTGGAAACAAGTCCTCAAGCTTCGGCCAACTGCTAGAAATCATGTCTCTTACATAGTAGGTAATGGCTCCAACACGAGTTTATGGTATGACCCTTGGATTGATGGTAATCTAATTAATCCTAGTCAGAGTCTGCTGGGAAACTCTGGGATTACACCCATGGCCAAAGTAGCTGATATCATACTTGATTCCTCTTGGTCCCTTCCCCCGTGTTTCCACCATGAGATGATTGAGCTTAAAAGACTCATTGAGGCTCAGCCTATTCATCCTATCTCTCATGATCGTATTGAATGGAATGGTTTGTCCCTTTCAAATATCAAAGCCCGTCACATCTGGGATTGCATTAGAACTAAAGCGTCCACTCCTACTTGGCATAAAATTGTTTGGCACAAACTACATGTCCCCCGCTTCTCTTTTATCTTGTGGCTGGGATTCCTTAAAAAACTTCCTACTAATGATATTACTAGGCACTACTCCTCAGGCCGAACTTCACACTGCCCCTTCTGTCAGCAGTATGATGAATGCTTTGAACATTTGTTCTTTGAATGTCCATATTCCTCTTCCATTCTACAGAAAACTCTTGATTTGGGGGATTGGTCAAAGGTTCCCATGAACTGGTCTGGTGCCTCTTCTTTCATCATCTCTTTCCAAGGTAGGAAGCTTTCAAAGTTCATCCTTTATCTTACCTTTGCAGCTACTTTCTACAAGATTTGGGAAGCGAGAAACATTAAGACTCATTCGGACATGCTTATTCCCCCATCCAACGTTGCAAAGGACACTACCAATTTAATCAAATCAAGACTGTCCTCTTCTTCTTTTTTTATTAAAGATTCTCACTCTTCTCAATTTTATTGTAACTGGCTGTTGTGATCTAGTTACTTGATGGTGGTTCTCTTGCTGTGATCTAGGCTATCTTTCCTGCTGTGGTTTGCTGTGGTTCTGTGATTCATGGTGATTCTCTTTGTACAACAGGCTTATGCTATATGTTTCGTTTGGACCTCCTAGCCAGCTTGTTTTGTTTTGCTTTCTGGCCTGCCGCTGTATGGGGATTTAAACATGTTGATTTTTGTTCTGTTGGGGGCGCAAATGGCTACTGGGTTGTTTCGGCTGTTGGCTATCTGTCTGTTGTTTGATCAGGAGTGCTGGGTTCGGGTATTCTGTGTTGGGTTGGGTTGGGTTTTGCAGTTTCTGTGCTACCCTTTGATCTGTTGATAATGGGCTTTCTCTGTGAAGATTGTAAGGGGCATGTTTTTCTGGGCTTAGTTTTATGATCTGCAGTGGCAATTTTTTGGGTTTGGTTTTTTTGTTCTGCTGTGGCTTTTTTTGTTCGACTCATGTTTCTCTTATGGTTGCTCTATCCATGTTCGGTCCAATTTGGCCTTTGATGTCATTGCTTTTTCTTTGGATTCGGATTGGTTGTTCTCGTCGGAATCTAGTTCTCACCCGAATCTGGATTCTCGCCGAAATCTGGGCTCCTTCTGGTTCTTCTGATGGTTCGTGTTGTTTTGGTTGGTTAAGGCTGTGTTGGCTCCGGGTGGTCTTTGGTCTTTTCTCCTCTGGTTCGGTTGGGGCCGGATGTTTTGGACTGTTGGCTTTGGGATTGCTGTTCCGCATTGGGCTTCTTGCCTTTTGGTCTGATTGGTTGGGGTGGGCCCCATAGCTTCTTCATGGTTCACGGTTTGGGCCCTTTGATGTTGGATTCCTACTTCTAGCCGGCTGTTTTGCTGGCTTGTTTGTTGGGCCGGCTGCTACCGTGTGGGGTTTTTTGTACTGTTTGTTCCTTGTAATAGGGTTGGTTTTAGTCCATCTTGTATGACTACTTTTTATAGTCATGACATCATAGGGGTTGTCCTATGATGTCTATGTTATATCATATTGGAGTCCTCCAATGTCCCCTGTAAC
Organism: Panax stipuleanatus; assembly: GCA_020205555.1. Classification (NCBI taxonomy): domain Eukaryota; kingdom Viridiplantae; phylum Streptophyta; class Magnoliopsida; order Apiales; family Araliaceae; genus Panax; species Panax stipuleanatus. The sequence continues at coordinate 8,972,454 of CM035116.1, read as the reverse complement.
CTATTTTATTTAATATAGTTTAAAATTTAGCAAAAAAAAAGGATCAATCCTATCACTATAGCCTTCAAAACGATTCGTACATCTCACACAAGTCTTCATGGAAGGATACCATCTAATTGTTTCATTAGTTCTGTGACGCCCCCAAATCCACGTTCCTTCGAAGCCTCGGATTCGGTGCAGTCACGATACTACTAACGCCAAACTATTATATCTTTTATTCATTACTAAAAGAATACATCTTTACTTATTATAATTTAGAATATAAATTCTATTTATATCCAAGATCTCGTCTTTACATCATATTCGATGTTACTAAAATGCGGAATAATTTAAACTTTTTCAATCCTCCTTGAATAAATTCTTCTTATTGATTCCATAACTTTGAATCAATTACAATCCTTGAATCAATTATAAAATATGATTCATTCTATTTGAGTTATCGTATAACGTTTACAACTCAACTCGATATCCTCTATGTATTAATTAATACATTCTTACAATACAACAAGTATTAAACAGTGTAAGCAACTATCGAGTACATCATCTAGAATCTAAACATGGTCCAGACAATAATCTAAGTAATATTCTTCAATGCGATACTATGTATCTTTATCAATCAAGAAGCACGAAATCTTTACCGTGAATCCTTAACCTGCAAAAGTGGTTATTTACAAGAGTGAGCTCGATAGCTCAACAATTCTAACAGTCCTCATGCATCACATAGCATATAACATCATACTCAGTTCATGCATTTATAAACAGTTTATATTTACTACGCATATTACTTTTCACATAACAAGTATATCATCAAAGATCAACTTTCAATCTCATTTATATCTCATATACAGTTCATATATAAGTTCACATTATCACAGCATAATATATTTCAACTAACAGTTATTGAATTCATATATCAAATAGGAACTGAAAGACTTGCCTGATTCGTAGTTTAACAACTACGACTTAACTGCTTAAGAATCTCTGCACTTTGTGTAATCCTACACAGTTATATTAACCATAGAGATCACACTCATCAGTTATATGTATCCACACATTCTCAATGTAATAATAAAGGTTACATTGTTGTCTAACTTGTTTCTTAGAACCTTCCTCTCACTTCCTTATCGTATTCCTAGAATAACTATGTAAGTATACGTATACTTTAACCATACGTACTTACTAACATTCTTCATATACACATGTCCGTCTACCACTAATATATTTACATATAGCTAGTGTAGTCCATCTTTTGAGTTAATCATTCTCATATATCATTACTAACACATAAGGCCATAACAAAGCAAATATACGCTATTAACCGTCGAAGTCGGATTCAAGTATTAACATATGGTCCTACATAGCATGTATACACATTAAAGGATACTTTCATGCTCGTTTAACCTTTTCATGTCCAATTTACATGATATAGGTTCTAAATTAATACCCGTAAAAACTTAAGTCCATAAACATCAAAATCTAAATCTCAGGGTAACATGTTAACGTTCACGTTCAAGACTCGTGTTTTCATTAGTGAAGCTCACTAACAAGTCCAACATGTTCATGCTTCATTATGAAATCCATATCCATAAGTTAATATGTCCGTCATGTATTTCAAGGCCATATAAACATGCCCAAAAAAAATCAGAATACGTATAGGATCTTTACATGTCAAAGCTCACATTTAAAACTTATACTTTTGTTAAAAATGTTCACTAGTGAGGTTCATCATGCTCGTACTATAGTATGAAACATATGTACGCAAGTCAACATGCATTTCACGTGTTTCTAGGTCATACAAACATGTCTCAAAAGTCAGAATGTTTAAAACGGATATAATAAGTTAATGTAAATTTTGAAACTCTAAGTTTATTGTGAAATCTATAACTTCACTATTCAAGCAAGCGATTCTAATATAGCATGCTCATGTTAGTTTAAAGTACTCTTATATACACATTACACATGCTTGCACGCTAGTTATAGCAATTGTCCAACAGTTAGCAGATTTGCAACAAAACAGAAAACAAAAATCTGGTTCCAAGACCCTGCGCAGCTGCGCAGGCACCAGGTACAAACCCGGCACAGCTGCGCCGGTGTCCGGCCAGTCTAGGAATTTTTCTGCTTCGGCAGAAACCAGTCCAAACTCAGAATTTTCTTACTTATCATGCTCAATATCAATAACAATGTATTTCTAACATGTATAACAGCTTATATAACAACTAACCATCATTCTCCAATTCAATTACCATCTAATTTAACATAATCAATAACTTAAGAAATTCAAGAACTCTCCAATTATCAAACTATGGACACTGTAAAAGTTTTACCTTTGTGAATTGAAATTCTAAGCTTGTTGACATCTCCAATTCTTAGTCTCCTTCTCCAATTAGTACACTTACTCTATATCTTACACTTGACAGAAAACTCAGCAACATCAAATGAGAAGGAGGGAGCTTCATTTATAGAAAACTCACTACACAGACAATAGCTTTGCCTCTTATTACAAACTAATGGAATGAAGGAGAGTCCATTGTGCAAGAAAGAGTTGGTGGTAACCATCATGATACCCATTCCCCATCTCATCATTAGCTACAATTGCTGAGTTTGAGGGAGATAGGCATAGCTCCTAGCCATTCACGTGAGGCGAAATGAGGAGGGACTCACAATTAGGGACAAGAAGTAATCTCAGCATTTGCAACTAGCAATTGTACTACACTAATGTTATACACTTATACACCTTATATATACACTTAGAGTACACAAATTTTATTTTATAAACACATAGGCTATAAAATATATATACACCTTCATTTCATATAGCTTAGGTTATAAATGAATTATAATTGTAATCTTTATTTACAATGTATCATATACCACCCATATATATCTTATCCTTCCGGATATAATTCTATCGCGTATCATCACCTTTACTATCCCAACTCTATTATTCCAATTATTAAAATCCTTATCGATTAACAATTGTTTACTTGTTATAACATTCACATGGTACTAAATAAGGTTCACCCACACACATGTAATCACATAAACATTATTATGTAACCTACAATTAACCTTACTATATAGTCTATATATAATATATAGTTATATTAATGCGTCACATTGCATTATATTTAATAAAGATAACTACACTTCACACTTCATACAATATATAGTTAGTTACTATACGCTATACATTTTATTCGCATGCTTACATATAGAAGTAAATAATTTACTTATCTCATCAATTAATTAATAATAATATTAATTAATCTATTTCTCATTAATCAATGGAATTATAATTTCCATAACAATTAATTAACATTTATATAGTTAATTATCACAATAAATAAATATAAGTCTTAATATATTTATAACAAATATACTTATTATCATGCTATCACTCGCAATAATAATAATTCAACATATTATTATAATAACAATTAATATAGATTAATTGTTTAATTAATAATTCTTTCATCTTTGAATTAATCAATCCATTACCGAATCTATTATCGTGTCACACAAGGCATTTCTCACAAGCTTAATCTCAAGCTTATTATTATTCTCATCACTTACTCATCTCTCACCACATTACTACTCATAACATGTTCAATTAAATTAGAACTATTAAATCCAAGGTCCACATATAAATATTTTACAAATCGAATATTCAAATATTATATATAACCTTTACGGAAATATAATAACTCAAGCTATTAAAATATTAAATTACTTCAATTAATTATACTTATAATAAGTATAACCTTTACGCTTATAATAATTAATATATATACTCTATTAAATATTTAACTAATAATATTCACGATCAAATAATAACTTAAGTTATTTAATATATTAAAATAACTTAGTTTCCTTTCATTAATTAAACTCCCTTGAAAATACATTAGAAATTATGTATTTAGCCATAACATAAAATATTATGTTTTCTCCAAATAAAGTCATTTTTAATTAGAAAATAGTTTACTTATTGTCTCAAGACAATATTCTTAATATAATAAATAACTATATGTACGACACCTGTACATTATATATAGAAAATAGGTAATAAGTTTATTTTCTATTATAAGAAATTGTTTCTATCAATTTATTTACATATAGCAAATATATAATATATCTATCATATTAATCAATCACACCTTATACAAAATATATAAGGTAATGTTACTATTCAAAAATAACATTTCCTCCTTTTATTAAAATAATTCAATATTAAAAATTATTTTAATATCCTTTATTAAAATATATAATAACCATTTCTTTTTCTTTTCTATAAATTGTTCCCAAAATAATTTCTTCAAATATTCATTTAAAGATATAATGATTTTCATCTCCCTTTAATAACGTATATATACATATTTAATGTTATTCGTACATTAGACTTTCTCATATATTACTATTCTAAGTAATATATATATAAAAGTATCAACTATAATTACATATTCAACACACTTATTAATTCACTCATTTACTTAAGTAAATTAAACACTGCACCATATCATTAAGGTTCAATATTAACATTATATTACCCCATAATATAACTCTCAACTATGAATTAATCAATATTTATTCTTATTAGTTAATTTCTTAACTAACTCATGCTTCACTATCCAAACCTATTCACGAATAGCTTAAGTGCTATTAATAACCTATATTATAAACATACGAGTTATTAGTACACATACACAAGAATATGGTGATTATACATTAAGGATATTTAATGTCACCAACTTACTATTATAAAATAATTCTATAAATTATTTAATATCGATAGGAATTTATCCACTTCCTTTACCTCAATTGAATCGTCTCTACGCTAAGTAACAAATATATATTAATAATATATTTATAAATCACAAAAACACATATTATATAGTCCATATTACCCTATGTAATATAATACCACATACCTTATATCACATAAAAATACTCTTATTCGAACCCATCTCACAGTTTAAGAATTTTATTTATTAAATTCTTATTTAATAATATCTAAAAATTCGGGTTCTTACAAGTTCTCTGAATTGTCAAAATATAGATGATTATGCGTCCTATTACTTTGTTCTAGTTGAAATTAGCATCAAAATGAGCAAACCCATCACTATCGCGTCCAAAACGATTCGTAGATCTCACACAAGTCTTCATTTAGGGAGACCTTCATATTATTTTATTGGTTGTTTCAAATTTACAAAGAAAGAGGTGATTAGAAGTTGTATTACTTCGTTCTAGTTTGATTAGCATCAAAACGAGAAACCCATGACTATCTCGTTCAAAACCATGCTTACATTTCGCACAAGTCTTCATTTAGGGAGACCTTCTTATTATTTTATTGGTGCTTTAAAATTGTCAAAGAAAGAGGGGATTAGAAGTCCTATAACTTAGTTCTAGTTTGATTAGCATCAAAAGGAGCAATCCCATGACTATCGCGTTAAAAACGATGCGTACATCTCACACAAGTCTTCATTTAAGGAGACCTTCTTATTGTTTCTTTGGTTCTCTAAAATTGCGAAAGAAAGAGGTAATTAGGAGTCTTATTACTTCGTTCTAATTTGATTAGCATCAAAATGAACAATTCTAAGACTATCACGTTAAAAACGATGCATACATCTCACACAACTCTTGATTTAGGGAGACCTTCTTACTGTTTCATTCGATCTCTCAAATTGTCAAAGAAAGAGGTGATTATAAGTCCTATGAATTCGTTCTAGTTTGATTAGCATCAAAAGGAGCAATCCTATCAGTAGTGCCTTCAAAACAATCCGTACATCTCACATAAGTCTTCATTTAGGGAGACCTTCTTAATGTTTCATTAGTTCTCTCAAATTGTCAAAATATAGGTGATTATGAATTCTAATACTTCGTTCTAGTTGAAATTAGCATCAAAAGGAGCAATCACATCACTATCGCGTCCAAAACGATGCGTAGATCTCACACAAGTCTTCATTTATTGAGACCTTCTTATTGTTTCATTGGTTTCCTAAAATTATGAAAGAAAGAGGTGATTAAGAGTCCTATTACTTCGTTCTAATTTGATTACCATCAAAATGAGTAATCCCATGACTATCGCATTAAAAACGATGCATACATCTCACACCAAGTCTTGATTTAGGGAGAACTTCTTATTATTTCATTGGTTCTCTCAAATTGTCAAAGAAAGAGGTGATTATGAGTCCTATGACTTTGTTCTAGTTTGATTAGCATCAAAAGGATCAATCCTATCACTATAGCCTTCAAAATGATTCGTACATCTCACACAAGTCTTCATTTAAGGATACCTTCATATTATTTCATTAGTTCTCCAAATTGTCAAAATATAAATGATTATGAGTCCTATTACTTCATTCTAGTTGAAATTAACATCAAAAGGAGCAAACCCATCCTTATCGCGTCCAAAACGATTCGTAGATCTCACACAAGTCTTCATTTAGGGAGACCTTAATATTGTTTTATTGGTTGTTTCAAATTTACAAAGAAAGAGGTGATTAGAAGTTTTATTACTTCGTTCTAGTTTGATTACCGTAAAACGAGAAACCCATGACTATCTCGTTCAAAACCATGCGTACATCTCACACAAGTCATCATTTAGGGAGACCTTCTTATTATTTTATTGGTGCTTTAAAATTGTCAAAGAAAAAGGTGGTTAGAAGTCCTATAACTTCGTTCTAGTTTGATTATCATCAAAAGGAGCAATCCCATGACTATTACGTTAAAAACGATGTGTACATCTCACACAAGTCTTCATTTAAGGAGTCCTTCTTATTGTTTCTTTGGTTCTCTAAAATTGTGAAAGAAAGAGGTGATTAGGAGTCTTATTACTTCGTTCTAATTTGATTAGCATCAAAAGGAGAAATCCTATGACTATCGCGTTAAATATGATGCGTACACCTCATACAAGTCTTGATTTAGAGAGACCTTCTTACTGTTTCATTGGATCTCCCACATTGTCAAAGAAAGAGGTGATTATAAGTCCTATAAATTCGTTCTAGTTTGATTAGCATCAAAAGGAGCAATCCTATCACTAGTGCCTTCAAAACAATCCGTACATCTCACACAAGTCTTCATTTAGGGAGACCTTCTTAATGTTTCATTAGTTCTCTCAAATTGTCAAAATATAGGTGATTATGAATTCTATTACTTCGTTCTAGTTGAAATTAGCATCAAAAGGAGCAATTACATCACTATCGCATCCAAAACGATGCCTAGATCTCACACATGTCTTTATTTATGGAGACCTTCTTATTGTTTCATTGGTTTCCTAAAATTATGAAAGAAAGAGGTGATTAAGAGTCCTATTACTTTGTTCTAATTTGATTACCATCAAAAGGAGTAATCCCATGACTCTCGCGTGAAAAACGATGTGTACATCTCACACCAAGTCTTGATTTAGGGAGAAGTTTCTTATTATTTCGTTGGTTCTCTCAAATTATCAAAGAAAGAGGTGATTATGAGTCCATGACTTCGTTCTTGTTTGATTAGAATCAAAAGGATTAATCATATCACTATAGCTTTCAAAATGATTCGTACATCTTACACAAGTATTCATTTAAGGATGCCTTATTATTGTTTCATTAGTTCTCAGAATTGTCAAAATATAGATGATTATGAGTCCTATTACTTCGTTCTAGTCAAAATTAGCATCAAAAGGAGCAAACCCATCACTATCGCGTCCAAAACGATTCGTAGATCTCACACAAGCTGGGTCCTTAGTGACTCAACTGCCATTCTTTCTCTCCTTGGATTTCAAGCTAGGTCCTTCCCTGTCAAATTTCTTGGGGTCCCCCTTATTTCCTCCAAGCTTCCCTATCTTGACTGTCTCCCCCTTATCCATTGAATTACTTCGAGAGTCTCTTCTTGGACTTCTGCTCCCCTTGCATACTAAGAACGTCTTCAACTTATTAAATCAGTCCTCTTCTCTATCCAATCCTTTTGGAGTAACCACTTCATCCTTCCTAAAGCTGTTTCTAGAGAAATTCAATCCATTCTCTGCCGGTTTCTATGGAAAGGTCCTTCACTGGGGAAATTTGGTGCGCGTGTTGCCTGGCATAAACTCTGCCTCCCCATGTCGAAAAGGGGATTAGGGTTAAAGAGTATCACTGAGTGGAACAGATCCGTCATCGATCCTAGGTAAAGGATACCTATTCTTGATCGTAACTTTATTCAACTCTCTATAATCAATGCAAAGACGCATCAACCCATCCTTCTTCTTCACGAATAAGACAGGCGCTCCCCACGGCGAAACGCTTGGTTGAATATACTTCTTGTCCAGTAATTCTTGCAGTTGAATCATCAGTTCTTTCATCTCGACTGGAGCCATTCGGTACGGAGCCTTCAAAATCGGAGCAGTTCCCGGCGCTAGATCGATCACGAACTCTGTCTCCCTATCTGGCGGAAGTCCTGGTAAATCGCTCGGAAAAACGTCCACAAATTCCTTAACTACCGATATCTCCTCCACCTTCGGGCTTTCCTTATGCGAATCTACTATGTAGGCTAGATATCCTACACAGCCTTGCGTCAGAAGTTTCTTGGCTTGCATAATCGTCAGAAAACTCGCTTGCCTAGGCGATTTGCTACCATAGAACACCAACTTCGACGGAGTCGTAAGGTTCACCGACTTCTTCTGACAGTCGATTACCGCCCCATGGTTGAACAACCAATCCATACCCAGTATAACGTCGAATTCCCCAAGTTTAATCGGAATCAAATCTACTCTAAGTTCCTGACCCTTAATGTCCAATCTACAGTTCTTATAAACGCTCTTAACAGGAATAACCTCCCTATTCGCAATCTCTATGATTAAAGGGTAACCTAATTCCTCTACAAGTAAGTCTAAGGTTTTAGCAAAATCATCAGGTATGAATGAACAAGTAGCACCCAAATCAAATAATACATATGCATTTATACTATTGACCGAAATAATACCTGACACCACGTCTTTTGATTGCACAGCATCCTGCACCGTCATGTTGAATGTCCGTGCAGTGGGTCGAACATCTTGCAATGGTGCAGCAATAGTAACGGTACTGCCGCTTCCATTCCCTTCACTCCCTGTTGACCCTGCCGTTAGCTTCTTCGGGCAGTTGTGAGCCATATGATCTTTGGATCCACATGTAAAGCGAGCTCCCTTCTTTGGTTTTGGGCAATTTGGCGCGATGTGGCCTTCCTGACCACAGTTGAAGCACACCCGCTTCCCCTTCATGCACACGCCAGTGTGATTCTTACCGTATGTAGCACATGCTTCGAACTTCCTCTTCTGCTGACTTCCTTGCTGACTCCCAGCAGAGATATTATCAGACCACTTCCTCTTCTGGTTCACAGCGCTGCCTGTGAAACCCCCAGTCTTGGTTTCTACCTCATTCTTCTTCTTCTTATCTTGGTTGAACTTCGTTACCGCTTCGCTTCCTCCTTCAGCAAGTATGGCTTTCTCCAGCACCGCTGCAAATGTGTTCAGCTGGAACATGGAAACCTTGCTGTAGAGCCAGGGTTTTAGTCCCCGCTCAAACCTTCTTGCTTTCCTAGCGTCAGTACTGACCTGGTATGTAGCGAACCTGGCCAACTCGTTAAACTTAGCAGCATACTCGGACACCGTCATCCCTCCTTGCTTAAGTTCTAGGAACTGGACCTCCATCTGGTCCTGCGAACTCACTGGAAAGTACATCTTGTAGAACATTTCCTTGAAACGTTCCCACGTGATGACTCCCTCTCCCTCTCGAGTCTTGTTAGCCTGCCACCAAAAACTTGCATCCGACTAAAACATGAAAGCCGCGAACGTTGTCTTTTGGTCTTCTCCTACTCTAGCTACGTCAAATACCTTCTCCATTTCCATAACCCATGTCTGAGCTTCGATAGGGTTAGTCGATCCTTTGAACTCAGGCGGTTCTACTGCCTTGAATTCCTTGAAAGTAGTACCCTGCATCTGCGGTTGATTCGCAAGAGCTCCGGTCAACAGGTTCACCAACTGCTGAACCGAATTGGGATTCGTCCCATCATTATTGTTGTTGTTCGTCGAACCCTCGGGATTTTGACGCGTTACTCTTCTTCTAGGAGGCATTTTCTGTTAAGAAAATATTATTATTGGATCCTTTATTCAATTATTAAGTATCCAAGTTCATACTTAAACGTTTAAATAATTCAATTCACATAGAACACCAAGCACGTCCATAAACTTCTTTTATTCATCAGTCGTAGTTTTAAAAACATCAAACAGATAGCATTTCTGCCATTTACATCATCCTTCCTGAACTGGAAAAGTTGCAGGATTACATTATTAACTCATCCTTGTTTCATTGGTGCTTTAAAATTGTCACAGAAAGAGGTGATTAGAAGTCCTATAACTTTGTTCTAGTTTGATTAGAATCAAATGGAGCAATCCCATGACTATCGCGTTAAAAACGATGCATACATCTCATACAAGTCTTCATTTAAGGAGACCTTCTTATTGTTTCTTTGGTTCTCTAACATTGTGAAAAAAAGAGGTGATTAGGAGTCTTATTACTTCGTTCTAATTTGATTAGCATCAAAAGGAGCAATCCTATGACTATCGCGTTAAAAACGATGCGTACATCTCACATAAGTCTTGATTTAGGGAGACCTTCTTACTGTTTCATTGGATCTCTCAAATTATAAAAGAAAGAGGTGAATATAAGTCCTACGAATTCGTTCTAGTTTGATTAGCATCAAAAGGAACAATCCTATCACTAGTGCCTTTAAAACAATCCATAAATCTCACACAAGTCTTCATTTAGGGAGACCTTCTTAATGTTTCATTAGTTCTCTCAAATTGTCAAAATATAGGTGATTATGAATTTTATCACTTCGTTCTAGTTGAAATTAGCATCAAAAGGAGCAATCACATCACTATCACGCCCAAAACGATGCGTAGATCTCACACAAGTCTTCATTTATAGAGACCTTCTTATTGTTTCATTGGTTTCCTAAAATTATGAAACAAAGAGGTGATTAAGGGTTCTATTACTTCGTTCTAACTTGATTACCATCAAAAGGAGTAATCCTATGACTATCGCATTAAAAACGATGCGTACCTCACACACCAAGTCCTGATTTAGGGAGAACTTTTTATTATTTCACTAGTTCTCTCAAATTATCAAAGAAAGAGGTGATTATGAGTCCTATGACTTCGTTCAAGTTTGATTAGCATCAAAAGGATCAATCCTATCACTATAGACTTCAAAACGATTCGTACATCTCACACAAGTCTTCATTTAAAGATAACTTCTTATTGTTTCATTAGTTCTCTAAATTATCAAAATAAAGACGATTATGTGTCCTATTACTTCGTTCTAGTTGAAATTAGCATCAAAAGGAGCAACCCATCACTATCGCGTCCAAAACGATTCGTTGATCTCACACAAGTCTTTATTTAGGGAGACCTTCATATTGTTTCATTGGTTGTTTCAAATTTACAAAGAAAGAGGTGATTAGAAGTTGTATTACTTCGTTCTAGTTTTATTAGCGTCAAAACGAGAAACCCATGACTATCTGGTTCAAAACCATACGTACATCTCGCACAAGTCTTCATTTAGGGAGACCTTCTTATTGTTTCATTGGTGCTTTTAAATTGTCAAAGAAAGAGGTGATTAGAAGTCCTATAACTTCGTTCTAGTTTGATTAGCATCAATAGGAGCAATCCCATGACTATCGCGTTAAAAACGATGCGTACATCTAACACAAGTCTTCATTTAAGGAGACCTTCTTATTGTTTCTTTGGTTCTCTAAAATTGTGAAAGAAAGAGGTGATTAGGAGTCTTATTACTTCGTTCTAATTTTAATAGCATCAAAAGGAGCACTCCTATGACTATCGCGTTAAAAACGATGCGTACATCTCACACAAGTCTTAATTTAGGGAGACCTTCTTATTATTTCATTGGATCTCTCAGATTGTCAAAGAAAGAGGTGATTATAAGTCCTATGAATTAGTTCTAGTTTGATTAGCATCAACAGGAGCAATCCTATCACTAGTGCCTTCAAAACAATCCGTACGTCTCACACAAGTCTTCATTTAGGGAGACCTTCTTAATGTTTCATTAGTTCTCTCAAATTGTCAAAATATAGGTGATTATGAATTCTATTACTTCGTTCTAGTTGAAATTAGCATCAAAAGGAGCAATCACAACACTATCGCGTCCAAAACGATGCGTAGATCTCACACAAGTCTTCATATATGGAGACCTTTTTATTGTTTCATTGGTTTCCTAAATATGAAAAAAAGAGGTGATTAAGTGTCCTATTACTTCGTTCTATGATTACCATCAAAAGGAGTAATCCCATGACTATCGCGTTAAAAACGATGCGTACATCTCACACCACGTCTTAATTTAGGAAGAACTTCTTATTATTTAATTGGTTCTCTCAAATTATCAAAGAAAGAGGTGATTATGAGTCCTATGACTTCGTTCAAGTTTGATTAGCATCAAAAGGATCAATCCTATCACTATAGCCTTCAAAACGATTCGTACATCTCACACAAGTCTTCATTTAAGGATACCTTCTTATAGTTTCATTAGTTCTCTGAATTGTCAAAATATAGATGATTATAAGTCCTATTACTTCGTTCTAGTTAAAATTAGCATCAAAAGAAGCAAACCCATCACTATCGCGTCCAACACGATTCGTAGATCTGACACAACTCTTTATTTAGGGAGACCTTCATATTGTTTCATTGGTTGTTTCTAATTTACAAAGAAAGAGGTGATTAGAAGTTGTATTACTTCGTTCTAGTTTGATTAGCGTCAAAACGAGAAACCCATGACTATCTCGTTCAAAACCATGCGTACATCTCGCACAAGTTTCATTTAGGGAGACCTTCTTATTGTTTCATTGGTGCTTTAAAATTGTCAAAGAAAGAGGTGATTAGAAGTCCTATAATTTCGTTCTAGTTTGATTAGCATCAAATGGAGCAATCCCATGACTATCGCGTTAAAAACGATGCATACATCTCACACAAGTATTCATTTAAGGAGACCTTCTTATTGTTTATTTGGTTCTCTAACATTGTGAAAGAAAGAGGTGATTAGGAGTCTTATTACTTCGTTCTAATTTGATTAGCATCAAAAAGAGCAATCCTATGACTATCGCGTTAAAAACGATGTGTACATCTCACATAAGCCTTGATTTAGGGAGACCTTCTTACTGTTTCATTGGATCTCTCAAATTGTCAAATAAAGAGGTGATTATAAGTCCTATGAATTCGTTCTAGTTTGATTAGCATCAAAAGGAGCAATTGTAATACCCGAGAATTTCCATATATTATTAAATAAATATATTAATGGAAATGAGAATTTATTTGAATATAAATGATTTTGTGTTATGAGATGAATTAATTCAATTATATATAATTAAATAATTATAATAATTGAGAAATTGGTGGAGTTTGTGATAAACTCGTTGATTGCCTTGTGTGGCACAGTGACGTAATATAAGAATGATTATATTAATTTAAGCGAACAATTAATCTATATTAATTGTTAATCGAAGAATATTAATTAACTGTTATAAAATACTAATGAGGATTGATTAATAATATGTGATTATTATTGCAAGAAACATAATAATAATGAGCAACGTGTTTATAAATATAATAAGATTTATATCAAAGTGATAGTTAATCATATAAAGGTTAATTAAATTGTTATGGAGGTTAACAATTATATTGATTGATGTAGGATATGTGTATATTATTAATTAATATTCAATTTATAAGATGAGAAATTATATGTGCAAGCATGCGAATTAAATGTATAGTAACTATATGTTATGATATGTGTAGGTGACAAATGATGTGTGGATATACATTAAAATAATGTATCATGGATCTATTATAAATAATTGTTGAGTAATACAATTTAATAATACATGAGATAATGTAATGTGATAACATCCGATTAAATTATACCAGTATGATAAAAATGTACATGAATTATATGTGCACAATTCACACTTATTACATTATGTGAATCCATGTTAGTATCATTAGAATTACATTGTAACTATAATTGTGGCCTAATTATATAGTATATATACATGTAACATATTTTGGCATAAGTGTTGTGTATATATACAAATTATAGAATACTGATATATGGCCTTGTTCCAATATAATAGTCACTCTCCTTCTCCTTCACGTGTATGGCAAAAAGGCTAAGGCCTATTCTCCCATTCTTCTCCCAAGCTTAGCTAGCAATAATTATATGAGGAGTGGCTCTAATGATGGCTTTCAACAACTATCTACCAACTTCCTCTTATCTAGCATGCAATTCAAATTTCTGTTAGTTTGAAATGGTAGGCAATTGCATTGTCTGTATCTTGTTTTCTCTATAAATATGGCTTCCTTTCTTCTCATTTCACATTGCTGAGATTTTGTTTAAGTTGATAAGTTGAGAGCATATACATAATAGCATTGTGAGATATCAGCAAGCTTACTCCATAACAGAGGTATAAATCCTCTTCGTGTCTTCATTTTCATTTTTCTGTCAACAGAACTCCATTGTTGTTCTCTGAGTTTTGTTGAAATTCTTGATTATGCCAAATTGGTTCATGATTGGGTTGTAGAACCCTTATATTGTTGTTCTATGAACATACACACATGATGGAACCACTGAATAGTCTTCCATTTCCATTAGTTCCTCTTCAATTTCTGTAAATACATGAAATTCGTAAATTAGTTAGAGTTCATGAAATTGGGAATTGATAATTGCTATTGACTGTTATATAAGCATATATGTATGTGTTAGTAAGTTAAACAAGTCTAATATCTGGGTATGTCGATGAAATGGGAGGTTTTGGGTCGGTTTTCGCTGTCGTCTGAACCGGAAAACTGCCTCGACGCCGCAGCGCCGCAGCCCGCGCCGCAGCGCCACACGCGCCGCAGCCCACGCCGCAGCACCGCACGCAGCGCCATTCGCGCCGCAGCGCCAGTAGTAAGCTACTGTGCCGCGCCGCAGCGCCAGCCTCTGTGTTCAGTTTTCTGCATTCTGCAACAAAACTGTTATGCACCAATTGTTTGATTTTTGTTTAAACAAGCATGGGAGCATGATTAATACATATATATAAACCTAATGAGGCAATGTAAGCATGTTTTAGTATATTAGCATGCATGGTTAACCAAACGACACATAGTTTGGAAACGAATTTAAAGTTTCATAAACGACGTTAACATATATGAAGCATATTTACATACTGACCTTGCAAGCACGTTAGTACCACCTAGAGACATATGAAGTGCATGTTAGCTTATCTATATTGGTTCCGTAATAAAATATGAACATGTGAACCTAACTAGTGCTCATTCCCAACAAAAATATAAGTTTGAAGGTGGATATGATCATGTAAATGCTATATAGTCATTTTGATGTTATGAGCATGTTTAGATAACCTTGAAATACATGAAAAGCATGTTAACTTACATATATAGGTTTCATAAGGAAGCATGAACATGATAGACCTTATTAATGAACTATACTAACAAAGTATAAGCTTTGAACGTGAACGTTGGTATGTTATGATGAGAATTAGAATTTGACATTTATGGACACATGTGATAGTACTCTTGGACTCATTCATGTGTCATGCATGTATATATACCATGATTAGTTGCCGTGATTAAAGTTTAGCATGAACAAAGCATGTTTTCAAGATAATAACAATGCTAGCTACATATATGCAATACGAGTACTCATGAGCATGACTAATACAAGATCTTATGTGTTTAGAAGCAATCATGTTAGACCATATGAGTTCGTGTCCTTGAATGACTTTAAGTATTAACTTAAGAACCTATACCATGTACGATTGGATTTGGAAAAGTTATATAAGCATGAAAGTATCCTTTAAATATGAATACATGCTACGCGATATTATATGATGTTACTTGAACCCGATTTTGACGGTTAACTTAAGGAGATGCCGTAACTTGCTAAAGTGAAATATATTTAGTATTGATTGTGGTCTTATGTGATATTAATAATATGCAAGCATGTTTGATAATTGTTGAGATCTTATATAATATGAGAATGCGTTTAAACTCTAAAGAAGGAACGTTAAGGATAGAAATTATACTCTATATAACTGTGTAGCTAGGTAAAACTTAGCTTATGTGTTGATCGTATATTCAAAGAGAAAATGAGAAGTTAAATTATATGACTAATGAATATCATATATATACGTAACTGTATTACGATAGGAATTCAAAAGTGTTGATTGCTTTTTGTGGATAAACTACGCTAAAGGCAAGTTCTCTTACTTACACTCTTTTAAAGTGCAAGTATCCTAACCGACGCATTTACTTTATGCAAGGAAATCTATGATTGTGAAAGTTTCCTAACTTATACTCTTTTACTATGCAAGTATCCTATCTTGTGTATTGCGAACTAGTTTCCTATTTAATCGGTTGAATCGAATTAGCATACTTGAACTCTTATTTCATTAAAGCTATTATTCATGTTGAACTTAGTATTGTTCTTGAATATTGCGAAAGTGTCTTTGCCATTTGATTCGGCTGGACTTATGTTATTGAAAAGCAATCCAAACTAATTGATTGGTGCGGGATCCTATATTTGACTGAGAAGAACAACCTTCTTTGAAGGGAATATATAATTGTCGGAGAACCGACGTGCACACTTGAGTATGGTTGATTGTTATGCATAACAAGGGTACTTTAGGCTGATCACCTGTTGTACCTAGTTTTTGTTGGATTTTCAGTTTATTACTGTCAATTCTAGTAGAAGTTCATAGTCCGTAGTGACTACTCAGTATTCAATTATTTGAAATCTTGAATTGACTTATTATTGAATCATATTGATATTATCCTGTCCTTAGCGACTGATATTGAGAACTGTTGATATTCTTGTTATTCTTGAACTATCAAATCTTGTTATACACTTTCGAGAATTGAGAATCTTATTACTCACCCTTATTGTATATTACTTGCTGGGCAATTTGTGCTCATTCTTGCTTTCCCTAAAACATTTCAGTTAAGGCAGAGCATGGTGAACCTTCGGGCGTTGATAAGGGCAAGGGCAAAGCTACCAACTAGCTTATGTCTGTTATGTTTTAAATATATTAATATTGTATGAAGATGATGTAGTAAGACTGGATTTGATTATGTTTAAGCTTAAGTTAGATTATGTAATAAGTCGTTAACTGATATTATTATGTAATCTATTAAGTACTGTAGGTTGCGAGACTTGGGGGAATAATTATAATAAATCATTGTAAATTATTCTAGAATAGATTTTCCGCTGTGATCGTGTGATATTTAATTATTATTATTATTGTGATGTATTACCATGAGCACGTGATGAACCGAATTCGAGAGACCAAGTGGCGGTCCTGGAATTTGGGGGCGTCACAGCAATCCTATCACTAGTGCCTTCCAAACAATCCGTACATCTCACACAAGTCTTCATTTATGGAGACCTTCTTAATGTTTCATTAGTTCTCTCACATTGTCAAAATATAGGTGATTATGAATTCTATTACTTCGTTCTAGTTGAAATTAGCATCAAAAGGAGCAATCACATCACTATCACGCCCAAAACGATGCGTAGATCTCACACAAGTCTTCATTTATAGAGACCTTCCTATTGTTTCATTGGTTTCCTAAAATTATGAAAGAAAGAGATGATTAAGAGTTCTATTACTTCGTTCTAATTTGATTACCATCGAAAGGAGTAATCCCATGACTATTGCGTTAAAAACGATGCGTACATCTCACACCAAGTCTTGATTTAGGGAGAACTTTTTATTATTTCACTGGTTCTCTCAAATTATCAAAGAAAGAGGTGATTATGAGTTCTAAGACTTTGTTCAAGTTTGATTAACATCAAAAGGATCAATCCTATCATTATAGCCTTCAAAACGATTCGTACATCTCACACAAGTCTTCATTTAAAGATAACTTCTTATTGTTTCATTAGTTCTCTAAATTGTCAAAATATAGACGATTATGTGTCCTATTACTTCGTTCGAGTTGAAATTAGCATCAAAAGGAGCAACCCATCACTATGGCGTCCAAAACGATTCGTATATCTCACACAAGTCTTCATTTAGGGAGACCTTCATATTGTTTCATTGGATGTTTCAAATTTACAAAGAAAGAGGTGATTAGAAGTTGTATTACTTCGTTCTAGTTTGATTAGCGTCAAAACGAGAAACCCATGACTATCTCGTTCAAAACCATGCGTACATCTCGTACAAGTCTTCATTTAGGGAGACCTTCATATTGTTTCATTGTTGCTTTAAAATTGTCAAAGAAAGAGGTGATTAGAAGTCCTATAACTTCGTTCTAGTTTGATTAGCATCAAAAGGAGTAATCCCATGACTAACGCGTTAAAAACGATTCGTACATCTCACACAAGTCTTCATTTAAGGAGACCTTATTGTTTCTTTGGTTCTCTAAAATTGTGAAAGAAAGAGGAGATTAGGAGTCTTATTACTTCGTTCTAATTAGATTAGCATCAAAAGGAGCAATCCTATGACTATTACAATAAAAATGATGCGTACATCTCACACAAGTCTTGATTTAGGGAGACCTTCTTACTGTTTCATTGGATCTCTCAAATTGTCAAAGAAAGTGGTGTTTATAAGTCCTATGAATTCCTTCTAGTTTGATTAGCATCAAAAGGAGCAATCCTATGACTATAGCGTTAAAAATGATGCGTACATCTCACACAAGTCTTGATTTAGGGAGGCCTTCTTACTGTTTCATTGGATCTATCAAATTGTCAAAGAAAGAGGTGATTATAAGCCCTATGAATTAGTTCTAGTTTGATTAGCATCGAAAGGAGCAATCCTATCATTAGTGCCTTCAAAACAATCCGTACATCTCACACAAGTTTTCATTTAGGGAGATCTTCTTAATGTTTCATTAGTTCTGTCAAATTATCAAAATATAGGTGATTATGAATTCTATTACTTCGTTCTAGTTGAAATTACCATCAAATGGAGCAATCACATCACTATCGCGTCCAAAACGATGCGTAGATCTCACACAAGTCTTCATTTATGGAGACCATCTTCTTGTTTCATTGGTTTCCTAAAATTATGAAAGAAAGAGGTGATAAATAGTCCTATTACTTCGTTCTAATTTGATTACCATCAAAAGGAATAATCCCATGACTATCGCATTAAAAACGATGCGTACATCTCACACCAAGTCTTGATTTAGGGTTAACTTTTTATTATTTTATTTGTTCTCTCAAATTGTCATAGAAAGAGGTGATTATGAGTCCTATGACTTTGTTCTAGTTTGATTAGCATCAAAAGGATCAATCCTATCACTATAGCCTTCAAAACGATTCGTACATCTCACACAAGTCTTCATTTAAGGATACCTTCTTATTGTTTCATTAGTTTTTCTGAATTGTCAAAATATAGATGATTATGTGTACTATTACTTCGTTCTAGTTTAAATTAGCATCAAAAGGAGCAAATCCATCACTATCGCGTCCAAAACGATTCGTAAATCTCACACAAGTCTTCATTTTGGGAGATCTTCATATTGTTTCTGTAATACCCAGAAATAAATAAATAAATGACTTTTTTTAAAAAAAAAATTGTGTTAAATATTTTAATCTGGTTTTTCTTGTGTTTGGGTCAAATTGTATTTAATGATGTGGACTACATTAGTTGGGCCTTAAAACTAATTTGATCTTATTTATATTTGTGTAATATTAAAATCCTATTAAAATTTGGAGAGTTAATAAGATATATAAGTAATTAAATAATTAAACCTAATCTTACCTTCATTATACAAACCGAGAGGAAGAAAGAAAGAAAAAACTGGCGTGAGGCTGCAGGAGGAATGAGAAAGAAGAAGAGAGTGGAGAAATTAAGGTAAAATCTTTATTCTGTTTATTAATATCACGTGTATGTTTCCAATAGTTAGAAATTGGAATCAATTAATTGCATGGAATCCACATATATGTTGCCTACACACACGAAATTGCAGTAAACATAAAGCGGGTTGTATATATCATATATATATATATATATATATATATATAATATAAACAAGAACAATGAGTCATGTAATCATGTATAGTTGTATACTATATTGTATATTATATATATATAAATTTTTTTGCTTAAAAACGGAAGTCAGTAGTTGTTAAACATTTAGAATGAATGCAAATATGAATTTGGTTTTGGAATGAATCATATGTAGGATGTCAGCAAGTATATTGGGCCTAATTCGGGTATAAGGAACATGAAGTTTCATATTATTTGGTATAATAGTAATTGATAATAATAATAATTCACTAATTGTATTTAATTTATTATTTTGTTTAATTAGTTCGAACGGAAGGAGTTTAACGAATAATTTCTGGAATATAAATTGGGTATTACATTGCTTGCTTCAGGTACGGATTCTGTACTCCTTCAGCGATTTTCTTATTAAAATTAATTTGTTCGTTTTGTTTCTCGTTTTGAAATTTGTTATTGTTTCTCATTATTGTTCATTCTCAAATTCATGTGATGGTTTCGTTTTGGCGTTGATATTTGAAACTCATATTTGTACTCTTTAGACTAGTGTATCATCTTTAGTATTTATTTTGATATTTGTAGAAAAGTACATGTTAATATTTTTGGAGGCTCGTGTTGATTCGTTCGATTTAACGTGTACATGTTAGAACCCTTTTTGTTGATATTGTGTCACATTTGTTGTGATATAGTATTTTTGTTAGAATATAACGTAGGGTCCTGAGCTATAACCACCTGTGGGGGTACCACAGGCATGTCGTCTTGGCACGAGAGACATGACACTTTCTGTGGCAGTGTGATTAGTCCACGGCGTCTCCGTTTTGTGCTCCGGTGGGAGTTGGCCATTTGGTGTTTTGTTGTGGGAGGCATATGGGTCGACCCTAATTTTCTGTTCTGTTCTGTTTTGCGGAGTGGCGATATTTGTGCCAAACACGCCTTCTGATTTTGCATGCATTAGATTCGCGGTACAATGTGTGTAACTTGCCTGTGTGGCATTATTTGACCTTGCTTGTGTGGCAAGGTATATTTTTGTTTTATTTTGAGCTCGGTATGAAATAACCCCAGCCATTTGATTCAGCCTATGATTTTGTTGTATTAGTTTGTTCGTTACAGTTCAGTTCATTTTATTGAGTTAGTTATTTTGTTTCGTTATTTTTTTTGTATTCTATATCCGTACTGGGCATTTGGCTCATGCTGTGTTTTTCTTCCGGCAGGTAATCAGGGAGATCAAGGGCAAGTGTGATGAGAGCTCCATTCGATCCAATGATTTAGATATTATGTTTAGGCTTGATAGATTGATTTTATTTTGAGTTGTAATAGGTACTCTAGATTTGAGTTTGAATCTGTTAGCATTTATTCTGGTTTGACCTTTTGATATTTATTGGTTATAAATACTATTCTTTCATGGCATAGAGCTTTCGTTCAGTTCTGTTACCTCTCTTTCTATTTCTGAAAAGGGTGTTACAGTTTCATTGGTTGTTTCAAATTTACAAAGAAAGAGGTGATTAGAAGTTGTATTACTTCGTTCTAGTTTGATTAGCGTCAAAACGAGAAACCCATGACTATCTAGTTCAAAACCATGCGTACATCTCGCACAAGTCATCATTTACAGAGACCTTCTTATTGTTTCATTGGTGCTTTAAAATTGTCAAAGAAAGAGGTGATTAGAAGTCCTACAACTTCGTTCTAGTTTGATTAGCATCAAATGGAGCAATCCCATGACTATCACGTTAAAAATAATGCGTACATCTCACACAAGTCTTCATTTAAGGAGACCTTCTTATTGTTTGTTTGGTTCTCTAAAATTATGAAAGAAAGAGGTGATTAGGAGTCTTATTACTTCGTTCTAATTTGATTATCATAAAAAATAGCAATCCTATGACTATCGCATTAAAAATGATGCGTACATCTCACATAAGTTTTGATTTAGGGAGACCTTCTTACTGTTTCATTGGATCTCTCAAATTATCAAAGCAAGAGGTGATTATAAGTCCTCTGAATTCGTTCTAGTTTGATTAGCATCAAAAGGAGCAATTCTATCACTAGTGCCTTCAAAACAATCCGTACATCTCACACAAGTCTTAATTTAGGGAGACCTTCTTAATGTTTCATTAGTTCTCTCAAATTGTCAAAATATAGGTGATTATGAATTATATTACTTCGTTCTAGTTGAAATTAGCATCAAACGGAGCAATCACATCACTATCACGCCCAAAACGATGCGTAGATCTCACACAAGTCTTCATTTATAGAGACCTTCTTATTGTTTCATTGGTTTCCTAAAATTATGAAAGAAAGAGGTGATTAAGAGTTCTATTACTTCGTTCTAACTTGATTACCATCAAAAGGAGTAATCCCATGACTATCGCGTTAAAAACGATGCGTACATCTCACACCAAGTCTTGATTTAGGGAGAACTTTTTATTATTTCACTGGTTCTCTCAAATTATCAAAGAAAGAGGTGATTATGAGTCCTATGACTTCGTTCAAGTTTGATTAGCATCGGAAGTATCAATCCTATCACTATAGCATTCAAAACGATTCGTACATCTCACACAAGTCTTCATTTAAAGATAACTTATTATTGTTTCATTAGTTCTCTAAATTGTCAAAATGTAGACGATTATGTGTCCTATTACTTTGTTCTAGTTGAAATTAGCATCAAAAGGAGCAACCCATCACTATCGCGTCCAAAACGATTCGTATATCTCACACAAGTCTTCATTTAGGGAGACCTTCATATTGTTTCATTGGATGTTTCAAATTTACAAAGAAAGAGGTGATTAGAAGTTGTATTACTTCGTTCTAGTTTGATTAGCGTCAAAACGAGAAACCCATGACTATCTCGTTCAAAATCATGCGTACATCTCGCACAAGTCTTCATTTAGGGAGACCTTCATATTGTTTCATTGGTGCTTTAAAATTGTCAAAGAAAGAGGTGATTAGAAGTCCTATAACTTCGTTCTAGTTTGATTAGCATCAAAAGGAGCAATCCCATGACTATCACGTTAAAAACGATGCGTACATCTCACACAAGTCTTCATTTAAGGAGACCTTCTTATTGTTTCTTTGGTTCTCTAAAATTATGAAAGAAAGAGGTGATTAGGAGTCTTATTACTTCGTTCTAATTTGAATAGCATCAAAAGGAGCAATCCCATGACTATCGCGTTAAAAACGATGCGTACATCTCACACAAGTCTTTATTTAGGGAGACCTTCTTATTATTTCATTGGATCTCTCAAATTGTCAAAGAAAGAGGTGATTATAATTCCTATGAATTAGTTCTAGTTTGATTAGCATCAACAGGAGCAATCCTATCACTAGTGCCTTCAAAACAATCCGTACATCTCACACAAGTCTTCATTTAGGGAGACCTTCTTAATGTTTCATTATTTCTCTCAAATTGTCAAAATATAGGTGATTATGAATTCTATTACTTCGTTCTAGTTGAAATTAGCATCAAAAGGAGCAATCACAACACTATCGCGTCCAAAACGATTCGTAGATCTCACACAAGTCTTCATATATGGAGACCTTTTTATTGTTTCATTGGTTTCCTAAATATGAAAGAAAGAGGTGATTAAGAGTCCTATTACTTCGTTCTATGATTACCATCAAAAGGAGTAATCCCATGACTATCACGTTAAAAACGATGCGTACATCTCACACCACGTCTTGATTTAGGAAGAACTTCTTATTATTTAATTGGTCCTCTCAAAATTATCAAAGAAATACGTGATTATGAGTCCTATGACTTCGTTCTAGTTTGATTAGCATCAAAAGGATCAATCCTATCACTATAGCCTTCAAAACGATTTGTACATCTCACACAAGTCTTCATTTAAGGATACCTTCTTATAGTTTCATTAGTTAACTGAATTGTCAAAATATAGATGATTATGAGTCCTATTACTTTGTTCTACTTAAAATTTGCATCAAAAGGAGTAAACCCATCACTATCGTGTCCAAAACGATTCATAGATCTCACAGAAGTCTTCATTTAGGGAGACCTTCATATTGTTTCATTGGTTGTTTCAAATTTACAAAGAAAGAGGTGATTAGAAGTTGTATTACTTCGTTCTTGTTTGATTAGCGTCAAAACGAGAAACCCATGACTATCTCGTTCAAAACCATGCTTACATCTCGCACAAGTCTTCATTTAGAGAGACCTTCTTATTGTTTCATTGGTGCTTTAAAATTGTCAAAGAAAGAGGTGATTAGAAGTCCTATAACTTCGTTCTAGTTTGATTAGCATCAAAAGGAGCAATCCCATGACTATCGCGTTAAAAATGTTGGGTACATCACACACAAGTCTACATTTAAGGAGACATTCTTATTGTTTCTTTGGTTCTCTAAAATTGTGAAACAAAGAGGTGATTAGGAGTCTTATTACTTCGTTCCAATTTGATTAGCATCAAAAGGAGCAATCCTATGACTATCGCATTAAAAACGAAGCGTACATCTCACACAACTCTTGATTTAGGGAGACCTTCTTACTGTTTCATTGGATCTCTCAAATTGTCAAGGAAAGAGGTGATTATAAGTCCTATTAATTCGTTCTAGTTTGAATAGCATCAAAAGGAGCAATCCTATGACTAGTGCCTTCAAAACAATCCGTACATCTCACACAAGTTTTCATTTAGGGGGACCTTCTTAATGTTTCATTAGTTTTCTCAAATTGTCAAAATATAGGTGATTATGAATTCTATTACTTCGTTCTAGTTAAAATTAGCATCAAACGGAGCAATCACATCACTATGCGTTCAAAACGATTCGTAGATCTCACACAAGTCTTCATTTATGGAGACCTTTTTATTGTTTCATTGGTTTCCAAAAATTATGAAAGAAAGAGGTGATTAAGAGTCCTATTACTTCGTTCTAATTTGATTACCATCGAAAGGAGTAATCCCATGTCTATCGCTTTAAAAATGATGCGTACATCTCACACCAAGTCTTGATTTAGGGAGAACTTTTTATTATTTCATTGGTTCTCTCAAATTGTCAAAGAAAGAGGTGATTATGAGTCCTATGACTTCGTTCTAGTTTGATTAGCATCAAAAGGATCAATCATATCACTATAGCCTTCAAAACGATTCGTACATCTCACACATGTCTTCATTTAAGGATACCTTCTTATTGTTTCATTAGTTCTCTGAATTATCAAAATATAGATGATTATGTGTCCTATTACTTCGTTTGAGTTGAAATTAGCATCAAAACGAGCAAACCGATCACTATCGCGTCCAAAACGAGAAACCTATGACAATCTCGTTCAAAACCATGCGTACATCTCGCACAAGTTTTTATTTAGGGAGACCTTCTTATTGTTTCATTGGTGCTTTAAAATTGTCAAAGAAAGAGGTGATTAGAAGTCCTATAACTTCGTTCTAGTTTATTAGCGTCAAAAGAAGCAATCCCATGACTATCGCGTTAAAAACGATGCGTACATCTAACACAAGTCTTCATTTAAGGAGACCTTCTTATTGTTTCTTTGGTTCTCTAAAATTGTGAAAAAAAGAGGTGATTAGGAGTCTTATTACTTCGTTATAATTTGATTAGCATCAAAAGGAGCAATCCTATGACTATCGCGTTAAAAACGATGCGTACATCTCACACAATTCTTGATTTAGGGAGACCTTCTTATTGTTTCATTGGATCTCTCAAATTGTCAAAGAAAGAGGTGATTATAAGTCCTATGAATTCGTTCTAGTTTGATTAGCATCAAAAGGAGCAATCATATGACTAGTGCCTTCAAAACAATCCGTACATCTCACACAAGTTTTCATTTAGGGAGACCTTTTTAATGTTTCATTAGTTCTCTCAAATTGTCAAAATATAGGTGATTATGAATTCTATTACTTCGTTCTAGTTGAAATTAGCATCAAAAGGAGCAAAATCACATCACTATCGTGTCCAAAACGATGTGTAGATCTCGCACAAGTCTTTATTTATGGAGACCTTCTTATTGTTTCATTGGTTTCCTAAAATTATGAAAGAAAGAGGTGATTAAGAGTCTCATTACTTCGTTCTAATTTGATTACCATCAAAAGGAGTAATCCCATGACTATCGCGTTAAAAACGATGCGTACATCTCACACCAAGTCTTGATTTAGGGAGAACATTTTATTATTTCATTGGTTCTATCAAATTGTCAGAGAAAGAGGTGATAATGAGTCCTATAACTTCGTTCTAATTTTATTAGCATCAAAAGGATCAATCCTATCACTATAGCCTTCAAAACAATTCGTACATCTCACACTAGTTTTCATTTAAGGATACCTTCTTATTGTTTCATTACTTCTCTAAATTATAAAAATATAGATGATTACGTGTTCTATTACTTCGTTCTAGTTGGAATTAGCATCAAAAGGAGAAAACCCAGCACTATCGCGTCGAAAACGATTCGTAGATCTCACGCAAGTCTTCATTTAGGGAGACCTTCATATTGTTTCATTGGTTGTTTCAAATTTAGAAAGAAGGAGGTAATTAGAAGTTGTATTACTTCGTTCTAGTTTGATTAGCGTCAAAACGAGAAATCCATGACTATCTCGTTCAAAACCATGCGTACATCTCGCACAAGTCTTCATTTAGGGAAACCTTCTTATTGTTTCATTGGTGCTTTAAAATTGTCAAAGAAAGAGGTGATTAGAAGTCCTATAACTTCGTTCTAGTTTGATTAGCATCAAAAGAAGCAATCCCATGACTATCGCGTTAAAAATAATGCGTACATCTCACACAAGTCTTCATTTCAGG
The DNA here is from genome assembly GCA_020205555.1 of Panax stipuleanatus. Taxonomy (NCBI): domain Eukaryota; kingdom Viridiplantae; phylum Streptophyta; class Magnoliopsida; order Apiales; family Araliaceae; genus Panax; species Panax stipuleanatus. The sequence goes on along the minus strand of CM035116.1, from coordinate 8,945,691 downwards.
AGACCTTCTTATTGTTTCTTTGGTTCTCTAAAATTGTGAAAGAAAGAGGTGATTAGGAGTCTTATTACTTCGTTCTAATTTGATTAGCATCAAAAGGAGCAATCCTATAACTATCGCATTAAAAACGATGCGTACAACTCACACCAGTCTTGATTTAGGAAGACCTTCTTACTGTTCCATTGGATCTCACAAATTGTCAAAGAAAGAGGTTATTATAAGTCTTATAAATTCGTTCTAGTTTGATTAGCATCAAAAGGAGTAATCCTATGACTAGTGCCTTCAAAACAATCCGTACATCTCACACAAGTCTTCATTTAGGAAGACCTTCTTAATGTTTCATTAGTTCTGTCAAATTGTCAAAATATAGGTGATTATGAATTCTATTACTTCGTTCTAGTTGAAAGTAGCATCAAAAGGAGCAGTCACATCACTATCGCGTCCAAAACGATGCGTAGATCTCACACAAGTCTTCATTTATGGAGACCTCGTTATTGTTTCATTGGTTTCCTAAAATTATGAAAGAAAGAGGTGATTAAGAGTCCTATTACTACGTTCTAATTTGATTACCATCAAAAGGAGTAATCCCATGACTATCGCGTTAAAAACGATGCGTACATATCTCACACAAGTTTTGATTTATGGAGACCTTCTTATTATTTCATTAGTTCTCTCAAATTGTCAAAGAAAGAGGTGATTATGAGTCCTTTGACTTCGTTCTAGTTTGATTAGCATAAAAAGGATCAATCCTATCACTATAGCTTTCAAAACGATTCGTACATCTCACACAAGTTTTCATTTAGGGAGACCTTTTTAATGTTTCATTAGTTCTCTCAAATTGTCAAAATATAGGTGATTATGAATTCTATTACTTCGTTCTATTTGAAATTAGCATCAAAAGGAGCAAAATCACATCACTATCGTGTCCAAAACGATGTGTAGATCTCACACAAGTCTTTATTTATGGAGACCTTCTTATTGTTTCATTGGTTTCTTAAAATTATGAAAGAAATAGGTGATTAAGAGTCTCATTACTTCGTTCTAATTTGATTACCATCAAACGGAGTAATCCCATGACTATCGCGTTAAAAACGATGCGTACATCTCACACCAAGTCTTGATTTAGGGAGAACTTTTTATTATTTCATTGGTTCTATCAAATTGTCAGAGAAAGAGGTGATAATGAGTCCTATAACTTCGTTCTAATTTTATTAGCATCAAAAGGATCAATCCTATCACTATAGCCTTTAAAACGATTCGTACATCTCACACTAGTTTTCATTTAAGGATACCTTATTATTGTTTCATTAGTTCGCTAAATTATCAAAATATAGATGATTACGTGTTCTATTACTTCGTTCTAGTTGAAATTAGCAACAAAAGAAGCAAACCTATCACTATCGCGTCCAAAACGATTCGTAGATCTCACACAAATCTTCATTTAGGGAGACCTTCATATTGTTTCATTGGTTGTTTCAAATTTACGAAGAAGGAGGTAATTAAAAGTTGTATTACTTCGTTCTAGTTTGATTAGCGTCAAAACGAGAAACCCATGACTATCTAGTTCAAAACCATGCGTACATCTCGCACAAGTCTTCATTTAGGGAAACCTTCTTATTGTTTCATTGGTGCTTTAAAATTATCAAAGAAAGAGGTGATTAGAAGTCCTATAACTTCGTTCTAGTATGATTAGCATCAAAAGAAGCAATCCCATGACTATCGCGTTAAAAACGATGCGTACATCTCACACAAGTCTTCATTTCAGGAGACCTTCTTATTGTTTCTTTGGTTCTCTAAAATTGTGAAAGAAAGAGGTGATTAGGAGTCTTATTACTTCGTTCTAATTTGATTAGCATCAAAAGGAGCAATCCTATGACTATCGCGTTAAACACGATGCGTACATCTCACACAAGTCTTTATTTAGGAAGACCTTCTTACTGTTCCATTGGATCTCACAAATTGTCAAAGAAAGAGGTTATTATAAGTCTTATAAATTCGTTATAGTTTGATTAGCATCAAAAGGAGTAATCCTATGACTAGTGCCTTCAAAACAATCCGTACATCTCACACAAGTCTTCATTTAGGAAGACCTTCTTAATGTTTCATTAGTTCTCTTAAATTGTCAAAATATAGGTGATTATGAATTCTATTACTTCGTTCTAGTTGAAATTAGCATCAAAAGGAGCAATCACATCACTATCGCGTCTAAAACGATGCGTAGATCTCACACAAGTCTTCATTTTTGGAGATCTCGTTATTATTTCATTGGTTTCCTAAAATTATGAAAGAAAGAGGTGATTAAGAGTCCTATTACTACGTTCTAATTTGATTACCATCAAAAGGAGTAATCCCATGACTATCGTGTTAAAAACGATGCGTACATCTCACACCAAGTCTTGATTTAGGGAGAACTTTTTATTATTTCACTGGTTCTCTCAAATTGTCAAAGAAAGAGGTGATTATGAGTCCTATGACTTCGTTCAAGTTTGATTAGCATCAAAAGGATCAATCCTATCACTATAGCCTTTAAAATGATTCGTACATCTCACACAAGTCTTCATTTAAGGATACCTTCTTATTGTTTCATTAGTTTTCTGAATTGTCAAAATATAGATGATTATCTGTCCTATTACTTCGTTCGAGTTGAAATTAGCATCAAAAGGAGCAACCCATCACTATCGCGTCCAAAACGATTCGTAGATCTCACACAAGTCTTCATTTAAGGAGACCTTCATATTGTTTCATTGGTTGTTTCAAATTTACAAAGAAAGTGGTGATTAGAAGTTGTATTACTTCATTCTAGTTTGATTAGCGTCAAAACGAGAAACCTATGACTATCTCGTTCAAAACCATACGTACATCTCGCACAAGTCTTCATTTACGGAGACCTTCTTATTGTTTCATTGGTGCTTTAAAATTGTCAAAGAAAGAGGTGATTAGAAGTCCTATAACTTCGTTCTAGTTTGACTAGCGTCAAAAGGTGCAATCACATGACTATCGCGTTAAAAACGATGCGTACATCTCACACAAGTCTTCATTTAGGGAGACCTTCTTATTGTTTCTTTGGTTCTCTAAAATTGTGAAACAAAAGGTGATTAGGAGTCTTATTACTTCGTTCTAATTTGATTAGCATCAAAAGGAGCAATCCTATGACTATCGCGTTAAAAACGATGCGTACATCTCACACAATTCTTGATTTAGGGAGACCTTCTTACTGTTTCTTTGGATCTCTCAAATTGTCAAAGAAAGAGGTGATTATAAGTCATATGAATTCGTTCTAGTTTGATTAGCATCAAAAGGAGTAATCCTATGACTAGTGCCTTCAAAACAATCCGTACATCTCACACAAGTCTTCATTTAGGAAGACCTTCTTAATGTTTCATTAGTTCTGTCAAATTGTCAAAATATAGGTGATTATGAATTCTATTACTTCGTTCTAGTTGAAAGTAGCATCAAAAGGAGCAGTCACATCACTATCGCGTCCAAAACGATGCGTAGATCTCACACAAGTCTTCATTTATGGAGACCTCGTTATTGTTTCATTGGTTTCCTAAAATTATGAAAGAAAGAGGTGATTAAGAGTCCTATTACTACGTTCTAATTTGATTACCATCAAAAGGAGTAATCCCATGACTATCGCGTTAAAAACGATGCGTACATATCTCACACAAGTTTTGATTTATGGAGACCTTCTTATTATTTCATTAGTTCTCTCAAATTGTCAAAGAAAGAGGTGATTATGAGTCCTTTGACTTCGTTCTAGTTTGATTAGCATAAAAAGGATCAATCCTATCACTATAGCTTTCAAAACGATTCGTACATCTCACACAAGTTTTCATTTAGGGAGACCTTTTTAATGTTTCATTAGTTCTCTCAAATTGTCAAAATATAGGTGATTATGAATTCTATTACTTCGTTCTAGTTGAAATTAGCATCAAAAGGAGCAAAATCACATCACTATCGTGTCCAAAACGATGTGTAGATCTCACACAAGTCTTTATTTATGGAGACCTTCTTATTGTTTCATTGGTTTCTTAAAATTATGAAAGAAATAGGTGATTAAGAGTCTCATTACTTCGTTCTAATTTGATTACCATCAAACGGAGTAATCCCATGACTATCGCATTAAAAACGATGCGTACATCTCACACCAAGTCTTGATTTAGGGAGAACTTTTTATTATTTCATTGGTTCTATCAAATTGTCAGAGAAAGAGGTGATAATGAGTCCTATAACTTCGTTCTAATTTTATTAGCATCAAAAGGATCAATCCTATCACTATAGCCTTTAAAACGATTCGTACATCTCACACTAGTTTTCATTTAAGGATACCTTATTATTGTTTCATTAGTTCGCTAAATTATCAAAATATAGATGATTACGTGTTCTATTACTTCGTTCTAGTTGAAATTAGCAACAAAAGAAGCAAACCTATCACTATCGCGTCCAAAACGATTCGTAGATCTCACACAAATCTTCATTTAGGGAGACCTTCATATTGTTTCATTGGTTGTTTCAAATTTACGAAGAAGGAGGTAATTAAAAGTTGTATTACTTCGTTCTAGTTTGATTAGCGTCAAAACGAGAAACCCATGACTATCTAGTTCAAAACCATGCGTACATCTCGCACAAGTCTTCATTTAGGGAAACCTTCTTATTGTTTCATTGGTGCTTTAAAATTATCAAAGAAAGAGGTGATTAGAAGTCCTATAACTTCGTTCTAGTATGATTAGCATCAAAAGAAGCAATCCCATGACTATCGCGTTAAAAACGATGCGTACATCTCACACAAGTCTTCATTTCAGGAGACCTTCTTATTGTTTCTTTGGTTCTCTAAAATTGTGAAAGAAAGAGGTGATTAGGAGTCTTATTACTTCGTTCTAATTTGATTAGCATCAAAAGGAGCAATCCTATGACTATCGCGTTAAACACGATGCGTACATCTCACACAAGTCTTTATTTAGGAAGACCTTCTTACTGTTCCATTGGATCTCACAAATTGTCAAAGAAAGAGGTTATTATAAGTCTTATAAATTCGTTATAGTTTGATTAGCATCAAAAGGAGTAATCCTATGACTAGTGCCTTCAAAACAATCCGTACATCTCACACAAGTCTTCATTTAGGAAGACCTTCTTAATGTTTCATTAGTTCTCTTAAATTGTCAAAATATAGGTGATTATGAATTCTATTACTTCGTTCTAGTTGAAATTAGCATCAAAAGGAGCAATCACATCACTATCGCGTCTAAAACGATGCGTAGATCTCACACAAGTCTTCATTTTTGGAGATCTCGTTATTATTTCATTGGTTTCCTAAAATTATGAAAGAAAGAGGTGATTAAGAGTCCTATTACTACGTTCTAATTTGATTACCATCAAAAGGAGTAATCCCATGACTATCGTGTTAAAAACGATGCGTACATCTCACACCAAGTCTTGATTTAGGGAGAACTTTTTATTATTTCACTGGTTCTCTCAAATTGTCAAAGAAAGAGGTGATTATGAGTCCTATGACTTCGTTCAAGTTTGATTAGCATCAAAAGGATCAATCCTATCACTATAGCCTTTAAAATGATTCGTACATCTCACACAAGTCTTCATTTAAGGATACCTTCTTATTGTTTCATTAGTTTTCTGAATTGTCAAAATATAGATGATTATCTGTCCTATTACTTCGTTCGAGTTGAAATTAGCATCAAAAGGAGCAACCCATCACTATCGCGTCCAAAACGATTCGTAGATCTCACACAAGTCTTCATTTAAGGAGACCTTCATATTGTTTCATTGGTTGTTTCAAATTTACAAAGAAAGTGGTGATTAGAAGTTGTATTACTTCATTCTAGTTTGATTAGCGTCAAAACGAGAAACCTATGACTATCTCGTTCAAAACCATACGTACATCTCGCACAAGTCTTCATTTACGGAGACCTTCTTATTGTTTCATTGGTGCTTTAAAATTGTCAAAGAAAGAGGTGATTAGAAGTCCTATAACTTCGTTCTAGTTTGACTAGCGTCAAAAGGTGCAATCACATGACTATCGCGTTAAAAACGATGCGTACATCTCACACAAGTCTTCATTTAGGGAGACCTTCTTATTGTTTCTTTGGTTCTCTAAAATTGTGAAACAAAAGGTGATTAGGAGTCTTATTACTTCGTTCTAATTTGATTAGCATCAAAAGGAGCAATCCTATGACTATCGCGTTAAAAACGATGCGTACATCTCACACAATTCTTGATTTAGGGAGACCTTCTTACTGTTTCTTTGGATCTCTCAAATTGTCAAAGAAAGAGGTGATTATAAGTCATATGAATTCGTTCTAGTTTGATTAGTATCAAAAGGAGCAATCATATGACTAGTGCCTTCAAAACAATCCGTACATCTCACACAAGTCTTCATTTAGGGGGACCTTCTTAATGTTTCATTAGTTCTCTCAAATTGTCAAAATATAGGTGATTATGAATTCTATTACTTCGTTCTAGTTGAAATTAGCATCAAAAGGAGCAATCACATCACTATCGCGTCCAAAACGATGAGTAGATCTCACACAAGTCTTCTTTTGTGGAGACCTTCTTATTGTTTCATTGGTTTCCTAAAATTATGAATGAAAGAGGTGATTAAGAGTCCTATTACTTCGTTCTAATTTGATTACAATCAAAAGGAGTAATCCCTTGACTATCGCCTTAAAAATGATGCGTACATCTCACACCAAGTCTTGATTTAGGGAGAACTTTTTATTATTTCATTGGTTCTCTCAAATTGTCAAAGAAGTGATTATGAGTCCTATAACTTCGTTCTAGTTTGATTAGCATCAAAAGGATCAATCATATCACTATAGCCTTCAAAATGATTCGTACATCTCACACATGTCTTCATTTAAGGACACCTTCTTATTGTTTCATTAGTTCTCTGAATTGTCAAAATATAGATGATTATGAGTCCTATTACTTCGTTAGAGTTGAAATTCGCATCAAAAGGAGCAAACCCATCACTATCGCGTCCAAAACGATTCGTAGATCTCACACAAGTCTTCATTTAGGGAGACCTTCGTATTATTTCATTGGTTGTTTCAAATTTTCAAAGAAAGAGGTGATTAGAAGTTGTATTACTTCATTCTAGTTTGATTAGCGTCAAAACGAGAAACCCATGGCTATCTCGTTCAAAACCATGCGTACATCTCGCACAAGTCTTCATTTAGCGAGACCTTCTTATTACTTCATTGGTGCTTTAAAATTGTTAAAGAAAGACGTGATCAGAAGTCCTATAACTTCGTTCTAATTTGATTAGCATCAAAAGGAGCAATCCCATGACTATCTCGTTAAAAACGATGCGTACATCTCACACAAGTCTTCATTTAAGGAGACCTTCTTATTGTTTCTTTTGTTCTCTAAAATTGAGAAAGAAAGAGGTGATTAGGAGTCTTATTACTTCGTTCTAATTTTATTAGCATGAAAAGGAGCAATCCTATGACTATCGCGTTAAAAACGATGCGTACATCTCACACAAGTCTTGATTTAGGGAGACCTTCTTACTGTTTCATTGGATCTCTCAAATTGTCAAAATATAGGTGATTATGAATTCTATTACTTCGTTCTAGTTGAAATTAGCATCAAAAGGTGCAATCACATCACTATCGCGTCCAAAACGATGCGTAGATCTCACACAAGTCTTTATTTGTGGAGACCTTCTTACTGTTTCATTGGTCTCCTAAAATTAAGAAAGAAATGGTTGATTAAGAGTCCTATTACTTCGTTCTAATTTGATTACAATCAAAAGGAGTAGTCTAATGACTATCGCGTTAAAAATGATGCGTACATCTCACACCAAGTCTTGATTTAGGGAGAACTTTTTATTATTTCATTGGTTCTCTCAAATTGTCAAAGAAAGAGGTGATTATGAGTCCTATAACTTCGTTCTAGTTTGATTAGCATCAAAAGGATCAATCATATCACTATAGCCTTCAAAACGATTCGTACATCTCACATATGTCTTCATTTAAGGATATCTTCTTATTGTTTCATTAGTTCTTTGAATTGTCAAAATATAGATGATTATGTGTCCTATTACTTCGTTCGAGTTGAAATTCACATCAAAAGAAGCAAACCCATCACTATAGCGTCCAAAACGATTCGTAGATCTCACACAAGTCTTCATTTAGGGAGACCTTCATATTATTTCATTGGTTGTTTCAAATTTACGAAGAAAGAGGTGATTAGAAGTTGTATTACTTCGTTCTAGTTTGATTAGCGTCAAAACGAGAAACCCATGACTATCTCGTTCAAAACCATGCTTACATCTCGCACAAGTCTACATTTTGGGAGACCTTCTTATTGTTTTATTGGTTCTTTAAAATTGTCAAAGAAAGAGGTGATTAGAAGTCCTATAACTCGTTCTAGTTTGATTAGCACCAAATAGAGCAATCCTATGACTATCGAGTTAAAAACGATGCGTACATCTCACACAAGTCTTCATTTAAGGAGACCTTCTTATTGTTTCTTTGGTTCTCTAAAATTGTGAAAGAAAAGGTGATTAGGAGTCTTATTACTTCGTTCTAATTTTATTAGCATCAAAAGGAGCAATCCTATGACTATCGCGTTAAAAACGATGCGTACATCTCACACAATTCTTGATTTAGGGAAACCTTCTTACTGTTTCATTGGATCTCTCAAATTGTCAAAAAAGAGGTGATTATAAGTCCTATGAATTCGTTCTAGTTTGATTAGCATCAAAAGGAGCAATCCTATGACTAGTGCCTTCAAAACAATCCGTACATCTCAGACAAGTCTTCATTTAGGGGGACCTTCTTAATGTTTCATTATTTCCCTCAAATTGTCAAAATATAGGTGATTATGAATTCTATTACTTCGTTCTAGTTGAAATTAGCATCAAAAGGAGCAATCACATCACTATCGCGTCCAAAACGATGCGTAGATCTCACACAAGTCTTCATTTGTGGAGACCTTCTTACTGTTTCATTGGTCTCCTAAAATTATGAAAGAAAGAGGTGATTAAGAGTCCTATTACTTCGTTCTAATTTGATTACAATCAAAAGGAGTAGTTTAATGACTATCGCGTTAAAAATGATGCGTACATCTCGCACCAAGTCTTGATTTAGGGAGAACTTTTTATTATTTCATTGGTTCTCTCAAATTGTCAAAGAAAGAGGTGATTATGAGTCCTATAACTTCGTTCTAGTTTGATTAGCATCAAAAGGATCAATCATATCACTATAGCCTTCAAAACGATTCGTACATCTCACACATGTCTTCATTTAAGGATACCTTCTTATTGTTTCATTAGTTCTTTGAATTGTCAAAATATAGATGATTATGTGTCCTATTACTTCGTTCGAGTTTGATTAGCGTCAAAACGAGAAACCCATGACTATCTCGTTCAAAACCATGCTTACATCTCGCACAAGTCTTCATTTAGGGAGACCTTCTTATTGTTTCATTGGTGCTTTAAAATTGTCAAAGAAAGAGGTGATTAGAAGTCCTATAACTTTGTTCTAGTTTGATTAGCGTCAAAAGGAGCAATCCCATGACTATCGCATTAAAAACGATGCGTACATCTCACATAAGTCTTCATTTAAGGAGACCTTCTTATTGTTTCTTTGGTTCTCTAAAATTGTGAAAGAAAGAGGTGATTAGGAGTCTTATTACTTCGTTCTAATTTGATTACCATCAAAAGGAGCAATTCTATGACTATCGCGTTAAAAATGATGCGTACATCTCACACAATTCTTGATTTAGGGAGACCTTCTTACTGTTTCATTGGATCTCTCAAATTGTCAAAGAAAGAGGTGATTATAAGTCCTATGAATTCGTTCTAGTTTGATTAGCATCAAAAGGAGCAATCATATGACTAGATCCTTCAAAACAATCCGTACATCTCACACAAGTCTTCATTTAGAGAGACCTTTTTAATGTTTCATTAGTCCTCTCAAATTATCAAAATATAGGTGATTATGAATTCTATTACTTCGTTCTAGTTGAAATTAGCATCAAAAGGAGCAAAATCACATCACTATCGTGTCCAAAACGATGTGTAGATTTCACACGAGTCTTTATTTATGGAGACCTTCTTATTGTTTCAAATGTTTCCTAAAATTATGAAAGAAAGAGGTGATTAAGAGACCCATTACTTCGTTCTAATTTAATTACCAACAAAAGGAGTAATCCCATGACTATCGCGTTAAAAACGATGCGTACATCTCACACCAAGTCTTGATTTAGGGAGAACTTTTTATTATTTCACTGGTTCTCTCAAATTGTCAAAGAAAGAGGTGATTATGAGTCCTATGACTTCGTTCAAGTTTGATTAGCATCAAAAGGATCAATCCTATCACTATAGCCTTTAAAATGATTCGTACATCTCACACAAGTCTTCATTTAAGGATACCTTCTTATTGTTTCATTAGTTTTCTGAATTGTCAAAATATAGATGATTATCTGTCCTATTACTTCGTTCGAGTTGAAATTAGCATCAAAAGGAGCAACCCATCACTATCGCGTCCAAAACGATTCGTAGATCTCACACAAGTCTTCATTTAAGGAGACCTTCATATTGTTTCATTGGTTGTTTCAAATTTACAAAGAAAGTGGTGATTAGAAGTTGTATTACTTCATTCTAGTTTGATTAGCGTCAAAACGAGAAACCTATGACTATCTCGTTCAAAACCATACGTACATCTCGCACAAGTCTTCATTTACGGAGACCTTCTTATTGTTTCATTGGTGCTTTAAAATTGTCAAAGAAAGAGGTGATTAGAAGTCCTATAACTTCGTTCTAGTTTGACTAGCGTCAAAAGGTGCAATCACATGACTATCGCGTTAAAAACGATGCGTACATCTCACACAAGTCTTCATTTAGGGAGACCTTCTTATTGTTTCTTTGGTTCTCTAAAATTGTGAAACAAAAGGTGATTAGGAGTCTTATTACTTCGTTCTAATTTGATTAGCATCAAAAGGAGCAATCCTATGACTATCGCGTTAAAAACGATGCGTACATCTCACACAATTCTTGATTTAGGGAGACCTTCTTACTGTTTCTTTGGATCTCTCAAATTGTCAAAGAAAGAGGTGATTATAAGTCATATGAATTCGTTCTAGTTTGATTAGTATCAAAAGGAGCAATCATATGACTAGTGCCTTCAAAACAATCCGTACATCTCACACAAGTCTTCATTTAGGGGGACCTTCTTAATGTTTCATTAGTTCTCTCAAATTGTCAAAATATAGGTGATTATGAATTCTATTACTTCGTTCTAGTTGAAATTAGCATCAAAAGGAGCAATCACATCACTATCGCGTCCAAAACGATGAGTAGATCTCACACAAGTCTTCTTTTGTGGAGACCTTCTTATTGTTTCATTGGTTTCCTAAAATTATGAATGAAAGAGGTGATTAAGAGTCCTATTACTTCGTTCTAATTTGATTACAATCAAAAGGAGTAATCCCTTGACTATCGCCTTAAAAATGATGCGTACATCTCACACCAAGTCTTGATTTAGGGAGAACTTTTTATTATTTCATTGGTTCTCTCAAATTGTCAAAGAAGTGATTATGAGTCCTATAACTTCGTTCTAGTTTGATTAGCATCAAAAGGATCAATCATATCACTATAGCCTTCAAAATGATTCGTACATCTCACACATGTCTTCATTTAAGGACACCTTCTTATTGTTTCATTAGTTCTCTGAATTGTCAAAATATAGATGATTATGAGTCCTATTACTTCGTTAGAGTTGAAATTCGCATCAAAAGGAGCAAACCCATCACTATCGCGTCCAAAACGATTCGTAGATCTCACACAAGTCTTCATTTAGGGAGACCTTCGTATTATTTCATTGGTTGTTTCAAATTTTCAAAGAAAGAGGTGATTAGAAGTTGTATTACTTCATTCTAGTTTGATTAGCGTCAAAACGAGAAACCCATGGCTATCTCGTTCAAAACCATGCGTACATCTCGCACAAGTCTTCATTTAGCGAGACCTTCTTATTACTTCATTGGTGCTTTAAAATTGTTAAAGAAAGACGTGATCAGAAGTCCTATAACTTCGTTCTAATTTGATTAGCATCAAAAGGAGCAATCCCATGACTATCTCGTTAAAAACGATGCGTACATCTCACACAAGTCTTCATTTAAGGAGACCTTCTTATTGTTTCTTTTGTTCTCTAAAATTGAGAAAGAAAGAGGTGATTAGGAGTCTTATTACTTCGTTCTAATTTTATTAGCATGAAAAGGAGCAATCCTATGACTATCGCGTTAAAAACGATGCGTACATCTCACACAAGTCTTGATTTAGGGAGACCTTCTTACTGTTTCATTGGATCTCTCAAATTGTCAAAATATAGGTGATTATGAATTCTATTACTTCGTTCTAGTTGAAATTAGCATCAAAAGGTGCAATCACATCACTATCGCGTCCAAAACGATGCGTAGATCTCACACAAGTCTTTATTTGTGGAGACCTTCTTACTGTTTCATTGGTCTCCTAAAATTAAGAAAGAAATGGTTGATTAAGAGTCCTATTACTTCGTTCTAATTTGATTACAATCAAAAGGAGTAGTCTAATGACTATCGCGTTAAAAATGATGCGTACATCTCACACCAAGTCTTGATTTAGGGAGAACTTTTTATTATTTCATTGGTTCTCTCAAATTGTCAAAGAAAGAGGTGATTATGAGTCCTATAACTTCGTTCTAGTTTGATTAGCATCAAAAGGATCAATCATATCACTATAGCCTTCAAAACGATTCGTACATCTCACATATGTCTTCATTTAAGGATATCTTCTTATTGTTTCATTAGTTCTTTGAATTGTCAAAATATAGATGATTATGTGTCCTATTACTTCGTTCGAGTTGAAATTCACATCAAAAGAAGCAAACCCATCACTATAGCGTCCAAAACGATTCGTAGATCTCACACAAGTCTTCATTTAGGGAGACCTTCATATTATTTCATTGGTTGTTTCAAATTTACGAAGAAAGAGGTGATTAGAAGTTGTATTACTTCGTTCTAGTTTGATTAGCGTCAAAACGAGAAACCCATGACTATCTCGTTCAAAACCATGCTTACATCTCGCACAAGTCTACATTTTGGGAGACCTTCTTATTGTTTTATTGGTTCTTTAAAATTGTCAAAGAAAGAGGTGATTAGAAGTCCTATAACTCGTTCTAGTTTGATTAGCACCAAATAGAGCAATCCTATGACTATCGAGTTAAAAACGATGCGTACATCTCACACAAGTCTTCATTTAAGGAGACCTTCTTATTGTTTCTTTGGTTCTCTAAAATTGTGAAAGAAAAGGTGATTAGGAGTCTTATTACTTCGTTCTAATTTTATTAGCATCAAAAGGAGCAATCCTATGACTATCGCGTTAAAAACGATGCGTACATCTCACACAATTCTTGATTTAGGGAAACCTTCTTACTGTTTCATTGGATCTCTCAAATTGTCAAAAAAGAGGTGATTATAAGTCCTATGAATTCGTTCTAGTTTGATTAGCATCAAAAGGAGCAATCCTATGACTAGTGCCTTCAAAACAATCCGTACATCTCAGACAAGTCTTCATTTAGGGGGACCTTCTTAATGTTTCATTATTTCCCTCAAATTGTCAAAATATAGGTGATTATGAATTCTATTACTTCGTTCTAGTTGAAATTAGCATCAAAAGGAGCAATCACATCACTATCGCGTCCAAAACGATGCGTAGATCTCACACAAGTCTTCATTTGTGGAGACCTTCTTACTGTTTCATTGGTCTCCTAAAATTATGAAAGAAAGAGGTGATTAAGAGTCCTATTACTTCGTTCTAATTTGATTACAATCAAAAGGAGTAGTTTAATGACTATCGCGTTAAAAATGATGCGTACATCTCGCACCAAGTCTTGATTTAGGGAGAACTTTTTATTATTTCATTGGTTCTCTCAAATTGTCAAAGAAAGAGGTGATTATGAGTCCTATAACTTCGTTCTAGTTTGATTAGCATCAAAAGGATCAATCATATCACTATAGCCTTCAAAACGATTCGTACATCTCACACATGTCTTCATTTAAGGATACCTTCTTATTGTTTCATTAGTTCTTTGAATTGTCAAAATATAGATGATTATGTGTCCTATTACTTCGTTCGAGTTTGATTAGCGTCAAAACGAGAAACCCATGACTATCTCGTTCAAAACCATGCTTACATCTCGCACAAGTCTTCATTTAGGGAGACCTTCTTATTGTTTCATTGGTGCTTTAAAATTGTCAAAGAAAGAGGTGATTAGAAGTCCTATAACTTTGTTCTAGTTTGATTAGCGTCAAAAGGAGCAATCCCATGACTATCGCATTAAAAACGATGCGTACATCTCACATAAGTCTTCATTTAAGGAGACCTTCTTATTGTTTCTTTGGTTCTCTAAAATTGTGAAAGAAAGAGGTGATTAGGAGTCTTATTACTTCGTTCTAATTTGATTACCATCAAAAGGAGCAATTCTATGACTATCGCGTTAAAAATGATGCGTACATCTCACACAATTCTTGATTTAGGGAGACCTTCTTACTGTTTCATTGGATCTCTCAAATTGTCAAAGAAAGAGGTGATTATAAGTCCTATGAATTCGTTCTAGTTTGATTAGCATCAAAAGGAGCAATCATATGACTAGATCCTTCAAAACAATCCGTACATCTCACACAAGTCTTCATTTAGAGAGACCTTTTTAATGTTTCATTAGTCCTCTCAAATTATCAAAATATAGGTGATTATGAATTCTATTACTTCGTTCTAGTTGAAATTAGCATCAAAAGGAGCAAAATCACATCACTATCGTGTCCAAAACGATGTGTAGATTTCACACGAGTCTTTATTTATGGAGACCTTCTTATTGTTTCAAATGTTTCCTAAAATTATGAAAGAAAGAGGTGATTAAGAGACCCATTACTTCGTTCTAATTTAATTACCAACAAAAGGAGTAATCCCATGACTATCGCGTTAAAAACGATGCGTACATCTCACACCAAGTCTTGATTTAGGGAGAACTTTTTATTATTTCATTGGTTCTCTCAAATTGTCAGAGAAAGAGGTGATTATGAGTCATATAACTTCGTTCTAATTTGATTAGCATCAAAAGGATCAATCCTATCACTACAACCTTCAAAACGATTCGTACATCTCACACAAGTCTTCATTAAGGATACCTTCTTATTGTTACATTAGTTCTCTAAATTATCAAAATATAGATGATTATGTGTTCTATTACTTCGTTTTAGTTGAAATTTGCATCAAAAGGAGCAAACCCATCACTATCGCGTCCAAAACGATTCGTAGATCTCACACAAGTCTTCATTTAGGGAGACCTTCATATTGTTTCATTGGTTGTTTCAAATTTACAAAGAAGGAGGTAATTAGAAGTTGTATTAGTTCGTTCTAGTTTGATTAGCGTCAAAACGAGAAACCCATAACTAACTCATTCAAAACCATGCGTACATCTCGCACAAGTCTTCAATTAGGGAAACCTTCTTATTGTTTCATTGGTGCTTTAAAATTATCAAAGAAAGAGGTGATTAGAAGTCCTATAACTTCGTTCTAGTTTGATTAGCATCAAAAGAGGCAATCCCATGACTATCGCGTTAAAAACGATGCGTACATCTCACACAAGTCTTCATTTAAGGAGACCTTCTTATTGTTTCTATGGTTCTCTAAAATTGTGAAAGAAAGAGGTGATTTGGAGTCTTATTACTTCGTTCTAATTTGATTAGCATCAAAAGGAGCAATCCTATGACTATCGCGTTAAAAACGGTGCGTACATCTCACACAAGTCTTGATTTAGAAGACCTTCTTATTGTTTCATTGGATGTCACAAATTGTCAAAGAAAGAGGTGATTATAAGTCTTATAAATTCGTTCTAGTTTGATTAGCATCAAAAGGAGTAATCCTATGACTAGTGCCTTCAAAACAATCCGTACATCTCACATAAGTCTTCATTTAGGGAGACCTTCTTAATGTTTCATTAGTTCTCTCAAATTGTCAAAATATAGGTGATTATGAATTCTATTACTTCGTTCTAGTTGAAATTAGCATCAAAAGGAGCAATCACATCACTATCGCGTCCAAAACGATGCGTAGATCTCACACAAGTCTTCATTTATGGAGACCTTCTTATTGTTTCTTTGGTTTCCTAAAATTTTGAAAGAAAGAGGTAATTAAGAGTCCTATTACTACGTTCTAATTTGGTTACCATCAAAAGGAGTAATCCCATGACTATCGTGTTAAAAACGATGCGTACATCTCACACCAAGTCTTGATTTAGGGAGAACTTTTTATTATTTCATTGGTTCTCTCAAATTATCAAAGAAAGAGGTGATTATGAGTCCTATGACTTCGTTCTAGTTTGATTAGCATCAAAAGGATCAATCATATCACTATAGCCTTCAAAACGATTCGTACATCTCACACATGTCTTCATTTAAGGATACCTTCTTATTGTTTCATTAGTTCTCTAAATTGTCAAAATATAGATGATTATGTGTCCTATTACTTCGTTTGAGTTGAAATTAGCATCAAAAGGAGCAAACCCATAACTATCGCGTCCAAAACAATTCATAAATCTCACACAAGTCTTCATTTTGGGAGACCTTCATATTATTTCATTGGTTGTTTCAAATTTATAAAGAAAGAGGTGATTAGAAGTTGTATTACTTCGTTCTAGTTTAATTAGCGTCAAAACAAGAAGCCCATGACTATCTCTTTCAAAACCATGCGTACATCTCGCACAAGTCTTCATTTAGGGAGACCTTCTTATTGTTTCATTGGTGCTTTAAAATTGTCAAAGAAAGAGGTGATTAGAAGTCCTATAACTTCGTTCTAGTTTGATTAGCATCAAAAGAAGCAATCACATGACTATCGCGTTAAAAACGATGCGTACATCTCACACATGTCTTCATTTAAGGAGACCTTCTTATTGTTTCTTTGGTTCTCTAAAATTGTGAAAGAAATAGGTGATTAGGAGTCTTATTACTTTGTTCTAATTTGATTAGAATCAAAAGGAGCAATCCTATGATTATCGCCTTAAAAATGATGCGTACAACTCACACAAGTCTTGATTTAGGGAGACCTTCTTACTGTTTCATTGGATCTCTCAAATTGTCAAAGAAAGATGTGATTATAAGTCTTATGAATTCGTTCTAGTTTGATTAGCATCAAAAGGAGCAATCCTATGACTAGTACATTCAAAACAATCCGTACATCTCACACAAGTCTTCATTTAGGGAGACCTTCTTAATGTCTCATTAGTTCTCACAAATAGTCAAAAAGAGGTGATTATGAATTCTATTACTTCGTTTTAGTTGAAATTAGCATCAAAAGGAGCAATCGCTTCACTATCGCGTCCAAAACGATGCGTAGATCTCACACAAGTCTTCATTTATAGAGACCTTCTTATTGTTTCATTGGTTTCCTAAAATTATGAAAGAAAGAGGTGATTAAGAGTCCTATTACTTCGTTCTAATTTTATTACAATCAAAAGGAGTAATTCCATGACTATCACGTTAAAAACGATGCGTACATCTCACAACAAGTCTTGATTTAGGGAGAACTTTTTATTATTTCACTGGTTCTCTCAAATTGTCAAAGAAAGAGGTGATTATGAGTCCTATGACTTCGTTCAAGTTTGATTAGCATCAAAAGGATCAATCCTATCACTATAGCCTTGAAAACGATTCGTACATCTCACACAAGTCTTCATTTAAGGATACCTTCTTATTGTTTCATTAGTTTTCTGAATTGTCAAAATATAGATGATTATGTGTCCTATTACTTCGTTCGAGTTGAAATTAGCATCAAAAGGAGCAACCCATCACTATCGCGTCCAAAACGATTCGTAGATCTCACACAAGTCTTCATTTAGGGAGACCTTCATATTGTTTCATTGGTTGTTTCAAATTTACAAAGAAAGAGGTGATTAGAAGTTGTATTACTTCATTCTAGTTTGATTAGCGTCAAAACGAGAAACCCATGACTATCTCGTTCAAAACCATACGTGTGACACCCCCAAATCCGGGTACTTCATTTCCACATGATTTGGTGTTCACTTTCTAATTATAACAAACATCTACCCAATATATCTTAAAATAAAGTACCACCTTTATTCAACTATTAATAAAATCTCCCTTAAAACAAGGGTTACAACCTTCTCCATATCAATCCCAGGGTTACTCTAACCTTGAAATGAATATAATAAAGTGCGGAAATAAAACATAACTTTTAATTATTACAATCATTCTCAATTAAATAAAAACAAGTCTTCACTTGCTTTGTTTTCCCTTGCCCTTACTCGTAGACGGAGCATCAGCGTTATCAACCTTAACTGAAATTGTTATTTAATGCAAGAGTGAGCAAACCACAGCTCACTAGAGTTTAACAATAATATATACATGAAAGGAATTTTTTAAAAAGAATCTGAATAACTTAGCTTACTTCAACAATAAAGAATTGAATAATAATTCTCTATCAATATTAAAATCCGAATATAGAATTTATCTGAGTGTCATAAGACCTTTGAACTCTTGTCCTAGGTTATAAACATTTCTATTTAAACCTTTAACAGTCAATAAGACTATGGACCTTAACTCGTACTTAGGGGAATCAGCCCTTCGTACCATGTATTGTGCACAAACATCTTAACGCTATGCGTAGTAACTTCCCCTAGTAAATAGGGTTGTTCAACTCAGTAATTTGAATTCAAGTCCGCACAAAAGAAAGTTTGGTTTGGATAAGCTTACAAGGGTAATTTAGAATTCACGTTCATCAACTAAGGATTAGTTGAATCGACTTCCAATAATTCATAAATGCAAGAATTATGAATTAACGTATGCTTTAGAATCAACTTAAAGCATTTAAAATAATAACTGGATCTTACTTGAACAATAAGTTAAGATCATTTCAATTAAATAAACAATTGTCCAATACAAAAATAGAAAAGGACATTATTAACAAGAATATATGAACTCAAGAAATTATACAAGATTAGGGTTTAGAAAACTTGCATAAAATTAACGAGTTTAAGGTTTAGAAGACTTGCCTCAAGCGCAAGCTACTTAACACAATTCACGTACTTTAATACTTCCTACACATATATATTCAATCACAATAACCTAAATTAGTTAACACGTAACTAATTCACATAAGTGGTTAACCCTCATGGTTAACTCACTCTAATAATAATAATCAACTATCACATAGTTAATTAAATCAATTATGTATTTAACTAAATTATAATTCAAACACTTAATCAAATTATAATTATAAACAAATTATAATAATTATAATCAATTAAACCACATCATGCATTTAATTACACAAATTATAATTAATCATGAAATTATCAATTCATAATCCATAATTAAACATGCATTTATTAAATTATAATTACATAAATTATAATTTAAATTAACATCTAATTGATTAAAATAAACCAACTTCTATACATCATAATTTCACAAAATTTAAAATTTAAATTAAACATTTACTCTTAATTATAATTAATAAATTATAATTAAGTAACTTATTGTACAATTAAACAATTATAGTTTATAATTTAAATACCATATTAGTTTTTTCAAAACTTTCTTTTTCTCGAATTATGGAATTATCAACTTCATGTTAACACATGTTATAGCAGCTAGATACATGCTCATTATCTTAGCAATAATGTAATGTAAACATAACAACACACTGCACACTTGACTAAAACTCACTGTCACTGCACTGTGCACGGCGCAGCTGCGCAGCCACAGGCCTTGGCACCGGCGCAGCTGCGCAGGGTAAGGTTCTGGGAAGGATAAGCGGCGCAGCTGCGCTGCTCCTGGCCTTGCTGCCGGCGCAGCTGCGCAGCAACTCGGCCAGACGCAGACAGCCACGTTAGTCTGCTTCACCGATTAACCCATACAAGCCAACAAATGGATATTTACAATAACTTAAACATTGTAAATCATACCTATGCAATTATACATATCTATAACATGCTTCCACAACACAAAACCATTTAAACAATGATAATCACAAGTTTTAAAAATCCAATTTGGCCATTTTCATGAAAACTCATATATTTTCCCAAATAAGTCACTGTAATCAAATTCTTAAGCAATTCAACTTATAACACATGTTTTATTCTCATGATTCAAGGTAGTATCATAGAAAATTTTAAACAACATACTAACATATACCAATTTCTGAATGTAAAATCACCCATAATATATAAACTCATGAAATTCCATATGAACTCATATAAACATGAATTTTCTGTTAAAATATATTTCTACAGTAATTTGATTTCTGAAAATCATTGACAACCATATAATTCACCATGAACAACACCACATATATATATATATATATATATATCATCCATGTTTATGCTATTACATGAAAACTCAGTTTACACAGAGAATAAAACATGAAACTTAAATCGAGTTTTAAAAATATGAAAGTAGAGATTATGGATTACCTTTCGGTGATAGGAGAAGAAAACAAAGATTCACTCTAGCCTTCACAAGCTTCTTCTTCCTTCTCTTCTTCTCCAACTCTTCTCTGCTTTCTCTTTTTTCTCTGCTCTTTTATTTCTTCTTTGCTCTTATTTTAGACTTAGGATTAATCTAACGTAGTATAGAACTAACGTAATATAATATAATACGCGTACTAACTAATACTAATTAGCCTAATTAATTTAGCAGTTACATAAGTTTCAAAATTCAAAAAGCCTTAAGGCTTTGTTTGGCCAAAACAACATTATTTTAAAAAAATAGGTTATTATTACTAAGGTCATGTTTGGTAGAATAGATTTAAAACAAACGCAAAGCCTTGTTTATTTAAACTCATTTAAAATCCTTTTTCTTTTATTTTAACAAATTATTTAATACATACTTTAATGTCACATTTTAATTAATTAAATATCAATCATCTAATTTAATCAATTAAAATCTAACATCAATTAATCACATAAAATTGCCACATAATTATAATTACTCGCTAATTATAATCCTGTAACACTTCATCACATAATTCATCTAATTCAATTATCTCAATTAAATTAGAACTATAATATAACATTAATATTAATTAAATAAATATTACACATTCATTTAATTAGCATATAACACTTAATTAAATCACTCCATAAATCACATAATTTATTTATTTAACTCAATAAATAAATCACATAAAATATTTATTTATCTCAATAAATATTAAAATTAATTATAAAATCTCAATCGTTACAATCTTCCCTTCTTAAAAGGATTATGTCCCCAGAATCACACAAAAAAAAAATGTCGTCTATTACATTCTTTTCTCCTTAAAAGGATTCTGTCCCCAGAATCAGTATATAAGGGGTGACACATAACTAAGCAAATAAATGCGGATAAGACTTCATCATAACATCTTCGAGTTCCCACGTAGCTTCTTCAGCACTGTGGTTCCTCCAGATTACCTTAACAGAAGGTATCACTTTATTCCTAAGTACTTGTTCCTTTCTATCAACTATTTGAACAGGCACTTCTTCATATGTTAAGTCTTTATCAAACTGTAAAGGTTCATATTCTATTATATGTTTATAATCATGCTTGTAAGGTCTTAACACATAAATATGGAAGACATTATGTATATTCTCGAGCTCCGGAGGTAATGCAATCTGGTAAGCAACCTCGCCCACCTTTCGTAGTACCTCAAAAGGTCCAATGAATCGGGGACTCAGCTTCCCCTTCTTACCGAATCGAATTTTCCCTTTCCAGGGAGATACTTTCAGGAACACGAAACTTCCTGGTAAGAATTCTCGGTTCTGTCGATGTAAATCGGCATACTTCTTCTGTCTGTCTTGAGCAGCAACTAATCTCGTTCTGATCAGCTTTACAATTTCGGCGGTTTGTTGTACCAATTCTGGTCCCAACAATTGACGTTCACCGACTTCATCCCAGCACAAATGAGTTCTGCATTTTCTACCGTATAACGCTTCGTAAGGCGGCATGCCAATACTCGCATGATGACTATTGTTGTAGGCGAACTCTACCAATGGTAGATGATCCTCCCAGCTTCCTTTGAATTCCATCACATAAGCTCTCAGCATATCCTCAAGCGTTTGAATCGTTCTTTCGCTCTGGCCATCGGTCTGAGGATGATACGCTGTACTCATTCGCAATTGCGTTCCCATACATTCTTGCAATCGCTTCCAGAAATTAGACGTGAAACGTTGATCTCTGTCGGACACAATCGACACCGGAACACCATGTCAAGAAATAATTTCCTTCACGTAGAGCTTCGCTAGTTTATCCAGGTTGTACTTGACCCTGATCGGCAGAAAGTGGGCTGACTTTGTCAGTCGATCCACTATAACCCATATTGCATCATATCCCTTCTGAGTCGTTGGAAGTCCTACCACAAAATCCATCGTGATGTGCTCCCACTTCCACTCTGGAATTTCTAACGGTTGCAGCAAACCACTTGGTCTCTGGTGTTCTGCTTTGACTTTCTGACACGTTAAGCATTTTGCAACGCATTCAGCCACGTCCCTCTTCATATTCGGCCACCAGAAATGATGCCTGAGATCCTGGTACATCTTCGTACTCCCAGGGTGAATAGAATATCTAGAACTATGAGCTTCGCTCAAAATCTCCTCTTTGACCTCTGGTACTGGCGGTACCCATATTCTACTTCAAATCGTAACAGTCCTTCATTATCGACCTTGAACTTGAACTCTTCGCCATCAGTTAACCTCGTCCGAATCTTTTCACATTCTTCATCCTGAAGTTGTGCTTCTTTCACTTTGTCTATTAAAGTAGAACCAGTGGTTACTTGAAACAACATCTCATCCGATTCTTTCGGAAACTTCACTTCCAACTCCAATCTAGCCATTTCTTCTATTAACCGATCCTGATCAGTTAACACGTTCAGCTTCTCCCGACCTTTTATGCTCAAAGCGTCGGCAACAATGTTAGCTTTACCCGGATGGTAAAATATCTCGCAATCATAGTCTTTAATCAGTTCCAACCATCTTCTTTGGAGCATGTTCAAATCCTTCTAAGTAAATATATACTTCAGACTCTTGTGATCTGTGTATATTTCACACTTCTCTCCATATAAGTAGTGCCTCCAAATCTTTAGGGCAAACACTACTGCCGCCAATTCTAGATCATGGGTCGGATACCACTTCTCATAATCCTTCAGCTGACGTGACGCATATGCAATGACTTTGCCACACTACATCAACGCACCTTCTTATTGTTTCTTTGGTTCTCTAAAATTGTGAAAGAAAGAGGTGATTAAGAGTCTTATTACTTTTGTTCTAATTTGATTAGCATCAAAAGGAGCAATCCTATGACTATCGCAATAAAAATGATGCGTACATCTCACACAAGTCTTGATTTTGGGAGACCTTCTTACTGTTTCGTTGGATCTCTCAAATTATCAAAGAAAGAGGTGATTATATGTCCTATGAATTCATTCTAGTTTGATTAGCATCAAAAGGAGCAATCCTATGACTATCGCGTTAAAAACGATGCGTACATATCACACAAGTCTTGATTTAGGGAGCCCTTCTTACTGTTTCATTGGATCTCTCAAATTGTCAAAGAAAGAAGTGATTATAAGTCCTATGAATTAGTTCTAGTTTGATTAGCATCAAAAGGATCAATTCTATCACTAGTGCCTTCAAAATAATCCGTACATCTCACACAAGTTTTCATTTAGGGAGACCTTCTTAATGTTTCATTAGTTCTATCAAATTGTCAAAATATAGGTGATTATGAATTCTATTACTTCGTTCTAGTTGAAATTAGCATCAAAAAAAGCAAAATCACATCACTATCGCGTCCAAAATGATGCGTAGATCTCACACAAGTCTTCATTTATGGAGACCTTCTTATTATTTCATTGGTTTCCTAAAATTAAGAAAGAAAGAGGTGATTAAGAGTCCTATTACTTAGTTCTAATTTGATTACCATCAAAAGGAGTAAACCCATGACTATCACATTTAAAACGATGCGTCTATCTCACACCAAGTCTTGATTTAAGGAGACCTTATTATTTCATTGGTTCTCTCATATTGTCAAAAAAGAGGTGATTATGAGTCCCATGACTTCGTTCTAGTTTGATTAGCATCAAAAGGATCAATCATATCACTATAGCCTTCAAAACGATTCGTACATCTCACACAAGTCTTCATTTAAGGATACCTTTTAATTGTTTCATTAGTTCTCTGAATTGTCAAAATATAGATGATTATGAGTCTTATTACTTCGTTCTAGTTGAAATTAGAATCAAAAGGGGCAAACCCATCATTATCGCGTCCAAAACAATTCGTAGATCTCACACAAGGCTTCATTTAGGGAGACCTTCATATTTCTTCATTGGTTGTTTCAAATTTACAAAGAAAGAGGTGATTAGAAGTTGTATTACTTCATTCTAGTTTGATTAGCGTCAAAATGAGAAACCCATGACTATCTCGTTCAAAACCATGCGTACATCTCGCACAAGTCTTCATTTAGGAAGACCTTCATATTGTTTCATTGGTGTTTTAAAATTGTCAAAGAAAGAGGTTATTAGAAGTCCTACAACTTCGTTCTAGTTTGATTAGCATCAAAAGGAGCAATCCAAAGACTATCGCATTAAAAACGATGCGTACATCTCACACAAGTCTTCATTTAACGAGACCTTCTTATTTTTTCATTGGTTCTCTAAATTGTGAAAGAAATAGGTGATTAGGAGTCTTATTACTTCGTTCTAATTTGATTAGCATCAAAAGGAGCAATCCTATGACTATCGCGTTAAAAATGATGCGTACATCTCACACAAGTCTTGATTTAGGGAGACCTTTTTACTATTTCATTAGATCTCTCAAATTGTCAAAGAAAGAGGCGATTATAAGTCTTATGAATTCGTTCTAGTTTG
This sequence comes from Panax stipuleanatus, assembly GCA_020205555.1. NCBI lineage: Eukaryota > Viridiplantae > Streptophyta > Magnoliopsida > Apiales > Araliaceae > Panax > Panax stipuleanatus. The sequence goes on along the minus strand of CM035116.1, from coordinate 8,920,769 downwards.
ATTAGCATCAAAAGGAGCAATCCTATGACTAGTGCCTTCAAAACAATCCGTACATCTCACACAAGTCTTCATTTAGGGAGACCTTCTTAATGTTTCATTAGTTCTCTCAAATTGTCAAAAAATAGGTGATTATAAATTCTATTACTTCGTTCTAGTTGAAATTAGCATCAAAAGGAGCAATCGCATCACTATCGCGTTCAAAACGATACGTAGATCTCACACAAGTCTTTATTTATGGAGACCTTCTTATTGTTTCATTGGTTTCCAAAAATTATGAAAGAAAGAGGTGATTAAGAGTCCTATTACTTCGTTATAATTTGATTACCATCAAAAAGAGTAATCCCATGACAATCGTGTTAAAAACGATGCGTACATCTCACACCAAGTCTTGATTTAGGGAGAACTTTTTATTATTTCATTGGTTCTCTCAAATTATCAAAGAAAGAGGTGATTATGAGTCCTATGTCTTTGTTCTAGTTTGATTAGCATCAAAAAGATCAATCCTATCATGTTAGCCTTCAAAACGATTCATACATCTCCCACAAGTCTTCATTTAAGGATACCTTCTTATTGTTTCATTAGTTTTCTGAATTGTCAAAATATAGATGATTATGTGTCCTATTACTTCGTTCTAAGTTGAAATTAGCATCAAAAGGGGCAAACCCATCACTATCGCGTCGAAAACGATTCGTAGATCTCACACAAGTCTTCATTTGGGGAGACCTTCATATTATTTTATCGGTTGTTTCAAATTTACAAAGAAAGAGGTGATTAGAAGTTGCATTATTTTGTTCTAGTTTGATTAGCGTCAAAACGAGAAATCCATGACTATCTCGTTCAAAAAAATGCGTACATCTCGCACAAGTCTTCATTTAAGGAGACCTTCTTATTGCATCATTGGTGCTTTAAAATTGTCAAAGAAAGAGGTGATTAGAAGTCCTATAACTTCGTTTTAGTTTGATTAGCATCAAAAGGAGCAATCCCATTACTATCTCGTTAAAAACGATGCGTACATCTCACACAAGTCTTCATTTAAGGAGACCTTCTTATTGTTTCTTTGGTTCTCTAAAATTGTGAAAGAAAGAGGTGATTAGGAGTCTTATTACTTCGTTCTAATTTGATTAGCATCAAAAGGAGCAATCCTACAACTATCGCAATAAAAACGATGCGTACATCTCACACAAGTCTTGATTTAGGGAGACCATCTTACTGTTTCATTGGATCTCACAAATTGTCAAAGAAAGAGGTGATTATAAGTCCTATGAATTCGTTCTTGTTTGATTAGCATCAAAAGGAGCAATCCTATCACTAGTGCCATCAAAATAATCCATACATCTCACACAAGTCTTCATTTAGGGAGACCTTTTTAATGTTTCATTAGTTCTCTCAAATTATCAAAATATAGGTGATTATGAATTCTATTATTTCGTTCTAGTTAAAATTAGCATCAGAAGGAGCAATCACATCACTATCGCGTCCAAAACGATGCATAGATCTCACACAAGTCTTCATTTATGGAGAACATCTTATTGTTTCATTGGTTTCCTAAAATTATGAAAGAAAGAGGTGATTAAGAGTCCTATTACTTTGTTCTAATTTGATTACCATCAAAAGGAGTAATCCCATGACTATCGCATTAAAAACGATGCGTACATCTCACACCAAGTCTTGATTTAGGGAGAACTTCTTATTATTTCATTGGTTCTCTCAAATTGTCAAAGAAAGAGGTGATTACGAGTCCTATGACTTCGTTCTAGTTTGATTAGCATCAAAAGGATCAATTCTATCACTATAGCCTTCAAAACGATTCGTACATCTCACATAAGTCTTCATTTAGGGAGATATAGATGACTATGAGTCCTATTATTTCGTTCTAGTTGGAATTAGCATCAAAAGGAGAAAACCCAGCACTATCGCGTCCTAAACGATTCGTAGATCTCACACAAGTCTTCATTTAGGGAGACCTTCATATTGTTTCATTGGTTGTTTTAAATTTACAAAGAAAGAGGTGATTAGAAGTTGTATTACTTCGTTCTAGTTTGATTAGCGCCAAAACGAGAAACCCATGACTATCTCGTTCAAAACCATACGTACATCTCGCACAAGTCTTCATTTAGGGAGACCTTCTTATTGTTTCATTGGTGCTTTAAAATTGTCAAAGAAAGAGGATATTAGAAGTCCTATAACTTCGTTCTAGTTTGATTAGCATCAAAAGGAGCAATACCATGACTATCGCGTTAAAAACAATGCGTACATCTCACACAAGTCTTCATTTAAGGAGACCTTCTTATTGTTTCTTTGGTTCTCTAAAATTGTGAAACAAAGAAGTGATTAGGAGTCTTATTACTTCGTTCTAATTTGATTAGCATCAAAAGGAACAATCCTATGACTATCGCGTTAAAAACGATGCGTACATCTCACACAAGTCTTGATTTACGGAGACCTTCTTACTGTTTCATTAGATCTCTCAAATTGTCAAAGAAAGAGGTAATCATAAGTCCTATGAATTCGTTCTAGTTTGATTAGCATCAAAAGGAGCAATCCTAGCACTAGTGCCTTCACTACGATCCGTACATCTCACACAAGTCTTCATTTTGGGAGACCGTCTTAATGTTTCATTAGTTCTCTCAAATTGTCAAAATATAGATGATTATGAATTCTATTACTTCGTTCTAGTTGAAATTATCATCAAAAAGAGCAATCACATTACTATCGCGTACAAAATGATGCGTAGATCTCACACAAGTCTTCATTTATGGAGTCCATCTTATTGTTTCATTGGTTTCCAAAAATTATGAAAGGAAGAGGTGATTAAGAGTCCTATTACTTCGTTCTAATTTGATTACCATTAAAAGGAGTAATCCCATGACTATCGGGTTAAAAACGATGCGTACATCTCACACCAAGTCTTGATTTAGGGAGAACTTCTTATTATTTCATTGGTTCTCTCAAATTGTCAAAGAAAGAGGTGATTATGAGTCCTATGACTTCGTTCTAGTTTGATTAGCATCAAAAGGATCAATCCTATCACTATAGCCTTCAAAACGATTCGTACATCTCACACAAGTCTTCATTTAAGGATACCTTCGTATTGTTTCATTAGTTCTCTGAATTGTCAAAATATAGATGATTATGAGTCCTATTACTTCGTTCTAGTTGAAATTAGCATCAAAATAGGCAAACCCATCACTATCGCGTCCAAAACGATTCGTAGATCTCACACAATTCTTTATTTAGGGAGACCTTCGTATTGTTTAATTGGTTGTTTCAAATTTACAAAGAAAGAGGTGATTAGAAGTTGTATTACTTCGTTCAAGTTTGATTAGCGTCAAAATGAGAAACCCATGACTATCTCGTTCAAAACCATGCGTACATCTCGCACAAGTCTTCATGTAGGGAGATCTTCTTATTGTTTCACTGGTGCTTTAAAATTGTCAAAGAAAGAGGTGATTAGAAGTCCTATAACTTCATTCTAGTTTGATTAGCATCAAAAGGAGCAATCTCATGACTATCGCGTTAAAAACGATTCGTACATCTCACACAAGTCTTCATTTAAGGAGACCTTCTTATCGTTTCTTTGGTTCTCTAAAATTGTGAAATAAATAGGTGATTAGGAGTCTTATTACTTCGTTCTAATTTGATTAGCATCAAAAGGAGCAATCCTATAACTATCGCATTAAAAACGATGCGTACATCTCACACAAGTCTTGATTTAGGGAGACCTTCTTACTGTTTCATTGGATCTCACAAATTGTCAAAGAAAGAGGTGATTATACGTCCTATAAATTAGTTCTAGTTTGATTAGCATCAAAAGGAGCAATCCTATCACTTGTGCCATCAAAACAATCCATACATCTCACACAAGTCTTCATTTAGGGAGACCTTTTTAATGTTTCATTAGTTCTCTCAAATTATCAAAATATAGGTGATTATGAATTCTATTATTTCGTTCTAGTTGAAATTAGCATCAAAAGGAGCAATCACATCACTATCGCATCCAAAACGATGCATAGATCTCACACAAGTCTTCATTTATGGAGAACATCTTATTGTTTCATTGGTTTCCTAAAATTATGAAAGAAAGAGGTGATTAAGAGTCCTATTACTTCGTTCTAATTTGATTACCATCAAAAGGAGTAATCCCATGACTATCGCATTAAAAACGATGCGTACATCTCACACCAAGTCTTGATTTAGGGAGAACTTATTATTTCATTGGTTCTCTCAAATTGTCAAAGAAAGAGGTGATTACGAGTCCTATGACTTCGTTCTTGTTTGATTAGCATCAAAAGGATCAATCCTATCACTATAGCCTTCAAAACGATTCGTACATCTCACACAACTCTTCATTTAGGGAGATATAGATAACTATGAGTCGTATTATTTCGTTCTAGTTGGAATTAGCATCAAAAGGAGAAAACCCAGCACTATCGCGTCGAAAACGATTCGTAGATCTCACGGAAGTCTTCATTTAGGGAGACCTTCATATTGTTTCCTTGGTTGTTTTAAATTTACAAAGAAAGAGGTGACTAGAAGTTGTATTACTTCAGTTCTAGTTTGATTAGCGACAAAATGAGAAACCTATGACTATCTCGTTTAATACCATGTGTACATCTCGCACAAGTCTTTATTTAGGGAGACCTTCTTATTGTTTCATTGGTGCTTTAAAATTGTCAAAGAAAGAGGTGATTAGAAGTCCTATAACTTCGTTCTAGTTTGATTAGCATCAAAAGGAGCAATACCATGACTATCGCGTTAAAAACGATGCGTACATCTCACACAAGTCTTCATTTAAGGAGACCTTGTAACGACCCCAAAATTCATACAATATAGTTTTCATCCTCGTTCGTTAGCAATACATCTTTAATCTATCTTTACATCATTATTCGATATTAAAATCACTGAAAATGCGGAATATTTAAATTTTTTATAAACTTTCTTTCTATATTGCCCTGAATCGCAACCTTAACATTACAAGTATTTAATTCAATTCTATTACATGAATCACTACAACGAAAGAACTATACAAAGTCTTACATCACTAAGCAATATCCATTATACGTCGGATAGCTCAACTTACAACTTAACAATTAAGTTACAATGAAAACATCAACTACAATTTGAAATTTAACAGAACATTGATCTCTATAAATCACTTAACACGTATCTTTACCTTGCATCCTTGACCTGCAAAAATGGTTATTTGCAAGAGTGAGCTCGACAGCTCAGCAAGATCTAACAGTTTTCATGCATCACATAGCACGTAATTAACATGCTCAACATTAAAGTAACATGGCATACATGCTTTAATCACATAACAAATATAAAGATTGAGTTCCTTACTCAATTAACATTATTAAATCAATCAATGTAGTCATAAATTGACTTTAACATTTCACGATTGCAACATATACAACATAGCATACTCTTTGCAATACAATTTAAAATAGTTCATAATACCATCAAGTTCACATAGAAAATAGGAACCGAAAGACTTGCCTTGATCGTTATTTACCAATAACAGTTTAACAGCTTACAGATATCTGCACTTCACGTGCCCTACACAATTATATAATCATTCACATAAACTATTAGTCACATAGCAAAGCATATTAGTTGTAATGTAAACTTTACTCTACATCTCATAACCCTTCCTATTATCAATACACAATGTTCAACTTGATTGTGTTAACTATCGACTTATATTTCACTATATTTTTTTTTTCGTAATATTCAAAATTTATTCAAGTGTTTAAATCTTTCTAGGACTAATTATTGGTTTTATACTAACCCCATTTTATATCTTATAATGTTCATGTCATTAGAATCAAAATACTATTTAAGTGTATTACCACATTACACGGTGTTTCGACGTTTATACATCACACGCCTAACTCGCTTCTTTTGCATGTGCTTTGCATGCTCCTAGATTGGGTTACATTACTCTATAATATTTCATTATTATTAAAAACATAATATTAAACAAGATCATACACACTCGTTGCGGCGTTGAAACGCTGGCACGTCTGTATGCCAAACTTGCCTATTTGAACGCCCAAACGACACGCATTTGTGCACGCTTAGCACGCCCAACCGAATTGTCTAATACTCAAGGATTAATGCTAAGTATCATTATAATATCTAATAGTCATGTTATGAAAGTTAGAACATCATTTTCCATGGTCGGGACCATTACATGTTCTTACGTGCATGCCCGACGCCCCCCGATTGTCTTCAAAAACACATCAGTCCCACAAATACCATTTTGACCCTAGCTAACGACCTTAAATTGAAAAACGTAAAGAACAAAAGTTGTAGGTCTACTCGTGCTCGTTCCGGATCATCTTTAATCGCCTCAATCAAAGTTCGTATGGAAAAGTTATGGCTGTTTTACTAGAGGAGGTCAAAACAGTCCCGGACTAACTTTTCCTCCCGGCGCAGCTACGCCCCAAATAGCCTTGGGGGAAGCGCAACTGCGCCCCTGGCAGCGTGCTACTCAAAATTTTCCTCCAGTATGTTGTTTTGGTGAATTTTCTAACCCTTTCCTCCTTCTAATCATCATAAATCAAGCTATACACATCCGATTGAGTCCGTTTTCGACTCTATGGATTCGTAATTCATAGAACTACACATCTACATGATAATTATAACACTTCAAAAACATTAACAATTCCTTTTAAGGGTTCCAATTCAGTGTTCATGCTAATTTTTCATATTTTACACATATTTGGCGAATTCAATCACTACGAATTCGTTTTACATCCGTTTGGACTCGTTCAACTTGGGTTGTTTTTATTTTTTTTCGAGTACTATCATAATACATCATCAATTTCAGATTTCCATCAAGAATTTATCATCAATTTTCATTCTAAAATTCAACCAAAACACATAAACCCATAAGAACACAATTTCTCCATTAGAAACTTGTTTTTACAATACTTTGATTTCTGAAAAATCGTTTATAGCATATATGTAAGGGATTGCAACATCTATCAATTCATTCATAAAAACTCATGAACACGTTATGTATATATAATCATGTATATACCAATTTTCATAGAAGTTCAATTAACATAGAACTAACAATGAAAAATATAAAACAAACTCTTTAAAATACAAGGGTTCAAATCATACCCTTGATGCTTAGTGAGGAAGAAGAGGGTGAGATTTAGCAATGACTCTCTCAAGGCCTTCCTCCTTTCCTCTTCTTTTTCTCTCTTCTTCTTCTCTTTTCACTCCATCTTTCTCTGTGTTTTCTCTCTAACACAGACTAACCTTTTTCTTTGTTTTAGACTTAGGTTTAGAATAAGAATTAACGTAGTTTTTTTACAAAACGTAAACTGATATCATATATATTATATGTATAACTATATAATATATATTTAACTCCCAATTAAATCATCCTTTAATACCATAATTGCATTTAATATATATAAGTTATTACATTTGGAATTTAAAAAGCCCTAAGGCTTGTTTGGCAAAACAAGTTATTTTAAAAACAGATTTTTAGTAGTTAAGGTCATGTTTGGGTAAAACAGTTTTAAAACAAAAGTAAGGGCCTTGTTTGGAAAAAATTATTTAAAAAGTCTTTTCTTTATTTTAATAAATTCTTTTAACACATACTTTAATGTTACCCTTTAATTAATTAAATCTTAACATTCTAATTTAATTAATTAAAAGTCTAACATCAATTAAGCACATAAAATTGTCACATAATTATAATTAATTGCTAATTATAATTGCATGTAACACTCATCACATTACTCATCTACTTTAATTATCTCAATTAAATTAGAACTATAACATAAAATTATTATATCAATTAAATTAAATACTAAATATTCATTTAATTAATATACTACACTTAATTACATTACTCCATAATAATCACATAATTATTTATTTAACTCAATAAATAATTCAATTAAAATATTTATTTACTCCAATAAATATTTAAATTAATATTTAAATTATCTTCACATATTTCACCATATATGACACGTATTCACATACTCAAACTCAAAATATCAGATAATAAGAATTTTATTTATTAAATTATCATTTATAAATTCTAAAAATCTGGGATGCCACATTTTTCCCTCCTTATAAGGATTCCGTCCTCGGAATCACCGAAACCCTACCTTACTCAGGTTTTCATCAAATTTCTTTAAAAACATTTATCGTTGAATAACTTCAACAGATTACATTAATATAGGTTTTATATTTCCTACTACATTAAGTTCTTCAACAAATTCTAGGTTTTATTTCGTAACCCTAAATTAAACACAATTATGTTTCAAATATTATATATTCTCTAACTCGTTCATTACTATATACTCTACTCATAGAATTCATATACTACATAATTCACCATCTATAATTATTTGGGTTATCACAGACCTTCTTATTGTTTCTTTGGTTCTCTAAAATTATGAAAGAAAGAGGTGATTTGGAGTCTTATTACTTCGTTCTAATTTGATTAGCAGTCAAAAGGAGCAATCCTATGACTATCGCATTAAAAATGATGAGTACATCTCACACAAGTCTTGATTTACGGAGACCTTCTTACTATTTCATTGGATCTCTCAAATTGTCACAGAAAGAGGTAATCATAAGTCCTATGAATTCGTTGTAGCTTGATTAGCATCAAAAGGAGCAATCCTATCACTAGTGCCTTCAATACGATCCGTACATCTCACACAAGTCTTCATTTAGGGAGACCTTCTTAATGTTTCATTAGTTCTCTCAAATTGTCAAAATATGGGTGATTATGAATTCTATTACTTCGTTCTAGTTCAAATTATCATCAAAAGGAGCAATCACATCACTATCGCGTACAAAACGATGCGTAGATCTCACACAAGTCTTCATTTATGGAGTCCATTTTATTGTTTCATTGGTTTCCTAAAATTATGAAAGAAAGAGGTGATTAAGAGTCATATTATTTTGTTCTAATTTGATTACCATCAAAAGGAGTAATCCCAGGACTATCGCGTTAAAAACGATGCGTACATCTCACACCAAGTCTTGATTTAGGGAGAACTTCTTATTATTTCATTGGTTCTTTCAAATTGTCAAAGAAAGAGGTGATTATGAGTCCTATGACTTCGTTCTAGTTTGATTGGCATCAAAAGGATCAATCCTATCACTATAGCCTTTCAAAACGATTCGTACATCTCACACAAGTCTTCATTTAAGGATACCTTCGTATTGTTTCATTAGTTCTCTGAATTGTCAAAATATAAATGATTATGAGTCCTATTACTTCGTTCTAGTTGAAATTAGCATCAAAATAGGCAAACCCATCACTATCGCGTCCAAAACGATTCGTAGATCTCACACAAGTCTTCATTTAGGGAGACCATCGTATTGTTTCATTGGTTGTTTCAAATTTACAAAGAAAGAGGTGATTAGAAGTTGTATTACTTCGTTCAAGTTTGATTAGCGTCTAAATGAGAAACCCATGACTATCTCGTTCAAAACCATGCGTACATCTCGCACAAGTCTTCATTTAGGGAGATCTTCTTATTGTTTCATTGGTGCTTTAAAATTGTCAAAAAAAGAGGTGATTAGAAGTCCTATAACTTCATTCTAGTTTGATTAGCATCAAAAGGAGCAATCCCATGACTATCGCGTTAAAAACGATGCGTACATCTCACACAAGTCTTCATTTAAGGAGACCTTCTTATCGTTTCTTTGGTTCTCTAAAATTGTGAAAGAAAGAGGTGATTAGGAGTATTATTACTTCATTCTAATTTGATTAGCATCAAAAGGAGCAATCCTATAACTATCGTATTAAAAACGATGCGTACATCTCAGACAAGTCTTGATTTAGGGAGACCTTCTTACTATTTCATTGGATCTCACAAATTGTCAAAGAAAGAGGTGATTATAAGTCCTATGAATTCTTCTAGTTTGATTAGCATCAAAAGGAGCAATCCTATCACTAGTGCATTCAAAACAATCCATACATCTCACACAAGTCTTCATTTAGGGAGACCTTTTTAATGTTTCATTAGTTCTCTCAAATTATCAAAATATAGGTGATTATGAATTCTATTATTTCGTTCTAGTTGAAATTAGCATCAAAAGGAGCAATCACATCACTATCGCGTCCAAAACGATGCATAGATTTCACACAAGTCTTCATTTATGGAGAACATCTTATTGTTTCATTGGTTTCCTAAAATTATGAAAGAAAGAGGTGATTAAGAGTCCTATTACTTCGTTATAATTTGATTACCATCAAAAGGAGTAATCCCATGACTATCGCATTAAAAACGATGAGTACATCTCACACCAAGTCTTGATTTAGGGAGAACTTCTTATTATTTCATTGGTTCTCTCAAATTGTCAAAGAAAAAGGTTATTACGAGTCCTATGACTTCGTTCTAGTTTGATTAGCATCAAAAGGATCAATCCTATCACTATAGCCTTCAAAACGATTCGTACATCGCACACAAGTCTTCATTTAGGGAGATATAGATGACTATGAGTCCTATTATTTCATTCTAGTTGGAATTAGCATCAAAAGGAGAAAACCCAGCACTATCGCGTCCAAAACTATTCGTAGATCTCACACAAGTCTTTATTTAGGGAGACCTTCATATTGTTTCATTGGTTGTTTTAAATTTACAAAGAAAGAGGTGATTAGAAGTTGTATTACTTCGTTCTAGTTTGATTAGCGTCAAAATGAGAAACCCATGACTATCTGGTTCAAAACCATGCGTACATCTCGCACAAGTCTTCATTTAGGGAGACTGTAATACCCGAGAATTTTCATATATTATTAAATAAATATATTAATGGAAATGAGAATTTATTTGAATATAAATGATTTTGTGTTATGAGATGAATTAATTCAATTATATATAATTGAATAATAATTGAGAAATTGGTGGAGTTTGTGATAAACTCGTTGATTGCCTTGTGTGGCACAGTGGCGTAATATAAGAATGATTATATTAATTTAAGCGAACAATTAATCTATATTAATTGTTAATCGAAGAATATTAATTAACTGTTATAAAATACTAATGAGGATTGATTAATAATATGTGATTATTATTATTGCAAGAAACATAATAATAATGAGCAACGTGCTTATAAATATAATAAGATTTATATCAAAGTGATAGTTAATCATATAAAGGTTAATTAAATTGTTATGGAGGTTAACAATTATATTGATTGATGTAGGATATGTGTATATTATTAATTAATATTCAATTTATAAGATGAGAAATTATATGTGCAAGCATGCGAATTAAATGTATAGTAACTATATGTTATGATATGTGTAGGTGACAAATGATGTGTGGATATACATTAAAATAATGTATCATGGATCTATTATAAATAATTGTTGAGTAATACAATTTAATAATATATGATGTAATGTGGTAGTATCCGATTGTATTATATCGGTAAGATAAAATGTACATAGATTATATGTATTCAAATTGCACTTATTACATTATGTGAATCCATGTTAGTATCATTAGAATTACATTGTAACTATAATTGTGGCCTAATTATATAGTATATATACATGTAACATATTTTGGCATAAGTGTTGTGTATATATACAAATTGTAAGAATGCTGAGATTTGCTTGGCTTGTCCCAATATAATAGTCACTCTCCTTTCCCTCATTCACATGCACAACCATTATGGCCTAAGCCTATTGCTTCTCCTTAAACTCAGTAAATTTCCATAGCCTTGTAGCAATGATGAGCAAGGGAGTGGTGTTAATGATGGATTCTAACAACTAAATACCTACCATTCTATAACCTTCATGCAATTTGACAGTCCGTTAGTTTGATTTGGGAGTTAGAAGCTTGGACTGTGTATTCATTCTTCTATATAAAGGAACTCCCTGCACCTTCATTTCATTGCTGAAATATTTCTAAGAGAGGAGAGTATACTGCGATTGCCTATTTAGTTCAGGAGGAATTTCTATAGTAACATCAGCAAGCTTACTCCATAACAGAGGTATAAATCCTCTTCGTGTCTTCATTTTCATTTTTCTGTCAACAGAACTCCATTGTTGTTCTCTGAGTTTTGTTGAAATTCTTGATTATGCCAAATTGGTTCATGATTGGTTTGTAGAACCCTTATATTGTTGTTATATGAACATACACACATGATGGAACCACTGAATAGTCTTTCATTTCCATTGTTCCTCTTCAATTTCTGTAAATACATGAAATTCGTAAATTAAGTTAGAGTTCATGAAATTGGGAATTGATAATTGCTATTAACAGTTATATAAGCATATATGTATGTGTTAGTAAGTTACACAAGTCTAATATCTGGGTATGGTATGTTGAAATCGATGAAATGGGAGGTTTTTGGTCGGATTTCGCTGCAGTCTGAACTGCAGAAAACTGCCTCGACGCCGCAGCGCCGCAGCCCGCGCCGCAGCGCCACACGCGCCGCACGCAGCGCCACTCGGGCCGCAGCGCCAGTAGTGAGCTACTGTGCCGCGCCGCAGCGCCAGCCTCTGTGTTCAGTTTTTGTATTCTGCAACAAAACTGTTATGAACTAATTGTTTGATTTTTGTTTAAACAAGCATGAAAGCATGATTAATACTTATATATAAACCTAATGAGGCAATGTGAGCATGTTTTAGTATATTAGCATGCATGATTAACCAAACGACATATAGTTTGGAAACGAATTTAAAGTTTCATAAACGACGTTAACATATATGAAGCATGTTTACATACTGACCTTGCAAGCACGTTAGTACCACCTAGAGACACATGAAGTGCATGTTAGCTTATCTATATTGGTTCCGTAATAAAATATGAACATGTGAACCTAACTAGTGCTCATTCCTAACAAGAATAGAAGTTTGAAGGTGGATATGATCATGTAAATGCTATATAGTCATTTTGATGTTATGAGCATGTTTAGATTGCCTTGAAATACATGAAAAGCATGTTAACTTACATATATAGGTTTCATAAGGAAGCATGAACATGATAGACCTTATTAATGAACTATACTAACAAAGTATAAGCTTTGAACATGAACGTTGGTATGTTATGACGAGAATTAGAATTTGACATTTATGGACACATGTGATAGTACTCTTAGACTCATTCATGTGTCATGCATATATATATACCATGATTAGTTGCCATGATTAAAGTTTAGCATGAACAAAGCATGTTTTCAAGATAATAACAATGCTAGCTACATATATGCAATACGAGTACTCATGAGCATGACTAATACAAGTTATATGAATATCTTATGTGTTTAAAAGCGACCATGTTAGACCATATGAGTTCGTGTCCTTGAATGGCTTTAAGTATTAACTTAAGAACCTATACCATGTACGATTGGATTTGGAAAAGTTATACAAGCATGAAAGTATCCTTTAAATATGAATACATGCTACGTGATATTATATGATGTTACTTGAACCCGATTTTTACGGTTAACTTAAGGAGATGCCGTAACTTGCTAAAATGAAATATATTTAGTATTGATTGTGGTCTTATGTGATATTAATAATATGCAAGCATGTTTGCAAATTGTTGAGATCTTATATAATATGAGAATGCGTTTAAACTCTAAAGAATGAACGTTAAGGATAGAAATTATATTCTATATAACTGTGTAGCTAGGTAAAACTTAGCTTATGTGTTGATCGTATATTCAAAGAGAAAATGTGAAGTTAAATTATATGACTAATGAATATCATATATATACGTAACTGTATTACGATAGGAATTCGAAAGTGTTGATTTGCTTTTCGTGGATAAACTACGCTAAAGGCAAGTTCTCTTACTTACACTCTTTTAAAGTGCAAGTATCCTAACCGACGCATTTACTTTATGCAAGGAAATCTATGATTGTGAAAGTTTCCTAACTTATACTCTTTTACTATGCAAGTATCCTATCTTGTGTATTGCGAACTAGTTTCCTATTTAATCGGTTGAATCGAATTAGCATACTTGAACTCTTATTTCATTAAAGCTATTATTCATGTTGAACTTAGTATTGTTCTTGAATATTGTGAAAGTGTCTATGCCATTTGATTCGGCTGGACTTATGTTATTGAAAAGCAACCCAAACTAATTGATTGGTGCGGGATCTTGTATTTGACTGAGAAGAACAACCTTCTTTGAAGGGAATATATAATTGTCGGAGAACCGACGTGCACACTTGAGTATGGTTGATTGTTATGCATAACAAGGGTACTTTAGGCTGATCACCTGTTGTACCTGTTTTTGTTGGATTTTCAGTTTATTACTGTCAATTCTAGTAGAAGTTCATAGTCCGTAGTGACTACTCAGTATTCAATTATTTGAAATCTTGAATTGACTTATTATTGAATCATATTGATATTATCCTGTCCTTAGCGACTGATATTGAGAACTATTGATATTCTTGTTATTCTTGAACTATCAAATCTTGTTATACCCTTTCGAGAATTGAGAATCTTATTACTCACCCTTATTGTATATTACTTGCTGGGCAATTTGTGCTCATTCTTGCTTTCCCTAAAACATTTCAGTTAAGGCAGAGCATGGTGAACCTTCGGGCGTTGATAAGGGCAAGGGCAAAGCTACCAACTAGCTTATGTCTGTAATGTTTTAAATATATTAATATTGTATGAAGATGATGTAGTAAGACTAGATTTGATTATGTTTAAGCTTAAGTTAGATTATGTAATAAGTCGTTAACTGATATTATTATGTAATCTATTAAGTACTGTAGGTTGCGAGACTTGGGGGAATAATTATAATAAATCATTGTAAATTATTCTAGAATAGATTTTCCGCTGTGATCGTGTGATATTTAATTATTATTATTGTGATGTATTACCATGAGCACGTGATGAACCGAATTCGAGAGACCAAGTGGCGGTCCTGGAATTTTGGGGCGTCACAGAGACCTTCTTATTGTTTCATTGGTGCTTTAAAATTGTCAAAGAAAGAGGTGATTAGAAGTCCTATAACTTCGTTCTAGTTTGATTAGCATCAAAAGGAGCAATACCATGACTATCGCGTTAAAAACGATGCGTACATCTCACACAAGTCTTCATTTAAGGAGACCATCTTATTGTTTCTTTGGTTCTCTAAAATTGTGAAAGAAAGAGGTGATTAGGAGTCTTATTACTTCGTTCTAATTTGATTAGCATCAAAAGGAGCAATCCTATGACTATCGCGTTAAAAACGATGAGTACATCTCACACAAGTCTTGATTTACGGAGACCTTCTTACTGTTTCATTGGATCTCTCAAATTGTCAAAGAAATAGGTAATCATAAGTCCTATGAATTCGTTCTAGTTTGATTAGCATCAAAAGGAGCATTCCTATCACTAGTGCCTTCAATACGATCCGTACATCTCACACAAGTCTTTATTTAGGGAGACCTTCTTAATGTTTCATTAGTTCTCTCAAATTGTCAAAATATAGGTGATTATGAATTCTATTACTTCGTTCTAGTTGAAATTATCATCAAAAAGAGCAATCACATCACTATCGCGTACAAAACGATGCGTAGATCTCACACAAGTCTTCATTTATAGAGTCCATCTTATTGTTTCATTGATTTCCTAAAATTATGAAAGAAAGAGGTGATTAAGAGTCCTATTACTTCGTTCTAATTTGATTACCATCAAAAGGAGTAATCCCATGACTATCGCGTTAAAAACGATGTGTACATCTCACACCAAGTCTTGATTTAGGGAGAACTTCTTATTATTTCATTGGTTCTCTCAAATTGTCAAAGAAAAAGGTGATTATGAGTCCTATGACTTCGTTCTAGTTTGATTGGCATCAAAAGGATCAATCCTATCACTATAGCTTTCAAAACGATTCGTACATCTCACACAAGTCTACATTTAAGGATACCTTCGTATTGTTTCATTAGTTCTCTGAATTGTCAAAATATAGATGATTATGAGTCCTATTACTTCGTTCTAGTTGAAATTAGCATCAAAATAGGCAAACCCATCACTATCGCTTCCAAAACTATTCGTAGATCTCACACAAGTCTTCATTTAGGGAGACCTTCATATTGTTTCATTGGTTGTTTCAAATTTACAAAGAAAGAGGTGATTAGAAGTTGTATTACTTCGTTCAAGTTTGATTAGCGTCAAAATGAGAAACCCATGACTATCTCGTTCAAAACCATGCGTACATCTCGCACAAGTCTTTATTTAGGGAGATCTTCTTATTGTTTCATTGGTGCTTTAAAATTGTCAAAGAAAGAGGTGATTAGAAGTCCTATAACTTCATTCTAGTTTGATTAGCATCAAAAGGAGCAATCCTATGACTATCGCGTTAAAAACGATGCGTACATCTCACACAAGTCTTCATTTAAGGACACCTTCATATTGTTTCATTGGTTGTTTCAAATTTACAAAGAAAGAGGTGATTAGAAGTTGTATTACTTCGTTCTAGTTTGATTAGCGTCAAAACGAGAAACCCATGACTATCTCGTTCAAAACCATGCGTACATCTCACACAAGTCTTCATTTAGAGAGACTTTCTTATTGTTTCATTGGTGCTTTAAAATTGTCAAAGAAAGAGGTGATTAGAAGTCCTATAACTTCGTTCTAGTTTGATTAGCATCAAAAGGAGCAATCCCATGACTATCGCGTTAAAAATGATGCGTACATCTCGCACAAGTCTTCAATTAAGGAGACCTTCTTATTGTTTCTTTGGTTCTCTTAAATTGTGAAAGAAAGAGGTGATTAGGAGTCTTTCTTTTTTTGCTATATTTAGACTGTATTAAAAGAAAAAGAAGATACAAAACCTCATGGGGAACCCCAATCAGAATAAAGCATAAACATCATAGGACATTCCCTATGATGTCAAGACAAAATGATTACAAGACAAAAGCCCAACAAACAGAAAAGACCAAACAGTTAACAACACTAGACAAAGCTGCAAAACCTAGCTAGAGAACCAGCAACAACATTGCAGCAGCAGGAATAATGGCAACAGCTGCCTATGTCCAGCAGCAGCATTTGAAGACAAACCAGCAAAGACCAGCAGCAAGACAGCAGCAGAAAGCAGACAAGTAAGACAGCAGAAGATCCTTTTTCAACCCAAACACCCAGAAATGTCGATGCAGCAAAAGGCAAGAAAACCAGCAAAACAAAATTGCCACAGCTCAGCAAACCCAAGAATTTCAGCAGCAAAATAGGCTACAGCAACAAAACCCACTACAGCAAAACCCCCAGACCCAAACCATGCAGACAGGCCAAACTGCAGAAACCTATAGACCAAGGTTAAACTGCTGCACAGGACAGCAACAGACACTAGTAGAAAACAAAGGATCAGCAGCTTTCAAACAGTCAGCAGCCCAATTTCAGAAGCAGTAATCCAAGAAATCCAAAAGTAGCAGCAAACCAAAAAAATTTCAAAACCATCAGCAGGCTAAAATAGTAGCCCAATCCAGCAGCAGCAGACAAGCACAAACCACAGCATCAGCAGGCTAAAACAAACCAGAAGCAGCAAGCACACAGAAATCTGGGCAAACCAGTCAACCTACAGCAACAACTGCAGCAAACCCAGCTAACCCAACAGCATGCAAAACCATGCAGACAGACCAAATTGCAGAAATCTGCAGACTAAGGTCAAAACAGCTGCACGGGATAGCAGCAAGCAACAGCAAACACCAGAAACCTGCTATGCACTCCAAGAGACAGCAAAAGACAGCACAGAAGCAGACAGGAAGAGCAAAACCCAGCATCCTACTGCATACAACTGCACAAAGCTGGGAAAACCAGCAGCCGAAAAGCAAGAGTAGAACACACGCAGCAAGAAACAGCTTGTGAAACAAGAACAGCCCACCAAGAAATTGGGGCATCAAAAGGGGAATCCACCAAGAGCAGCTAACAAATAGGAAAACTGACAGCAGCACAGACCTGCAGCCCAAACTGGACCAGCTGGTTGCAGAACAAACAAGGATCCTGGAGCGAACCAAAAAAATATGAGACCCATCCTTATAAAGAGAGATGATGAAAACATGGTCTTGATTTAAATTTCTGAAACTTGGCATTTGTGTGGAGACCACACTGAAGAAGATGAATAAGGTATCTGATAATGACCCGAGCAGGAGTGGACTTATTGGAAAAGATCCTAGCGTTCCGTTCTTGCTAGATCCTATAGACAACAATAGCAAACCCAAGGTGTAATAAACTGTGGTGGAATTTGGGGCCCGATCTGTTACATATAAAATCAGTGATTGAAGTCCAGCTCCTGCAGAAACCTTTTCACCCACATGTGCGCAGCACAGTAACCAAGAGTTGAAAAGAAAAGTTACATTAAAAGAAAAGGTGTTGAAAGCTTTCTCTCTTAGAACGACATAGGACACACATGGGGTTAACTGCAAGGCCAAAAGGAGTCAGTTTATCAAGAGTCCTTAGACCTTTGTGAAAAGCAAGCCAAAGAAGGTAGGAGTAACGTGGGGGTAAAATTTTATGCCACACAAGACTATGCCACTCCACAGTTCGCCCAACTTGACGAATAGAGCTCCAAATGGTAAAGGCTTTAACATCCGTAGCCAGAATACCATTCCAAAGAAGTCCATCCTGGATATCAAAATTGCAAGTCCTAGATATGTCAAAAGATGCTCTAAATTGAATGACATCATTATGGTTTGAGGATGGCAGAGTCCAACGAGAGTCATGGATGATACAGCTCACATTAGCATTAGGACTCATACCAGAATTTGTAACCAGAGAGGAGTGAACAGAACGAGCCTAAGGAGAGCAATGTAACCATGGGTCAAACCATAGGCTTGTATTGGCACCATTACCAATAGGGAAGGTAATGTGCCTATGAGCAAGAGACCGAAGTTGAAGAACTTTCCTCCATATCCAAGAACAATCATTAGGAATACGCATAATCCAAAAATATTTGTTTTTAAGACGGAAGGCCCGGATCCACTCGGCCCAAAAGGAAGAAAGAGATGGATTAACCACCTCCCAGAGATGCATCAAAATCAGAGTTTTGTTCCAGACCTCAAGATTTTTTATAGCAAGACCACCTTCATCAAGAGGGAGTGAAATTTTGCTCCAAGAAACTTTAGAGCCATGCTTCTGCATTGAGGGGCCTTTCCAAAGAAATATAGAAATGGAAGATTTAATGTCTTTCAATACAGAGGCTGGGAAAATAAATTGAGCAAACCAGTAGGCCTGGATAGCGAAGATAACAAATTTAATCAATTGCAATCTACCAGCATAAGAGAGGAATTTGTTAGTCCATTAAGAAATTCTGCCTTTGATCCTTTCGAGAAGGGGTTGGCAATCAGAGAGACTGAGCTTGGATGTGATAAGAGGAACCCCTAAGAACTTGGCAAGGAAAACAACCAACTGGAATCCCAAAAGAGAGAGGATAGCATCAATTTGATCAGGAGGAACATTTGAGAGGAAACACATACTTTTCGAGGTGTTAATGTGAAGGCCTGATAGGGATGCTAAATGGTCGAGACAATGCTTGATGATCTGAACAGAATCAAAGTCACCATGGAAGAAGATAATGAGATCATCCGCGAAGTATAGATGAGTAAGAGAGACAGCAGCAGTTTTCCAATGAAAATGGAAGGATGGGAGCCTTGACGCTTTAGAGAGCAAAAGCGAGAACACTTCCATAAAAATGACAAATAGGTAAGGTGACAAAGGGTCACCTTGCCGAAGACCCTTGCCCCCTTTAAAATAGCCACAGAGAGCGCCATTCACCTTAACAGAGAAGCTTGTAGTGGTGATGCAAGCTTTAATCCAAAAAAGGAATTTGGGAGGAAAGTTAAACTGTTTTAGTGCAGCCAACAAGAAACCCCAAGACACCAAGTCAAAAGCTTTCCTGAAATCAATTTTCAAAGCACATCTAGCTGGACCAGAATTTCGATGATTGTTCCTAAAAAGCTCTTGAGCAAGAAGAATATTGTCCCCAATCCTCCGTCCCTTGATGAAAGCAGATTGGCATGGCGAGATAAGATCCGGAAGAACATTCTTAAGACGGGATGCAATGATCTTTGATATGCACTTGTAAGTAGTATTGCAGCACGAGATAGGCCTAAAATCATTCATGGAGGTTGGGTTAGGGATTTTAGGAACAAGGGCAATGGCCGTAGCATTAGTTCCTCTAAGCAAACAATCACGAAAAAAAAATGAGTGGATGGCAGTAGTGAAAACAGGACCAACAATGTTCCAAGTAAGGAGAAAGAAGTTCACATTAAAACCGTCAGGGCCAGGGCTTTTGTTCTTTTTCATAGACTTTAATGTAGCCAGGATTTCAGTATCAGCTATATCCTTTTCCAGCATTTCAGCTTGGCTTGGGGTCACGTTAGTTTCTACTAATTGCTCCAGAGCTTGGATATCGAGATCATTACCAAGAGAGGAGCTACCCAGACGAGAACCAAAATGGTCTACAGCAATACTTTGGACAGCCGAGTGCCCATAACATAAATCACCCTCAGCATTCTCAATTGCTAAGATTTTATTCTGATTCCATCTATTTTTAATTTGGTTAAAGAAGTAACCAGAATTCTTGTCTCCTTCCTTAAGCCATTGAATCCTGGATTTCTGCTTTAAAAGTCTCTCTTCACAAAGGAGATAATCCCACAAAGTAGTAAACTAGGTTCGTTGAAAAGCAAGGAGCAAGGGATCAGCAAGATTAATAGAAAGAGCTTGCTGCGTAGCATGAAGAAGGTCTCTAGAATTCGCCACATTTGAAGTGAGATTACCATTGACTCTGTTCAGGTGGATTAAAGCTCTCTTAACAGCTCTAATCTTCCCCGAAAGGATCTGTAAAGGATCACCAGGAATGGGAGCACTCCACGTAGACTGCACCACTTCATAGAAATTTTCCAGCCCAGCCATGAAGTTAAAGAATTGAAAAGGCTTCGGAATGGAGGGAAGAGCCAGTCCCAAAAGAACAACCACAGGGAAATGATCAGAGAGCTCATGAGGAGTAAAGTGGGCCTAAGAGTTAGGGAAAGAGCCAACCCACAAGCTGTTAACCAATGCTCTGTCCAGCTTTTTGTAAGTGGGACAAGATAGTTGGGAATCCCACCAGGTGGGAAGAGGGCTCGAAGCCCTAAGATCAACCAGAAATAAGTCAGAAAGCAAGTCCTTGAAGTCTTGCATGCCATAATCCCAAGAACAAGCACCACCATCAATTTCAGAGAGAGATTACACAACATTAAAATCACCTAGTAGGGACCAAGATTTATCAATAGACAACGCAATAGCCCTCAAGTCTTTCCATAAAACCTTCCTCTCAGAGGGAGTATTAAGACCATAAATAACAGTAACAAAAAATTGGACATCAAGAGTCAAAGAAGAAACAGAACAATGCATAAGTTGAGACGTTTTAGATATAATAATAACATCCTAAATACTCGGGTCCCAACCAACCCAAATCCTACCATTAAAATGATAATTATAATTAAAGTGCCATTTCCAATGCTTACATATAGTTTTAGAAATGGATAAGGCTTTAGTGCACTTGACCCTAGTCTCCACAAGGCCCAAAAAGGAGAGACTATGCTTACAGATGAGAGCTTTGACACTAGCCTGCTTAGGGGACATATTTACACCTCTAATATTCATAGAGCAAAAACTTGACATAAATAATAGAAGAGTTAGTTAGGGGACTTGAGGCTTCCCCCTCCTTTAATCTTTTTCTTAGATGCTTGGCCAGAATCAAAAGTACTTTTGGCCTTATGTTTGAGGTCCTTGACAGCCTTCTCATCAATTTGCTTAAGTTTGACAACAAGAGGATTGGGAGATGGAGTGTTGTCCGTATCAGAGAACCCTTCCAAGGGAGCAATAATATTAAAAGTATTAGTGGTATGAGCAATAATGAGGAGTAGAGCTCTTTGCTACAAGAGGGCCACCCTGCTGCTTAGGCCCCTTTGCAACCAAAGTCCAATTTTCAGAAAAACCAGCAGGAGGAGCAGCAGGTGGAACAACAGTAGGCGGAGACGGATCTGAACCCAAAGGAGAGGCTTTAGGTACCCACTTATAGTTAGCCCTAGGGCATCTTAACAAAGAATGCCCAAATGATTTACAGTGTGAGCACAGCTGAGGCTTGTTTTGGTACTCAACATTTACCGTCGTAATCTTTTTAGTAGTAGATTCCTCATCAATCACTACCAAGTCCAAGCTACTAGGCATAGCAGAAGAAGGGGTGATCTCAACACACACCCTTGCAAAATTCATCGGCTCTAATTTTTCAGTCATCTTATCCACAAACAGAGGTTTTCCCACAGCACTAGCAATATAACTTAGACCATCGGAGGAGAGGTATAAAAGGGGAATGTTGTGGAACTTCACCCAGACAGGGGCTTTGGAGCACGTATCAAATTGAAAGTCCATTCCTTCCTTCCATTGCTTCAGACAAAGAAGTTTGTTTGAAATATACTAAGGGCCCAAGGCCAAGACATTGTCCCAATCTAAATAAGAAGCGAATTTGAAAATGAAGAACCCCTTTTCTTGCAGAAAAACATTAAGTAGCCCATACTTGTCCCATATACTGTGGGCAGCCTCCTCAACCAACTTAAATGGCAAACGAGAATGGAGGAAAATCTCCCACCAGACTAGAGCTCCAAAGACTTATACCTTTTAACAGAACAGCAGGAGGAGGACGCACCACAATAGGTCCATTATCAGAAGAAGAGGGTGAAAGGGGCCGGTAGTCAAGATTAAAGGAAGGGGGTCTGCATTTGCCACAATAGAACTCCAGGAAGGTTTAGAAAGCATAGTAGGAGAGGAAACTCCTACCTGAGGGGACTTATCCTTAACCAAAGGAGGAATCTCACCTTCCTCAAGAGCAGAAGGAGCAACAAACAGAGGATCTATAGGAGTGGGAATAGAACAAGCCATGTCAGGCCCAGCAAGCCGAGAATGGGACATGCCACCACTTCCTTCTTTAAGGGGACTTCTAACAAACAGGTCTTGTTCATTAACTAAAGGAGCACTAGGTACTCCTCTTTAGACGAAATCATTCAGCTGTTGAGTGGAGAAACCTTGAGCATGAATAAAATCCATAAGATCATTGCATTTTTTATGTTCTGCAACCGTATCTATACGCCCTTGTTGGGACAGTTGTTGAGCTACTATGAAAATCTCCTTCATATTAGACCCGAAATGGAGCCCTAACAAGTCTGAATCATCCCCACTGGACGAAGAAACTGCAAATCCAACAGATTTTTGGGGATTAGCAAGCGGGACGGCAATAGAATCAGCCATATGCACAATAAAGGGACCCAAAGGAGTAGAGCTCGGAGAAGAACTAGGCTTAGAGACACCGAATTCATCAAACAGAACCCTAGAATCCAAGCTCAATGAGTTTCCAGCATAAAGGTGCAAATAATCTACCATAATACCGAGACAAAATGAATCCCTAAATAAGATAACAAAGGAAAACGTTTAGAACAGTAATCAGAAATCAGAAGCCAGAAGAGAGAATGGTGGTGAAATAACCCAAGAGAGAAGCTGCCGGAAAAGGGGAGGGGGCCGTGGGGAACAAAAAGGGGAAAACAGAAAAGTTTGGTGTGGACAGAAATTATTAGTGGGTGCAGGCGGGAGACAAAAAAAAGGAAAAAAGGAGTTAACGAAAAATTGATGGGAGTTAATGGAATAAAGAGTTTCTAGAGAGAAGGGAGAGAGAATCCTAAAGAGATAAACTAACCCATCCTTTTTCACTACTCTGTTAGGAGTCATATTACTTCGTTGTAATTTGATTAGCATCAAAAGGAGCAATCCTATGACTATCGCGTTAAAAACGATGCGTACATCTCACACACGTCTTGATTTAGGGAGACCTTATTACTGTTTCATTGGATCTCTCAAATTGTCAAAGAAAGAGGTGATTATAAGTCCTATGAATTTGTTCTAGTTTGATTAGCATCAAAAGGAGCAATCCTATCACTAGTGACTTCAAAACAATCCGTACATTGAGCACAAGTCTTCATTTAGGGAGACCTTCTTAATGTTTCATTAGTTCTCTCAAATTATGAAAATATAGGTGATTATGGATTCTATTACTTGGTTCTAGTTGAAATTAGTATCAAAAGGAGAAATCACA
The DNA here is from genome assembly GCA_020205555.1 of Panax stipuleanatus. Lineage (NCBI taxonomy): Eukaryota > Viridiplantae > Streptophyta > Magnoliopsida > Apiales > Araliaceae > Panax > Panax stipuleanatus. Next base: position 8,896,704 of record CM035116.1, on the reverse strand, counting down.
TCACTATCGCGTCCAAAACGATGCGTAGATCTCACACAAGTCTTCATTTATGGAGACCATCTTATTATTTCATAGGTTTCCTAAAATTATGAAAGAAAGAGGTGATTAAGAGTCCTATTACTTCGTTCTAATTTGATTACCATCAAAAGGAGTAATCCCATGACTATCGCGTTAAAAACGATGCGTACACCTCCCACCAAGTCTTGATTTAGGGAGAACTTCTGATTATTTCATTGGTTCACTCAAATTGTCAAAGAAAGAGGTAATTATGAGTTCTATGACTTTGTTCTAGATTGATTAGCATCAAAAGAATCGATCCTATCACTATAGCCTTAAAAATGATTCGCACATCTTACACAAGTCTTCATTTCAGGATACCTTCGTATTGTTTCATTAGTTCTCTGAATTGTCAAAATATAGATGATTATGATGTTAGAGTTTATGCCCTAGAGGCTAATTCTTTGATGTAATTGCTTAAACATTTTTGATATTATATTTGATTGAATAAATGAATTATTTTATTATGGTTTTATTTACTGCGTTATATAAATGTTAACATAATAAAAGTCCTTAGAATAGTGATACAAATTATATGGCTTCAAGTATGTGACTTAAACATGAGATCATATAGTTACAATTAGTATCATTACTCTTAAATGTCCCTAGTCGAGTGTCATTGTTAATGGGACAACAATGATACATTGAGACTAGTATGTGGATTGACTGATGGCCAAATCTCATTGGTCATAAATATATGAGATATTGAGTCAATGCATAGGTACATGTTAGAGAACAATGTACCCACCATGAGAATTCTACGTGGAGCATTATGCAAAGTGTCATAAGCAATTCTCATAGTGACAATGATGTAATGATCCTCCGACCTGAAATCACTATATTACAACACGAGAATTTATGTACTTTGATATCATCAAAGGCCACCTTTAATAGGTGGACGATAAAGGTGATTATTGGGTACATCATGAATCGTGTGAGGAATATGAGTGATCTAGATGGAATTTAACCCTCCTATATATTAGGGGTGATATCCATAGGCCTCTTGATTGAGTAGGACTATGAAATGCATGGCCATGCTCAAATAGTGATTTGTTTCATATAGTCTACTCATCGATCAAGAAAACTCAGATTAAATTATGAAGAGGATGACACATTCCATGCCTCGAGTTTAATCTAGGATGTCAAGGTTAAAAGGATTAAATTACATTGAAATATTAGTCACGAAAAGGTTGTATCGAATCACCGATCTTATTATTATTTTGGTAGCAATGATGCATTACTAGATGCCGCTCACTGTTTATAATTTTATAATATGATTTTAAAATTATTGCCAACATAATAATAACCTATAGGGTCACACACTTAGAACGTAATTAAAAGGGAATTAATTTAAATTGTATGGATTTAAATATATCAATATGGTTGATAGTATTTAAATTATGAATTTAAATTAATAGGATAATTTGTGTGTGTATATATATATATAGATATATATTAATTAAGTAAGACTTAATTAAGATATAATATATATATATATATATATATATATATAAATTCGGATTTTATTTTTCTAATTGGATTAGGTTTTGGTTAATTCCTTTAACTGCTATATATATGATATATCAGCCGTTTAGGGGATCATCGATATCAAAACCCTAGCCGCTCTTAGAGAGAGACTAGAGAGAAAAATTTTGAAAAGTCCAGATCCTTGGCGGCTAGTACCGCAGCTTTCCTTGCTGCAGTTCGTGTGACGATTCGCGGGACGTTCGTGTGGATACCGTAGAGGCGTAGTTCCGTTGGATTGCATTTAGGATTCGAAGCAATTCCAGAATCTCCATCGTCTCCTTTCAGGCTTGAATAATCGGTAAAACATATCTTAACCTCTGAATTAATATGTTTTCGCATGGATCCTGTTTTAGGGTTTCAAAAATTTTTAATTTCCGCTGCGTTTATGTGCCGAAAACCCTACAGTGGTATCAGAGCTACTTGCAAAACGATTAATTCAGATTACGTGTTTTAATTGTATTCGTTATATATGATATATGATGATGCATGTTTACCGATCTGAAATTGAATATATGATATTCTGCATGTATGCGTATTCTGAAAATCTGTAATATATATGCATGTATATGATGTTCTGATAATTGTATCCTAGAAGGTGGAATAACAATTCAACTTCTGTTCTAATTGGATTAGAAACATGAAGATTCGATTTAATATGATTAATCGAAACTGGACATATATGATATGTTCTGGGTGTATTGTTAGTATGAGTGTGTTAGCGGATTGTATATGATTCTGGAATTGTTTCAGAGATTTGTATGAAAAATTCTACAATACAGATTGTAGTTCAAAAAAAAAATTCCCAGGGCACTGCCCCCGGTCCCGCTCGCAGACCAGGTAGCGAGACCACCCGCCGGCTGATCGGTCAGCCGGACCACCGCCAGGGGGGGAGCCCCCCCCCCCTTGGACCCCCCCGTCGTAGCGCACGATGGTCGTGACCAATATTTTGTATATAGTTTTCTTTAATTATATAAATTATGTCATGTGCTTATTGTGATATGCATGGTGCACAGTTATGGCCCTTTTGACCCATAGGTTAGTGGTTTTGGTTTTGAAATACGGCTTGCATGTCGTGCCTTTCTATAAATTCTGATGTAATATTCTCTTCTCATCTAAATCCCCTCGAATGTAACTCGAGGTTTCTTTATGTCATGTAATGTACAATTGTAACCTATCAAGATTACAAGATGATGATGGAGAGGAGACACATGCATGAGGAAGGTCCAAGGAAGCTACTATTTTGAAGACCTTTTACCACCTTAGAGTAACCTTCAATCTTTTCATTAGCTTGAAAAGATTGGCATAGGGTTGGGGCCATAACTGTGACACATTTAATTTTGCACTTTATTTATGCTTGTATACGATATGATATGATAAATAATGTGCATGTTTAATAAGATTAAAATTGGTGAGATCTAAATTAATTATTAAAATCCCTCATAAAATTATTAAGTCTAAATTAGATGCCTTCCAATGAATAACACTCATCAAGACCTTGACCGATGGATGTAGGTTTGCCAAAGTAAAGTACCCCATTTATCTTGGTAAGATGCGATAGGATAATTGTGATATCCAAACTGTTAAAATCATTGGGCCAGACTTAACTAAGTGATCACAATAGGATTGTGGACTTAGAGGCATAGAGTTTGGTAGGTACCATTAGATGGACTAGAAACAAATGTTGTTCACCAAACTATCTAAGAGTTATATATGATATAATTGACAAAGGGTTGTCTACCTAAATAATTATGTTTTGAGAGAATAGCCAAAGCTAACTTAAGGCATAATGAAATATGGATCTTAGCTCACTAGAAAGATTTAATTGAAAAATGCTTTCCGAATTAATGGTGAGGGCTATTAATTTGAATAAAATAGTGGGAGGTATATTTTGAATGTACTATTATCAATTACATAATATCAAAATTCTGCAATTTGACTTATTATTTTTGCACTTATAAATTGTAGATATCAATGGCAAACAACAACACAAATAGTCTTTCACTACGATCAGTCCTTGAGAAGGAAAAGCTGACTGGAGTTAATTTCCTAGACTGGCATAGGAACTTGAGGATTGTCCTCAAACAGGAGCGCAAGCTATATGTCCTTGATGGGCCCATTCCTGCAGCACCACCTAACACTGCACCACGTGTAGAGCATAATGCTTACAAGAAGCATCAAGATGATGCTCTGGACGTGAGTTGTCTCATGCTAGCAACTATGAACTCTGAGCTTCAGAAGAAACATGAGTTAATGGATGCTTATGAGATGATCGAGCATCTCAAGAAATTGTTCGAAGGGCATGCTCGATAGGAGAGGTATGATACAAGCAAGGCGTTGTATCACTGCAAGATGGGGAACGTGATCCAGTTGGTCAACATGTGCTGAAAATGATTGGGTATATTGAGTACATTGGTAGGTTGGGTTTTCCGATTACTCCGGAAGCCCAAACTGATCTTATTTTGCAATCTTTGAACAGCAGCTACTCTCAATTTGTTATGAATTACCTCATGAATGAAATTGAGAAACCACTTACTGAGTTGTTGAGCATGTTAAGAACTGCCGAGAACAACATAAAAAAGGCAGGACCCGCTCCCATAATGATGGTGTAAAAGGGGAATGCTTAGGGAATGGGGAAAGGCAAGAAGAAGATAGGATCTAAATGTGCCAAACCCAATCCTAAAACCAAACAGGCTTTAAAACCTAAAGGTGGGGTGGCTAAAGAAGGTGATTGTCACTTCTGTGGAAAATCTGGACACTGGAAGAGGAATTGTCATGCTTATTTGGAAGAACTGAAGAAAAAGAAAGGAAGTATGACTTCTGATTCAGATATATATGTTATAGAAGTCAATTTGTCCACTTCTACATCATGGGTATTGGATACTGGATGTGGTTCTCACATTTGTGTTAATGTGCAGGAACTCCGAAGGAGTAGGACTTTGGCGAAAGGCGAGGTTGACCTACGAGTTGGGAATGGAGCAAAAGTTGCTGCACTAGCCGTAGGAACTTATCATTTATTTTTGCCCACTGGGCTAGTATTAGAATTAGAGGATTGTTATTATGTGCCTGCTATGAGCAAAAACATTATTTCTGTTTCTTGTTTGGACAAGAAAGGTTTTTCATTTTTAATAAAGAACAACAGTTGTTCATTGTACTTAAATGAAATATGTTATGGTGTTGCACAATTGTTTAATGGTCTTTATATTCTTAATTTAGAAATGCCTATCTATAACATAAATACAAAACGATTTAAATCAAATGATTCAAATCCGACATATCTTTGGCACTGTCGTTTAGGCCATATAAATGAGAAACGCATATCCAAACTCCATAAAGATGGGTTTTTGGATTCATTTGATTTTGAATCATATGAGACATGCGAGTCTTGTTTATTAGGCAAGATGACTAAAGCCCCTTTCACTGGACACAGTGAACGGGCTAGCGATGTATTGGGACTTATACATAGTGATGTATGCGGACCCATGAGTTCGTTAGCAAGAGGTGGGTTTTATTACTTCATTACATTTACTGACGACTTCAGTAGATATGGATATGTGTATCTTATAAGACACAAATCCGAATCCTTTGAAAAGTTCAAGGAATTCAAGAATGAAGTTCAAAACCAATTTGGCAAAAGCATAAAAGCCCTTCGATCCGATCGAGGAGGTGAATACTTAAGCCAAGACTTTGATGACCTTCTAAAGGAGTGTGGTATTATATCACAGCTCACTCCACCTGGAACACCACAATGGAATGGTGTGTCTGAGAGGAGGAATCGCACCTTGTTGGACATGGTACAATCGATGATGAGTCATGCAGATCTTTCAATAAGCTTCTGGGGTCATGCCCTAGAGACAGCTGCATTCACACTTGTGACAAACAAGATTTTTGTAATTTATTTTGAATATTTATTGAATTAAATAAATATTTTTCGATGATTTAATTATTGAGTTAAATAATTAATTGATGAATTTGTGGTAGAGTAATTTAATTATATGTGTCACATTAGTTAAATTAATGTGGTGAATTTTTTATATTCAAAGTATGTATTTAATTGAGCTTATTTGATTAATATAATAATTAATAAGCATAATGTTATTCTAATTAATTTAATAATTAATTAGAGATTTATGATTAGACATAATTAATAAATAAGAATTTTAATTATGTGACTATGTGATTTAATGTAGATTTATGCTATTTTATTTAATTAATTTAAATAGCATTATTTGATTTAATTGGGTGTGACATTAATTAACTATATAATAGTAAGTTAATTAAATTAAATGGAAAGGAGGAATAAGGGACAAACAAACTAAGCCCTAGTGGGGGTTGGAGCCAGTTAACCCATTATGGGATTAACTGACGACCCATAACCCACGACTTCTAATTACGCGTATAATATATTAATTTACATATACATATCAGTTCATATAATTAATTTGTAAGACACTAAGTTCCAGAGAGAAAAAGAGAGAAATTGAGAGAAAAGACTCGAGAATTAGTTAGAGAAGAGATTGAAGAATTTAGTTGCATCATCATCACTAACTAGCAAGGGTAATTCTTTCTCCTACGTTTTTAAATTCAAGTTCTTACAGTTTCCATTAACGTATTCTTAAAAAGTTCTCTGTGAATGACTAATTTGATGATTAATGCATGATATGATTTTATATGTATTATTATATGATCATAACATGTTTTATACCATGTATGCATGATTTAATGTGATAAATTTCATACAATTATACTTGATTTGATTTTTACAAAAGTCACAGAGTAGAAAAGTTGTATATATGGCCATACAGCCCTTATGTACAATTTTTATACTATGAATCGATGATTTAACTTTGAATTAGCACTTACATATGATTGTACACGTTTATACGAACAAAACGGAAGTTAAACGAACGGATTCGGTGTTATAACGAATCCGTAAAGTTAAATTTCGTGATTTTCCTTCAAAACATGATAAAGTATGAAAAACAGTGAATTTGATTGCTATAACTTGTGTAATTAAGTGATTTAGAATGCTAAGATCATGCTAGAAATATTGTATAGTGTTTCTATGAAGTCCATACTTCATGGGTAGCAATTAAATTGTTGTGGTAGCATTTACTCTGGGCCTGGTTCTCTGTTATTCGTGAACTGCAGATTCTGAAAATGGCGTTTGGAGCTGCAGCGCCAACTTTAAGCCTAAGATTGGGGCTGCAGCGCCAGTGGAGCTGCAGCGCCAAGATTGGGGCCGCAGCGCCAGTGGAGCTGCAGCGCCAAGATTGGGGCTGCAGCGCCAGTGGAGCTGCAGCGCCATTTTTAGTTCAAATGGTGGAGCTGCAGCGCCACTTGGCAATTTTGCCCAAAAATGAGATTTTAATTGTTCAAGTCCAGGAAATGTAATTGTAACCTAATGTAATAAACATGAAGACATGATTAAACATATAATAAGAGGTTAATAACTTATATTACGTGAGTAATTAATAAGTTAATTACATGACTTGATTCGTTAATTGTATAGTCCAATAACGTGCTCAAGACCGATGTGTGTGATTCGATACGTATATCGAGTTATTGATTAATGTGTATTGTGAACGTATTGATATGTAGGATTTAATAAAGAACGTGAATTATAATTGTAGCTTGTGCAAGAGGCAAGTTTCCTATCCTTAAACTTGTTCTATATTTTGCAAGTTTCCTAAACTCAAACTTTACTTTTACATCGAGCAAGTTCTTATCCTTGTTTATTCAAGTTAAGATTTTCATATGAGATATTGTTATTCCTTTAAATATTATACAATACTTATTCGATTGTATACTCTTGAGAATTATTGTTCAAGTTGAATATCGATGTTATTATTAAATCTTATAGGACTAGTGAACCCTTATCGATTCGACTAGTCCATAGTTGATGAACGCTTCAAATTCTAGAATACTTATTGAGCTTATCCAAACCAAACTTCCTTTGGTGCGGACTCTGATGTCAAAACTGAGATGAACAACCCTGTAAAGGGGATTATTTACGCTTTAGCGTTGAGATATTGTGCACAGTATGGTACTAAGGGCTGATCCCCCTAAGTACGAGAAGTAGAGTCCATAGTCTTATGACTGTTAAAGGTTTAAAGCATAAACACTTTACAACCTAGGACATAGTTCAAGGTCTTATGACCCTCAGATGTTCTTTTGATTCCTATTATTTATCCTCGAGTCAGAAGTTGAGTTTCTTTATTCAGATGTCTTTGATTTACTCGCATGTTATTATATTGTTGTCATATTATTATACTTGTGGGCAATCGTGCTCACTCTTGCGTAATAATAACATTGCAGTTAAGAACGAAAGGTCCAACGAGCCTTCTACTAGCAAAGGCAAGGGCAAGGTCAACAAGTGATGAAGACTTGTTGTTTATTTTATGTGTTTATGTTTCAGACTTATATTAGAGTTGTGTAAGACTTATTTATTTGTTTATGTTCCGCACAGATGTTTAAGGTTAGTATGACCTGGGATTTATTTTATTTATTACTCAGATGTTGTAACCCCATAAGGGGAGGATTTAATTCTATTTATTGCATGGTTTGCATTTACTATGGGTAGATAGATAGATAATATTCGTACAGTGAACACCAAGTCCCGTGGAATTGAAGTACCCGGATTTGGGGGTGTCACAGGTTGGTATCAAAGCTGTAGGTTATGAACCTTAGGTGGGGAAAAACCTTAGGATAGTAGCCTTTTTAGAGATCGAGAACATAGTAATGATAACTCTTATCGAGTTCTAAGAAAGATAATAACTTACCTTATGTGCTACGTGCTTATACTTATATATTCGAGTCTCGATTAGCATCACGTAATTACTAAAACTTAAAATTTTATTTGTCAGGATGACGAATGCTGGAGAACCTAGTCAGTCCAGGGACCTTGTACCCCTAGAGGCTAGAGAGGAGGAGCCCCGAGATATCCACGTAGTTTGGGAACACCAAGTCCCGTGGAAATTGAAGTACCTGGATTTGGGGGTGTCACAACACTTAACCGTGTTCCTACAAAGACGGTTCATAAGACACCATATGAGATGTGGACTGGGAAACGTCCTAGTATGTCGTTCATGAAGATTTGGGGTTCCGAGGCGTTTATAAAACGTCTAGCTTCTGACAAGCTCGGACCCAAATCTGACAAATGTAATTTTGTGGGATACCCAAAGGAAACAAAAGGGTATTATTTCAACAAACCTTCTGAGAACAAAGTATTTGTTGCTCGAACTGGTATTTTTCTAGAAAGAGAATTTGCCTCTAAAGGAAACAGTGGGAGGAAAGTAGAACTCGAAGAAGTTCGAGAACCACAAAATATCATTGAACCTGAGTTGGAACATGAGCAGGAACCACAAGATATTGTGGAAAGTGAACCTGCTCAAATTACACGAGGCATTCGTAGATCTGGTAGGACACGCCAAGAGCCCGAGAGATATTATGGATTTCTTGTGACTCAAAACGGCGATGTGATGCTCATAGATCATGATGAAACTGCTTCCTACCAAGAAGCTATGAATGGACCAGATTCTGAGAGATGGCTTGAAGCCATGAAATCTGAGATGGACTCCATGTATACTAACCAAGTATGGACTTTGGTTGATCCACCCGAAGGGGTAAAACCAATCGGGTGCAAGTGGGTTTTCAAGAAGAAAACCGACATGGATGGTAATGTACAAACCTATAAAGGTCGACTGGTAGCAAAAGGTTTCAAACAAGTTCAAGGTGTTGACTATGATGAAACCTTCTCTCCAGTGGCAATGGTTAAATCCATCAGGATCTTACTTGCTATTGCAGCCTTTTATGATTACGAAATCTGGTAGATGGATGTCAAAACTGCTTTCCTTAACGGAAATCTCCTTGAGGATGTGTATATGACACAACCTGAGGGTTTTGCCAATCCAAAGGATGCTGGAAAAGTATGTAAGCTGCAGCGATCCATTTATGGATTGAAGCAAGCCTCTCGGAGTTGGAATCTTCGATTTGATGAAGCAGTCAAAGAGTTTGGCTTTATAAAAAATGAAGATGAACCTTGTGTATATAAGAAGGTTAGTGGGAGTCACATTGTATTCCTGGTATTATATGTTGACGACATATTAATTATTGGGAATGACATTCCTTCCTTACAGGCTGTAAAAATATGGTTAGGAAAATGTTTCTCCATGAAAGATTTGGGCGATGCAACCTACATTTTAGGTATCAAGATCTATCGAGATAGATCGAGAAAAATTCTCGGCCTAAGTCAAAGTACATATATTGATAAAGTGCTGAAACGGTTCAGCATGCAAGAGGCAAAAAGAGGACACTTACCCATGTCTCATGGTGTTAAGATCTCTAAGGCCCAATGTCCTAAATCACATGATGATGAGGAGCGTATGAGAAAGATCCCTTATGCTTCGGCAATTGGATCTATCATGTATGCAATGATATGTACTCGTCCGGATGTCTCGTATGCTTTGAGCATGACGAGCAGATACCAGTCGAATCCAGGTGAAGGTCACTGGACAGCAGTCAAGAATATCCTCAAGTACCTGAAAAGGACTAAGGATTCATTCTTGGTATATGGAGGTGAAGACGAACTGACAGTAAAGGGTTACACAGATGCTAGTTTCCAGACTGACACAGATGACTATAAGTCTCAGTCAGGTTTTGTGTTTTGCCTTAATGGTGGTGCTGTTAGATGGAAAAGTTCGAAGCAAGAGATAGTAGCCGATTCTACAACAAAGGCTGAGTATATTGCTGCTTCTAGTGCGGCCAAGGAGGCTGTATGGATTAAAAAGTTCGTCACTGAACTTGGTGTTGTTCCAACCATTGTTGATCCGGTTGAGCTATACTGTGATAATAATGGAGCCATTGCACAGGCTAAGGAACCCAGATCTCACCAATGATCCAAGCATATACTTAGGCGGTACCATCTCATCCGTGAAATCATTGATAGAGGAGATGTACATATAAGCAGAGTGCCAACAGATGATAATGTTGCAGATCCACTAACCAAAGCTTTGTCGCAGCATAAGTATGAAGGTCACACTAGTTCCATGGGTATTAGATACATGAGTGATTGGCTCTAGTGCAAGTGGGAGACTGTTAGAGTTTATGCCCTAGAGGCTAATTCTTTGATGTAATTGCTTAAACATTTTTGATATTATATTTGATTGAATAAATGAATTATTTTATTATGGTTTTATTTACTGCGTTATATAAATGTTAACATAATAAAAGTCCTTAGAATAGTGATACAAATTATATGGCTTCAAGTATGTGACTTGAACATGAGATCATATAGTTACAATTAGTATCATTACTCTTAAATGTCCCTAGTCGAGTGTCATTGTTAATGGGACAACAATGATACATTGAGACCAGTATGTGGATTGACTGATGGCCAAATCTCATTGGTCATAAATATATGAGATATTGAGTCAATACATAGGTACATGTTAGAGAACAATGTACTGGGCAGACCCACCATGAGAATTCTACGTGGAGCATTATGCAAAGTGTCATAAGCAATTCTCATAGTGACAATGATGTAATGATCCTCCGACCTGAAATCACTATATTACAACACGAGAATTTATGTACTTTGATATCATCAAAGGCCACCTTTAATAGGTGGACGATAAAGGTGATTATTGGGTACATCATGAATCCTGTGAGGAATATGAGTGATCTAGATGGAATTTAACCCTCCTATATATTAGGGGTGATATCCATAGGCCTCTTGATTGAGTAGGACTATGAAATGCATGGTCATGCTCAAATAGTGATTTGTTTCATATAGTCTACTCATCGATCAAGAAAACTCAGATTAAATTATGAAGAGGATGACACATTCCATGCCTCGAGTTTAATCTAGGATGTCAAGGTTAAAAGGATTAAATTACATTGAAATATTAGTCACGAAAAGGTTGTATCGAATCACCGATCTTATTATTATTTTGGTAGCAATGATGCATTACTAGATGCCGCTCACTGTTTATAATTTTATAATATGATTTTAAAATTATTGCCAACATAATAATAACCTATAGGGTCACACACTTAGAACGTAATTAAAAGGGAATTAATTTAAATTGTATGGATTTAAATATATCAATATGATTGATAGTATTTAAATTATGAATTTAAATTAATAGGATAATTTGTATATATATATATATTAAGTAAGACTTAATTAAGATATAATATATATATATATATATATATATTCGGATTTTATTTTTCTAATTGGATTAGGTTTTGGTTAATTCCTTTAACTGCTATATATATGATATATCAGCCGTTTAGGGGATCATCGATATCAAAACCCTAGCCGCTCTTAGAGAGAGACTAGAGAGAAAATTTTTGAAAAGTCCAGATCCTTGGTGGCTAGTACCACAGCTTTCCTTGCTGCAAATCGTGTGACGATTCGCGGGACGTTCGTGTGGATACCGTAGAGGCGTAGTTCCGTTGGATTGCGTTGAGGATTCGAAGCAATTCCAGAATCTCCATCGTCTCCTTTCAGGCTTGAATAATCGGTAAAACATATCTTAACCTCTGAATTAATATGTTTTCGCATGGATCCTGTTTTAGGGTTTCAAAAATTTTTAATTTTCGATGCGTTTATGTGCCGAAAACCCTACATATGAGTCCTATTACTTCGTTCTAGTTGAAATTAGCATCAAAAGGAGCAAACACATCACTATCGCGTCCAAAATGATTCGTAGATCTCACACAAGTCTTCATTTAGGGAGACCATCATATTGTTTCATTGGTTGTTTCGAATTTACAAAGAAAGAGGTGATTAGAAGTTGTATTACTTCGTTCTAGTTTGATTAGTGTCAAAACGAAAAACCCATGACTATCTCGTTCAAAACCATGCGTACATCTCGCACAAGTCTTCATTTAGGGAGACCTTCTTATTGTTTCATTGGTGCTTTAAAATTGTCAAATAAAGAGGTGATTAGAATTTCTATAACTTCGTTCTAGTTTGATTAGCATCAAAAGGAGCAATCCCATGACTATCGCGTTAAAAACGATGCGTACATCTCACACAAGTCTTTATTTAAGGAGACATTCTTATTGTTTCTTTGGTTCTCTAAAATTATGAAATAAAGGGGTGATTAGGAGTCTTATTACTTTGTTCTAATTTGATTAGCATCAAAAGGAGCAATCCTATGACTATCGCGATAAAAATGATGCGTACATCTCACACAAGTCATGATTTAGGGAGACCTTCTTATTGTTTCATTGGATCTCTCAAATTGTCAAAGAAAGAGGTGATTATAAGTCCTATGAATTCGTTCTAGTTTGATTAGCATCAAAAGGTGCAATCCTATGACTATCGCTTTAAAAACGATGCGTACATCTCACACTATGTCTTGATTTAGGGAGACTTTCTTACTGTTTCATTGGATCTCTCAAATTGTCAAAGAAAGAGGTGATTATAAGTCCTATGAATTAGTTCTAGTTTGATTAGCATCAAAAGGAGCAATCCTTACTTCGTTCTAGTTTGATTAGCGTCAAAACGAGAAACCCATGACTATAACGTTCAAAACAATGCGTACATCTCGCACAAGTCTTCATTTAGGGAGGCCTTCTTATTGTTTCATTGGTGTTTTAAAATTGTCAAAGAAAAGGGTGATTAGAAGTCCTATAACTTTGTTCTAGTTTGATTAGCATCAAAAGGAGAAATCCCATAACTATCGCGATAAAAACGATGCGTACATCTCACACAAGTCTTCATTTAAGGAGACCTTCTTATTGTTTCTTTGGTTCTCTAAAATTGTGAAAGAAAGTGGTGATTAGGAGTCTTATTACTTTGTTCTAATTTGATTAGCATCAAAAGGAGCAATCCTATGACTATCGCGTTAAAAATGATGCGTACATCTCACATAAGTCTTGATTTACGGAGACTTTCTTACTATTTCATTGGATCTCTCAAATTGTCAAAGAAATAGGTAATCATAAGTCCTATGAATTCGTTCTAGTTTGATTAGCATCAAAAGGAGCAATCCTATTACTAGTGCCTTCAAAATGATCCGTACATCTCACACAAGTCTTTATTTTGGGAGACCTTATTAATGTTTTATTAGTTCTCTTAAATTGTCAAAATATAGGTGATTATGAATTCTATTACTTTGTTCTAGTTGAAATTAGCATCAAAAACAGCAATCACATCACTATCGCGTCCAAAACGATGCGTAGATCTCACACAAGTCTTCATTTATGGAGACCTTCTTATTGTTTCATTGGTTTCCTAAAATTATGAAAGAAAGAGGTGATTAAGAGTCCTATTCCTTCGTTCTAATTTGATTATCATCAAAAGGAGTAATCCCATCACTATCGCGTTAAAAACGATGCGTACATCTCACACCAAGTCTTGATTTAGGGATAACTTCTTATTATTTTATTGGTTCTCTCAAATTATCAAAGAAAGAGGTAATTATGAGTCCTATGACTTCGTTCTAGTTTGATTAGTATCAATAAGATCAATCCTATCACTATAGCCTTCAAAACGATTCGTACATCTCACACAAGTCTTCATTTAAGGATTCCTTTTTATTGTTTCATTAGTTCTCTAAATTGTCAAAATATAGATGATTATGAGTTCTATTACTTCGTTCTAGTTGAAATTAGCATCAAAAGGAGCAAACCCATCACTATCGCGTCCAAAACGATTCGTAGATCTCACACAAGTCTTCATTTAGGGAGACCTTCATATTGTTTCATTGGTTGTTTCAAATTTACAAAGAAAGAGGTGATTAGAAGTTGTACGTTCTAGTTTGATTAGCATCAAAATGAGAAACCCATGACTATCTCGTTCAAAACCAAGTGTACATCTCGCACAAGTCTTCATTTAGGGAGACCTTCTTATTGTCTTATTGGTGCTTTAAAATTTTCAAAGAATGAGGTGATTAGAAGTCCTATAACTCGTTCTAGTTTGATTAGCATCAAATAGAGCAATCCCATGACTATCGAGTTAAAAACGATGCGTACATCTCACACAAGTTTTCATTTAAGGAGACCTCCTTATTGTTTCTTTGGTTCTCTAAAATTGTAAAAGAAAGAGATGATTAGGAGTCTTATTACTTCGTTCTAATTTGATTAGCATCAAAAGTAGCAATCCTATGACTATCGCATTAAAAACGATGCGTATCTCTCACACAAATCTTGATTTAGGGAGACCTTCTTACTGTTTCATTGGATCTCTCAAATTGTCAAAAAAAGAGGTGATTATAAGTCCTATGAATTCGTTCTAGTTTGATTAGCATCAAAAGGAGCAATCATATCACTAGTGCCTTCAAAACAATCCGTACATCTCACACAAGTCTTCATTTAGGGAGACCTCCTAAATGTTTCATTAGTTTTCTCAAATTGTCAAAATATTGCTGATTATGAATTCTATTACTTCGTTCTAGTTGAAATTAGCATCAAAAGGAGCAATCACATCACTATCGCGTCCAAAACGATGCGTAGATGTCACACAAGTCTTCATTTATGGAGACCTTCTTATTGTTTTATTGGTTTCCTGAAATTCTGAAAGAAAGAGGTGGTTAAGAGTCCTATTACTTCGTTCTAGTTGAAATTAGCATCAAAAGGAGCAAACCCATCACTATCGCGTCCAAAACGATTCGTAGATCTCACACAAGTCTTCATTTAGGGAGACCTTCATATTGTTTCATTGGTTGTTTCAAATTTACAAAGAAAGAGGTGATTAGAAGTTGTATTACTTCGTTCACGTTTGATTAGCGTCAAAACGAGAAACCTATGACTATCTCGTTCAAAACCATACGTACATCTCGCACAAGTCTTCATTTAGGGAGACCTTCTTATTGTTTCATTGGTGCTTTAAAATTGTCAAAGAAAGAGGTGATTAGAAGTCCTATAACTTCGTTCTAGTTTGATTAGCATCAAAAGGAGCAATCCCATGACTATCGCATTAAAAACGATGCGTACATCTCACACAAGTCTTCATTTAAGGAGACTTTCTTATTATTTCTTTGGTTCTCTAAAATTTTGAAAAAAAGAGGTGATTAGGAGTCATATTACTTCGTTCTAATTTGATTAGCATCAAAAGGAGGAATTCTAGTACTATCGCGTTAAAAATGATGCGTACATCTCACACAAGTCTTGATTTTGGAAGACCTTCTTACTGTTTCATTGGATCTCTCTAATTGTCAAAGAAAGAGGTGATTATAAGTCCTATGAATTCGTTATAGTTTGGTTAGCATCAAAAGTAGCAATCCTATAACTATCGCGTTAAAAACGATGCGTACATCTCACATAAGTCTTGATTTAGGAAGACCTTCTTACTGTTTCATTGGATCTCTCAAATTGTGAAAGAAAATGGTGAGTATAATTCCTTTGAATTAGTTCTAGTTTGATTTGCATCAAAAGGATCAATTCTACCACTAGTGCCTTTAAAATAATCCGTACATCTCACACAATTCCTCATTTAGGGAGACCTTCTTAATGTTTCATTAGTTCTCTCAAATTGTCAAAATATAGGTGATTATGAATTCTATTACTTCGTTCTAGTTGAAATTAGCATCGAAAGGAGCAATCACATCACTATCGCGTCCAAAACGATGCATAGATCTCAGACAAGTCTTCATTTATGGAGACCTTCTTATTATTTCATTGGTTTCCTAAAATTATGAAAGAAAGAGTTGATTAGGAGTCCTATTACTTAGTTGTAATTTGACAACCATCAAAAGGAATAATCCCATAACTATCGCATTAAAAACGATGCGTACATCTCACACCAAGTTTTAATTTAGGGAGATCTTATTATTTCATTGGTTCTCTCAAATTATCAAAATAAGAGGTGATTATGAGTCCTATAACTTCGTTCTAGTTTGATTAGCATCAAAACGATCAATCATATCAATATAGCCTTCAAAACGATTCGTACATCTCACACAATTCTTCATTTAAGAATACATTCTTATTGTTTCATTAGTTCTCTGAATTGTCAAAATATAGATGATTATGAGTCCTATTACTTCGTTCTAGTTGAAATTAGCATCAAAAGGGGTAAACCCATCACTATCGCGTCCAAAACGATGCGTAGATCTCACACAAGTCTTCATTTATCGAAACCTTCTTATTGTTTCATTGGTTTCCGAAAATTATGAAAGAAAGAGGTGACTAAGAGTCCTATTACTTCGTTCTAATTTGATTACCATCAAAAGGAGTAATCCCATGACTATCGCGTTAAAAACGATGCGTACATATCTCACACAAGTATTGATTTATGGAGACCTTCTTATTATTTCATTAGTTCTCTCAAATTGTCAAAGAAAGAGGTGATTATGAGTCCTATGACTTCGTTCTAGTTTGATTATCATAAAAAGGACCAAAACGATTCGTACATCTCACACAAGTCTTCATTTAAGGATACCATCTTATTGTTTCATTAGTTCTCTGAATTGTCAAAATATAGATGATTATGAGTCCTATAACTTCGTTCTAGTTGAAACTAGCATCAAAAGGAGCAAACCCATCACTATCGCGTCCGAAACGATTCGTAGATCTCACACAAGTCTTCATTTAGGGAGACCTTCATATTGTTTCATTGGTTGTTTCAAATTTACAAAGAAAGAGGTGATTAGAAGTTGTATTACTTCGTTCTAGTTTGATTAGCGTCAAAACGAGAAATCCATGACTATCTCGTTCAAAATCATGCGTACATCTCGCACAAGTCTTCATTTAGGGAGACCTTCTTATTGTTTCATTGGTGCTTTAAAATTGTCAAAGAAAGAGGTGATTAGAAGTCCTATAACTTCGTTCTAGTTTGATTGGCATCAAAAGGAGCAATCCCATGATTATCGCGTTAAAAACGATGCGTACATCTCACACAAGTCTTCATTTAAGGAGACCTTCATATTGATTCTTTGGTTTTCTAAAATTGTGAAAGAAAGAGGTGATTAGGAGTCTTATTACTTCGTTCTAATTTGATTAGCATCAAAAGGAGCAATCCTACGACTATCGCATTAAAAACGATGCGTACATCTCAGACAAGTCTTGATTGAGGGAGACATTTTTACTGTTTCATTAGATCTCTCAAATTGTCAAAGAAAGAGGTGATTATAAGTCCTATGAATTCGTTCTAGTTTGATTAGCATCAAAAGGAGCAATCCTATGACTATTGCGTTAAAAACGATGCATGCATCTCACACAAGTCTTGATTTAGGGAGACTTTCCTACTGTTTCATTGGATCTCTCAAATTATCAAAGAAAGAGGTGATTATAAGTCCTATGAATTAGTTCTAGTTTGATTAGCATCAAAAGGAGCAATCCTATCACTAGTGCCTTCAAAACAATCCGTACATCTCACACAAGTCTTCATTTAGGGAGACCTTCTTAATGTTTCATTAGTTCTCTCAAATTGTCAAAATATAGGCGATTATGAATTCTATTACTTCGTTCTAGTTGAAATTAGCATCAAAAGGAGCAATCACATCACTATCGCACCCAAAACGATGCGTAGATCTCACACAAGTCTTCATTTATGGAGACCTTCTTAGTGTTTCGTTGGTTTCCATAAATTATAAAAGAAAGAGTTGATTAAGAGTCCTATTACTTAGCTCTAATTTGATTACCATCAAAAGGAGTAATCCCATGACTATCGCGTTAAAAACGATGCGTACATCTCACACTAAATCTTGATATAGGGAGACCTTATTATTTCATTGATTCTCTCAAATTGTCAAAGAAAGAGGTAATTATGAGTCATATGACTTCGTTTTAGTTTGATTAACATCAAAAGGATCAATTCTATCAATATAGCCTTCAAAACGATTAGTACATCTCACACAAGTCTTCATTTAAGGATACCTTCTTATTGTTTCATTAGTTCTCTGAATTGTCAAAATATAGATGATTATGAGTCCTATTACTTCGTTCTAGTTGAAATTAGCATCAAAAGGAGCAAATCCATCACTATCGCGTCCAAAACGATTCGTAGATCTCACATAAGTATTCAGTTAGGGAGACCTTCATATTGTTTCATTGGTTGTTTCAAATTTACAAAGAAAGAGGTGATTAGAAGTTGTGTTACTTCGTTCTAGTTTGATTAGCGTCAAAACGAAAAACCCATGACTATCTTGTTCAAAACCATGCGTACATCTCGCACAAGTCTTCATTTAGGGAGACCTTCTTATTGTTTCATTGGTGCTTTAAAATTGTCAAAGAAAGAGGTGATTAGAAGTCCTATAACTTCGTTCTAGTTTGAATAGCATCAAAAGGAGCAATCCCATGACTATCGCATTAAAAACGATGCGTACATCTCACACAAGTCTTCATTTAAGGAGACCTTCTTATTGTTTCTTTGGTTCTCTAATATTGTGAAAGAAAGAGGTGATTAGGAGTCTTATTACTTCGTTCTAATTTGATTAGCATCAAAAGGAGCAATCCTATGACTATCGCGCTAAAAATGTTGCGTACATCTCACACAAGTCTTGATTTAGGAAGACCTTCTTACTGTTTCATTGGATCTCTCAAATTGTCAAAGAAAGAGGTGATTATAAGTCCTATGAATTCGTTCTAGTTTGATTAGCATCAAAAGAAGCAATCCTATCACTAGTGCCTTCAAAATAATCCGTACATCTAACACAAGTCTTCATTTAGAGAGACCTTCTTAATGTTTAATTAGTTCTCTCAAATTGTCAAAATATAGGTGATTATGAATTCTATTACTTCGTTCTATTTGAAATTATCATAAAAAGCAGCAATCACATCACTATCGCATCCAAAACGATGCGTAGATCTCACACAAGTCTTCATTTATGGAGACCTTCTTATTGTTTCATTGGTTTCCTAAATTATGAAATAAAGAGGTGATTAAGAGTCCTATTACTTCGTTCTAATTTGATTACCATCAAAAGAAGTAATCCCATGACTTTAGCATTAAAAACGATGTGTATATCTCACACCAAGTCTTGATTTAGGGAGAACTTCTTATTATTTCATTGGTTCTCTCAAATTGTCAAAGAAATAGGTCATTATGAGTCCTATGACTTCGTTCTAGTTTGATTAGCATCAAAAGGATCAATCCTATCATTATAGCCTTCAAAACGATTCGTACATCTCACACAAGTCTTCATTTAAGGATACCTTCTTATTGTTTCATTAGTTCTCTGAATTGTCAAAATATAGATGATTATGAGTCATATTACTTCGTTCTAGTTGAAATTAGCATCAAAAGGAGCAAGCCCATCACTATCGCGTCCAAAACGATTCGTAGATCTCACACAAGTCTTCATTTAGGGAGACCTTCATATTGTTTCATTGGTTGTTTCAAATTTACAAAGAAAGAGGTGATTAGAAGTTGTATTACTTCGTTCAAGTTTGATTAGCGTCAAAAAAAGAAACCCATGACTATCTCGTTCAAAATCATGCCTACATCTCGCACAAGTCTTCATTTAGGGAGACCTTTTTATTATTTCATTGGTGCTTTAAAATTGTCAAAGAAAGAGGTGATTAGAAGTCCTATAACTTCGTTCTAGTTTGATTAGCATCAAAAGGAGCAATCCCATGACTATCGCGTTAAAAACGATGCGTACATCTCACACAAGTCTTCATTTAAGGAGACCTTCTTATTGTTTCTTTGGTTCACTAAAATTGTGAAAGAAACAGGTGATTAGTAGTCTTATTACTTCGTTCTAATTTGATTAGCATCAAAAGGAGCAATCCTATGACTATCGCGTTAAAAACGTTGCGTACATCTCACACAAGTCTTGATTTAGGGAGACCTTCTTACTGTTTCATTGGATCTCTCAAATTGTCAAAGAAAGAGGTGATTATAAGTCCTATGAATTCGTTCTAGTTTGATTAGCATCAAAAGGAGCAATCCTATCACTAGTGCCTTCAAAACAATTCGTATATCTCACACAAGTATTCATTTAGGGAGACTTGTAAGAACCTGAATTTTTAGATATTATTAAATAAGAATTTAATAAATAAGATTCTTAAACTGTGAGATATGTTCGAATAAAAATATATATATATGTGATATGAGGTATGTGGTATTATATTACATAGGGTAATATGGACTATGTAATATGTGTTTTTGTGATTTATAAATATATTATTAATATATATTTGTTAATTAGCGTAGAGACGATTCAGTTGAGATAAAGGAAGTGGATAAATTCCTATCGATATTAAATAATTTATAGAATTATTTTATCATAGTAAGTTGGTGACATTAAATATTCTTAATGTATAATCACCATATTCTTGTATATGTGTATTAATAACTAGTATGTTTATAATATAGGTTATTAATAGCACTTAAGCTATCCGTGAATAGGTTTGGATAGTGAAGCATGAGTAGTTAAGAAATTAACTAATAAGAATAAATATTAGTTAATTTAAGTTGGGAGTTATATTAGGGAATAATATAATGAGAGTATTGAATCTTAATTAACTATGATGATATAGTACAGTGTTTAATTTACTTAAATAAAGGAGTGAATTAATATGTGTGTTGATTATGTAATTATAGTTGATACTTTTTATATATATTACTTAGAGTGGTAATATGTGAGAAAGTCTAATGTGCGAATAACGTTAAATATATATATACGTTATTAAAAGAGAATGGAAATTATTATATCTTTAAATGAATAATTAATATTGGAAGAAATTATTTTTGGGGACAATTTATAGAAAGGAAAGAGAAATAAATATTATATATTTTTAATAAAGGAAATTAAAATAATTTCTAATATTGAATTATTTTAATAAAAGGAGGAAATGTTATTTTTGAATAGTAATATTACCTTATATATTTTGTATAAGGTGTGATTGATTAATATGAAAGATATATTACATATTTGCTATATGTAAATAAATTGATGAAAACAATTTATTATAATGGAAAATAAACTTATTATCTATTTTTTATATATAATATATGTACATGTGTCGTACATATAGTTATTTGATATTATATTAAGAATAATATCATGAGACAATAAGTAAATTATTTTTTAATAATGAATGTCTTTATTCGGAGAAAACATAATATTATGTTATGGCAAAATACATAATTTCTAATATATTTTCAAGGGAGTTTGATTAATGAAAGAAAACTAAGTTATTAAATAACTTAAGTTATTATTTTATCATGTATATTATTATTTATAATGATTAATAGAATATATATTAATTATTATAAGCGTAAAGGTTATACTTAATATAAGTATAATTAATTAAGGTAGTTTAGCATTTTAATAGCTTGAGTTATTATATTACCGTAAAGGTTATATAGAATATTTGAATATTTTCATTCACGATATATTTATATATGTGAATCTGGTGACTTAATAGTTCTAAGTAAATTGAACATGTGGTGGGTGAGTAATGTGGTGGAAATAAATAAGTGCCGAGAATGAGAATAAGCTTAGTGTAAGCTTGTGAGATATGTCTTGTATGGCACAATAATAGATCCGGCGATGAATTAAATTGATTCAAAGATGGAGGAATTATTGATTAAATAATTAATTTATATTAATTGTATTATAATGGTATGTTGAATTATTATTATTGCAAAGCGATAACATAATAATAAGGAAATCGATTATAAATATAATCGGAATTGTATTAATAGGGAATGCGATATATTGCCTTATTATATTAATTATTATTATGAGCAATATACTATTATCAAGTAATTATTTGATAATATATTGATTAATGAGTAAATTATTTATAAATATAATAAGATTTATATTTATTTAACGTGATAATTAATCGTATAAAGTGTTAATTAATTGTTATGGAAATTATAATTCCATTGATTAATGAGAAATAGATTAATTAATATTAATTAATAAAATAAGTAATTTATTAATGTGCAAGCATGCGATATTAAAATATATAACGTATGATAGTTAACTATATGTTGTACGAAATGTAAAGTGCAATGTGACTATGTTATTTATAAATATAAACTATATAGTAAAGTTTATTGAGTTATAAGAGGTACATGAAATGTGTGTGTGACAATGTGCATATGAGTATACAATAAATAAATATATCATGGATATATGGTAAACAATTATTGAATTAATAAAATTTAATAATCAAGGAGACAATGTAATAATATCCAATCAAATTATATTCGGTGTTATGTACATGGGTTATATATGTGCAAAATAAAGTTTACTACATGGTAGTATTATCTATTTATTGGGATTACATTGTAACTTTATTTTTGAACCTAAGTGTATATATAAGATGTACAAGTGTATAACATTAGTGTATATACACTTGCTAGTTGCTTTTGCTGAGATTTATTATTGTCCCAATATTAGAGTCCATTCATTTCTTCCCACGTGAACTCTAAGGAGCAAGCTATACTCTATTTCCTTCTCTCAATTTCAGCAATATGTAGCTTATGATTATGGGGGGAGTGGAGATAATGATGGATTTCACCAACTTCCCACCTACTTCTTGTTAACCACCATACACTTGCTCAATCCGTTAGTTTGTTTTGATGAATAAAGGCATGGACTAGATAAGGATTTACCTATATAATGCACTCTTTCCTTCTTCTTTGCTTTTGCTGGAATATTATAGAGTGAGTTGAGAGTTTTAATAGTATAGCAGCATTGTAAGAACCAGTGTAGCAGCAAACTCTAATAGGAATTTCAGAGGTATAATTCCTATACTTCATTTCATATTCATCAATGGCAACTTCTTGGTTATGTGAATTAAGTGTTAAATGAATTATGAAATGTGTTTGTTAAGTGTTATACAAGGTTATAATCATGTTAGTTATGTTATATGGCTGGTGTAGAATCAAATTGATAAGGAAATGTTGAGTTGGGTTGACTGGACTGCCGAAGCAGAAGACATTTCTATCTCTGGCCGGCCAGCGGCGCAGCTGCGCCGGGCCTGAACCAGGAAATTATTTTTCTGCAACCTGCTTGATTCTGTTAAGTAATAATTGTTTAAAGTAGCTTAGACAAGCATGCAAGCAAGGATAATATAAATATATAAGTATATTAAACTAATGTGAGCATGTTTTATTAAGATTTCATGCAAGAATGATAAAGTTATGATTTTGAAAATAAACTTAAGGTTGTATAAACGAATTTTGGCAAATACAAGTCATGTTTATATTTTGACTTTTGAGACACATTAGTAGGGTTTAAGAATGCATGGAATGCATGTTGACTTGTGTGTATATGCTTCATAATGTGACATGGACATACGAACCCCACAATTGAACCTTTCTAACGAAAATTTTAGTTTTAAATGTGAATTTTGACATATGCATAACATATGTACATTCTGATTTTGGAAGCATGCTCGTATGGTTTATATTGACATGAAATGCATGATTTAAGTGTTAATCATACACTAGCATACATGAGTGAAAGATCCAAGAGGTTTTCAAGAAAAACTTAAAGACTTTTTGAAATAAACTTGACTAAGACTTATGTCTTTTAGATTCTGACCATGTGAGAACATTTACGTGGTTTAGATATGTGTTTCGAATGCACATGAGTTATATGTTGAGATTGTTGGGTTTGTACGAAATCGTGACGCAATCAAATTGCAAAAATTAGCGGAAGCATGGTATATCAGAGTTTAAAAAAAAAATTCTACAAAACCATTACCCGGATCATCCTTTATGCAAATTATTAATTTAAAACGATAAATAAGAAGTTATGGAATCATACCCTTGTAGAACGAAGCTTCCACAGGTACTAGTTCAACTCCTTGTTCTTCGTGATCTCCTTGAATTTTCGGGTTAGATTCCTTTCTTTGATCAACGTTAGCCACCCAAGTGTTTGGCCTCTAGAGGTGATCCACCAAGGAAGATGAATTATCAAGAAGGAGGGTGTTTGGCTTAACCTTAGTTTTCTATCCTCTATAGAAAAGGAGTACTCTCCAACAATTGGAATTACATCAATCTAATATCTATTATAAGACTTCTCTTATATAGACATTGGTCAACCCTTCTAATCCTATTAGACATGGGATTTCTTTTAATTAATTAAACTCCTTTAATTAATTTAGGCTTCCCACCACATGGGAATAATTAATTAAATTCATTTAATTAATTTGTCTCCTAATCTTATTAGGAATAAATGAGAGTACTAAATATTAAATTAATTACTAAACTCCTTTAGAAATTAAAATAATAATAATTGTAATAATATTAATAAGACTCCTCTTATTAATTTATATTTAATATTTCCAAAATATTAAATAATAAACATTAAGCTATTTAATTTATTCTATCACCATAGATTAAATTAATTATACTTAATGCATTATTACGATTATGCCATTACCTTCTTAAATAATTATTCTTCCTTTTATGGTGTGACCCTTTAGGTTCTCCATATTAACCGGTTGTGAATAAATCAATTAAAACAATTTTAATCTTATTTAAATAAATAAATTAAACTAATAATTTATTTAAATAAATAATATTTATTCTACAATAGGGATAAGCCTCCCTAGCGATTCAACGACTTTCCAGATAATATAGATTTCAACATTAATCAAAAAGAACCTGTGAGTAAATAGTTACCGTACAATTCAATCCTTCCACCATACAATGTCCCAATTAAATATAAGACATGGATTTACTGTCAAGTCTTATTTTATTTAATTATATGTATTTCGATTAGAAAATGCACAACTCCAAATAATGCAAATTAGAAACTCCTTTCTAATTTCATTTCACCTTGGCCAAGGATTCCTGGGTTGTCATTTAACGAATCACATAGGACATATCTCCTCTTTTACTAGAGGTGGTAGATTCTTTATTGATCATTCATTATCTCCATATGTAACTCATTATACCCAAGCATACCCTATATATGCCTTAAAAGGTCTTAAGGAATAAGTCAAAGTATAATTTGTTACATACAAGATACTATGATGATCTCAAGTCCAAGGATTACTTGTACTACTATCACATTAGGAATTCCTATTGACAGGCGAGTAAATCTCCATTAGGTATTCCATAGCGAATCACGTTCAGTGAACTTATTCTCCAATAAGCACCTACATACTTGCTTTAGTGTCTCCACACAAATGATCATGAGATCAATCATCCTCATCCAATGAGCAAGCAACATATGTATCAATCTATCCGGATTTACTAATCCCCTTTTTAGTAATCCCACGATTGGGAACTATTTTAGTTTTAAAACTTTCTAAGAATTTAGATCTCATTAGCATGATCATCATCATGATTCTAAAAGCATTGCTTAAAACTATGGGTTATTTACATATTATAAAAACAGCAACATGTAGATAATTAAATGCCTTTAATAAATGAATATTTTATTAATAAATAAATAAGATTGTTTACAAAGTACGTGCTTTATCATCATACATGATTGGCTTGTATGCACACTACTATCAGAGATGCCTTGCATGTACTAAATTGACTTAGTGCAATTTTCAAAGAAAACTTGGACGTTTTGGAAGAACTAAAGTATATGAACATGATAGGATATTTTTGGACATATACGATAAATGTCTTTAGCATCATTTAGATTGGCCTACATATATTCATACTGTGTTAGAAATCACAAAAGTTAATAAGCATGAACGAGGTATGAGTTAAGTTTGTTTAAAGCAATTAACAATGCTAGTTATGATGCGTATATGATAAAAGTATTTGAGAGCATGTGTCTTAACATTATTTGATACCTCACATGTATACATGATGAACATAGTAGCCTTGCATGACTAGTTTAAGTATGACAAGGATATTGAAAGGTGAAACTTAGAAAGTTTGCATGTAATGGTTTCGATAAGGTGAGAAACGTAAGAGCAATATGGATTATAGATTTATGAGTTTTAAATATGTGTTGAACACTTAAATAGTTAAGTGTGTTAATATTGATATGGAGTATGGTTAAGATATAACAATACGTACCTAACGATACTAAGCGTACGATAAGAATGTGAGACGAAGGTTCTAAGAACCAAGTTAGACAACAATGTAACCTTTATTATTACATTGTGAATGTGTGGATACACATAACTAATGAGTGTGATCTCTATGGTTAATATAACTGTGTAGGATTACACGAAGTGCAGATATTCTTAAGCAGTTAAGTCGTAGTTGTTAAACTACGAATCAGGCCAGTCTTTTAGTTCCTATTTGATATATGAATTCAATAACTGTTAGTTGAATTATATTATGATGTGATAATGTGAACTTATATATGAACTGTATATGAGATATAAATGAGATTGAAAGTTGATGATATACTTGTTATGTGAAAGTAACATGCGTAGTAAATATAAATTGTTTATAAATGCATGAACTGAGTATGATGTTGTATGCTATGTGATGCATGAAAACTGTTAGAATTGCTGAGCTGTCGAGCTCACTCTTACAAATAACCACTTTTACAGGTTAAGAATTCACGGTAAAGATTTCGTGCTTCTTGATTGATAAAGATAAATATTATCGTAATGAAGAATACTTTTTAGATTATCGTTTGAACCCTGTTTAGGTTCTAAGAGTTGTACTTGATAATTGTATACGTTGTTTAAAACTTGTCGTACTGTAAAGATGTATTAGTTGATACATAGAGGATATCAAGTCGAGTTGTAAACGTTATACGATAACTCAAATAGAATGAATCATATTATAAAGTTGATTCAGGGATGTAATTGATTTAAGATTGTGAAATCAATAAAAGATTTATTCAAAGGATATTAAAAAGTTTAAGTTATTCCGCAGTTTAGTAACATAGAATATGATGTAAAGACGAGATCTTGGATATGAATAGAATTTATATTCTAAATTATAATAAGCAAAGTTGTATTCTTTTACTAATGATTAAAAGATATAATAATTTGACGATAGTAGTATCGTGGCGGACCGGATCCGAGGTTTCGAAGGGAACGTGGATTTGGGAGCGTCACAGAGACCTTCTTAATGTATCATTAGTTCTCTCAAATTGTCACAATATAGGTGATTATGAATTCTATTACTTCGTTCTAGTTGAAATTAGCATCAAAAGGAGCAATCACATCACTATCGCGTCCAAAACAATGCGTAGATCTCACACAAGTCTTCATTTATGGAGACTTTCTTATTGTTTCATTGGTTTCCTAAAATTATGAAAGAAAGAGGTGATTAAGAGTCCTATTACTTCGTTCTAATTTGATTACCATCAAAAGGAGTAATCACATGACTTTAGCGTTAAAAATGATGTGTATATCTCACACCAAGTCTTGATTTAGGGAGAACTTCTTATTATTTCATTGGTTCTCTCAAATGGTTAAAGAAAGAGGTGACTATGAGTCCTATGACTTCGTTCTAGTTTGATTAGCATCAAAAGGATGTAATCCTATCACTGTATCCTTCAAAACGATTCGTACATAGCACACATGTCTTCATTTAAAGATATGTTTATATTGTTTCATTAGTTCTCTGAATTGTCAAAATATAGATGATTATGAGTCCTATTACTTCGTTCTAGTTGAAATCAGCATCAAAAGGACCAAACCCATCACTATCGCGTCCAAAACGATTCGTAGATCTCACACAAGTTTTCATTCAGGGAGACCTTCATATTGTTTCATTGGTTGTTTCAAATTTACAAAGAAAGAGGTGATTAGAAGTTGTTCGTTCTAGTTTGATTAGCGTCAAAACGAGAAACCCATGACTATCTCGTTCAAAACCATGCGTACATCTCGCACAAGTCTTCATTTAGGGAGACCTTCTTATTGTTTCATTGGTGCTTTAAAATTGTCAATGAAAGAGGTGATTAGAAGTCCTATAACTTCGTTCTAGTTTGATTAGCATCAAAAGGAGCAATCCCATGACTATCTCATTTAAAATGATGCGTACATCTCACACAAGTCTTCATTTAAGGAGACCTTCTTATTGTTTCTTTGGTTTTCTAAAATTGTGAAAGAAAGAGGTGATTAGGAGTCTTATTACTTCGTTCTAATTTGATTAGCATCAAAAGGAGCAATCCTATGACTATCGCATTAAAAACGTTGCGTACATCTCACACAAGTCTTGATTTAGGGAGACCTTCTTACTGTTTCATTGGATCTCTCAAATTATCAAAGAAAGAGGTGATTATAAGTCCTATGAATTCGTTCTAGTTTGATTAGCATCAAAAGGAGCAATCCTATCACTAGTGCCTTCAAAACAATCCATACTTCTCACACAAGTCTTCATTTAGGGAGACCTTCTTAATGTTTTATTAGTTCTCTCAAATTGTCAAAATATAGGTGATTATGAATTCTATTACTTCGTTCTAGGTGAAATTAGCATCAAAAAGAGCAATCACATCACTATCGCGTCGAAAACGATGCGTAGATCTCACACAAGTCGTCATTTATGGAGACCTTCTTATTGTTTCATTGGTTTCCTAAAATTATGAAAAAAAGAGGTGATTAAGAGTCCTATTACTTCGTTCTAATTTGATTACCAACAAAAGGAGTAATCCCATGACTTTAGCGCAAAAAACGATGCGTATATCTCACACCAAGTCTTGATTCGGGGAGAACTTCTTATTATTTCATTGGTTCTCTCAAATTGTCAAAGAAATAGGTAATTATGAGTCCTATGACTTCGTTCTAGTTTGATTAGCATCAAAAGGATCAATCCTATCACTATATCCTTCAAAACGATTCGTACATCTAACACAAGTCTTCATTTAAAGATACCTTCTTATTGTTTCATTAGTTCTCTGAATTGTCAAAATATAGATGATTATGAGTCCTATTACTTCGTTCTAGTTGAAATTAGCATCAAAATAGGCAAACCCATGACTATCGCGTCCAAAACGATTCGTAGATCTCACACAAGTCTTCATTTAGAGAGACCTTCATATTGTTTCATTGGTTGTTTCAAATTTACAAAGAAAGAGGTGATTACAAGTTGTATTACTTCGTTCTAGTTTGATTAGCATCAAAACGATAAACCCATGACTATCTCGTTCAAAACCATACGTACATCTCGCACAAGTCTTCATTTAGGGAGACCTTCTTATTGTTTCATTGGTGCTTTAAAATTGTCAAAGAAAGAGGTGATTAGAAGCCCTATAACTTCGTTCTAGTTTGATTAGCATTAACAGGAGCAATCCCATGACTATCGAGTTAAAAATGATGCGTACATCTCACACAAGTCTTCATTTAAGGAGACCTGTCTATTATTTCTTTGGTTCTCTAATATTGTGAAAGAAAGAAGTGATTAGGAGTCTTATTACTTCGTTCTAATTTGATTACCATCAAAAGGAGTAATCCCATGACTATCGCGTTAAAAACGATGCGTACATCTCACACAATTTTTGATTTACGGAGACCTTCTTACTGTTTCATTGGATCTCTCAAATTGTCAAAGAAAGAGGTAATCATAAGTCCTATTAATTCGTTCTAGTTTGATTAGCATCAAAAGGAGCAATCCTATCACTAGTGACTTCAAAACAATCCGTACATTGGGCACAAGTCTTCATTTAGGGAGACCTTCTTAATGTTTCATTAGTTCTCTCAAATTGTCAAAATATAGGTGATTATGAATTCTATTATTTCGTTCTAGTTGAAATTAGAATCAAAAGGGGCAATCACATCACTATCACGTCCAAAACGATGCGTAGATCTCACATATATCTTCATTTATGGAGACCATCTTATTTTTTCATTGGTTTCCTAAAATTAAGAAAGAAAGAGGTGATTAAGAGTCCTATTACTTCATTCTAATTTGATTACCATCAAAAGGAGTAATCTCATGACAATCGCGTTAAAAACGATGCGTACATCTCACACCAAGTCTTGATTTAGGGAGACCTTCTTATTATTTCATTGGTTCTCTCAAATTATCAAAGAAAGAGGTGATTATGAGTCCTATGACTTCGTTCTAGTTTGATTAGCATCAAAAGGATCAATCCTATCACTATAGCCTTCAAAACGATTCGTACATCGTACACAAGTCTTCATTTAGGGATACCTTCTTATTGTTTCATTAGTTCTCTGAATTGTCAAAATATAGATGATTATGAGTCCTATTACTTCGTTCTAGTTGAAATTAGCGTCAAAAGGAGCAAACCCATCACTATCGCGTAAAAAACGATTCGTAGATCTCACACAAGTCTTCATTTAAGGAGACCTCCTTATTGTTTCTTTGGTTCTCTAAAATTGTGAAAGAAAGAGGTGATTAGGAGTCTTATTACTTCGTTCTAATTTGATTAGCATCAAAAGGAGCAATCCTATGACTATCGCGTTAAAAACGTTGCGTACATCTCACACAAGTCTTGATTTAGGGAGACCTTCTTACTGTTACATTGGATCTCTCAAATTTTCAAAGAAAGAGGTGATTATATGTCCTATGAATTCGTTCTAGTTTGATTAGCATCAAAAGGAGCAATCCTATCACTAGTGCCTTCAAAACAATCCGTACATCTCACACAAGTCTTTATTTAGGGAGACCTTCATAATGTTTCATTAGTTCTCTCAAATTATCAAAATATAGGTGATTATGAATTCTATTACTTCGTTCTAGTTGAAATTAGCATCAAAAGGAGCAATCACATCACTATCGCGTCCAAAACGATGCGTAGATCTCACATAAGTCTTCATTTATGGAGACCTTCTTAATGTTTCATTGGTTTCCTAAAATTATGAAAGAAAGAGGTGATTAAAAGTCCTATTACTTCGTTCTAATTTGATTACCATCAAAAGGATTAATCCCATGACTTTAGCTTTAAAAACGATGCGTATATCTCACACCAAGTCTTGATTTAGCGAGAACTTCTTATTATTTCATTGGTTCTCTAAAATTGTCAAAGAAAGAGGTGACTATGAGTCCTATGACTTCGTTCTAGTTTGATTAGCATCAAAAGGATTTAATCCAATCACTATAGCTTTCAAAACTATTCGTACATCTCACACAAGTCTTCATTTAAAGATATGTTCTTATAGTTTCATTAGTTATTTGAATTATCAAAATATAGATGATTATGAGTCCTATTACTTCGTTCTAGGTGAAATATGCATCAAAAGGAGCAAACCCATCACTATCGCGTCCAAAACGATTCGTAGATCTCACACAAGTCTTCATTCAGGGAGACCTTCATATTATTTTATTGGTTGTTTCAAATTTACAAAGAAAGAGGTGATTAGAAGTTGTTCGTTCTAGTTTGATTAGCATCAAAACGAGAAACCCATGACTAACTCGTTCAAAACCATGCGTACATCTCGTACAAGTCTTCATTTAGGGAGACCTTCTTATTGTTTCATTGGTGCTTTAAAATTGTCAAAGAAAGAGGTGATTAGAAGTCCTATAACTTCGTTCTAGTTTGATTAGCATCAAAAGGAGCAATCCCATGACTATCGCATTAAAAACGATGCGTACATCTCACACAAGTCTTAATTTAAGGAGACCTTCTTAATATTTCTTTGGTTCTCTAAAATTGTGAAAGAAAGAGGTGATTAGGAGTCTTATTACTTCGTTCTAATTTGATTAGCATCAAAAGGAGCAATCCTATGACTATCGCGTTAAAAACGATGCGTGCATCTCACACAAGTCTTGATTTAGGGAGACCTTCTTACTGTTTCATTGGATCTCTCGAATTGTCAAAGAAAGAAGTGATTATAAGTCCTATGAATTCGTTCTAGTTTGATTAGCATCAAAAGGAGCAATCATATCACTAGTGCCTTCAAAACATTCCGTACATTGAGCACAAGTCTTCATTTAGGGAGACCTTCTTAAAGTTTCATTAGTTCTCTCAAATTGTCAAAATATAGGTGATTATGAATTTTATTACTTCGTTCTAGTTGAAATTAGCATCAAAAGGACCAATCACATCACTATCGCGTCCAAAATGATGCGTAGATCTCACACAAGTCTTCATTTACGGAGACCTTCGTATTATTTCATTGGTTTCCTAAAATTATGAAAGAAAGAGGTGATTAGGAGTCCTATTACTTCGTTCTAATTTTATTACCATCAAAAGGAGTAATCCCATGACTATCGCGTTAAAAACGATGCGTACATCTCACACCAAGTCTTGATTTAGGGAGACCTTCTTATTATTTTGTTGGTTCTCTCAAATTATCAAAGAATGAGGGGATTATGAGTGCTATGACTTCGTTCTAGTTTGATTAGCATCAAAAGGATCAATCCTATCACTATAGACTTCAAAATGATTCGTACATCTCACACATGTCTTCATTTAAGGATACCTTCTTATTATTTCATTAGTTCTCTGAATTGTCAAAATATAGATGATTATGAGTCCTATAACTTCGTTCTAGTTGAAACTAGCATCAAAAGGAGCAAACCCATCACTATCGCGTCCGAAACGATTCGTAGATCTCACACAAGTCTTTATTTAGGGAGACCTTCATATTGTTTCATTGGTTGCTTCAAATTTACAAAGAAAGAGGTGATTAGAAGTTGTATTACTTCGTTCTAGTTTGATTAGCGTCAAAACGAGAAACTCATGACTATCTCGTTCAAAACCATGCGTACATCTCGCACAAGTCTTCATTTAGGGAGACCTTCTTATTGTTTCATTGGTTGTTTCAAATTTACAAAGAAAAAGGTGATTAGAAGTTGTTCATTCTAGTTTGATTAGCGTCAAAATGAGAAACCCATTACTATCTCGTTCAAAACCATGCGTACATCTCGCACTTCATTTAGGGAGACCTTATCATTTCATTGGTGCTTTAAAATTGTCATAGAAAAAGGTGATTAGAAGTCCTATAACTTTGTTCTAGTTTGATTAGCATCAAAAAGAGCAATCCCATGACTATCGAGTTAAAAACGATGCGTACATCTCACACAAGTCTTCATTTAAGGAGTCCTTCTTATTGTTTCTTTGGTTCTCTAAAATTATGAAAGATAGAGGTGATTAGGAGTCTTATTACTTCGTTCTAATTTGATTAGCATCAAAAGGAGCAATCCTATGACTATCGCATTAAAAACGATGCGTACATTTCACACAAGTCTTGATTTAGGGAGACCTTGTTACTGTTTCATTGGATCTTTCAAATTATCAAAGAAAGAGGTGATTATAAGTCCTATGAATTCGTTTTAGTTTGATTAGCATCAAAAGGAGCAATCCTATCACTAGTGACTTCAAAACAATCCGTACATTGGGCACAAGTCTTCATTTAGGGAGACCTTCTTAATGTTTCATTAGTTCTCTAAAATTGTCAAAATATAGGTGATTATGAATTGTGACACCCACAAATCCGGGTACTTCAATTCCAAGGGACTTGGTGTTCACTGTACGAATATCATCTATCTATCTACCCATAGTAAATGCAAACCATGCAATAAATAGAATTAAATCCTCCCCACGGCGATACGCTCGGTTGGATGTACTTCTTGTCCAGTAACTCTTGAAGTTGTACCATCAACTCTTTCATCTCTACTGGAGCCATCCGGTACGGTGCCTTCAATATTGGGGTCGTTCCTGGTGCCAAATCGATCACGAACTCAACCTCTCTATATGGTGGAAGTCCTTGAAGATCGTCCGAAAATACGTCTATGAAGTCTCTCACGACTGGTATATCTTCCACTTTCGGGTTTTCTTTACGACTATCGACTATGTAGGCTAAATATCCTACACAGCCTTGTCTTAACAACTTCCTGGCCTGCATCATCGTCAGACAACTCGCTTGTCTAGGCGATTTGTTGCAATAAAACACAACCTTTGACGGGGTCATAAGGTTAATACACTTTCTCTGGCAATCAATTACAGCCCCATAATTGACTAGCCAATCCATTCCCAGAATAACATCGAATTCCCCAAGTCTAATCGGGATAAGATCTACGTTCATAATGTTACCTTTAATATCCACCTTACAGTTCTTGTGTACGTACTTAGCAGGGATTACTTCTCTATTCGCAATTTCTATGTTCATGGGGTATTCTAACTCGTCCATAGGCAATTCTAAGTTCTTCGTAAAGTCATCGGATATAAATGAACAAGTAGCACCCGAATTAAATAGTACATAAGCATTAACTTTATTGATCGGAATGATACCTGACACCACATCGCGAGACTGCACAGCATCCTGCACTGTCATGTTGAAGGTCCTGGCGGTTGGTCGGTTGGTTGCGGTTGGTCCCGTGATAGTTAGAGCACTTCCACCGCTATTTCCCCTGTTCCCTCCTGATCCTGCCCCTCTAGATCCCTTCTTGGGACAGTCCCTTGCCAGATGGTCCTTTGAGCCGCATGTGAAGCAAGCGCCCTTCTTTGGGTTCGGACAGTTAGGTGCTATGTGGCCTTCCTGACCACAATTGTAGTATACTCGTTTTCCTTTCATACAGACCCCCAGGTGATCTTTCCCGCAGGTCGGACATGCTTTGATCCTCTTCTTCTGACCTCCTTGTTGATTCCCAGTTGATGAGTTATCATTCCACTTCCTCTTCTGATTATTACTCCCTCTCGTGTTGCTACCACTAGCCTTGTTGATTCCTTCACCTTCACTCTTCTTCTTTTTCTGATCTTGGTTATACTTTGTAACAGCGTCACTCCCGCCTTCAGCGAGAATGGCCTTCTCCAACACCCCAGCAAAAGTGTTCAATTGGAACATTGACACTTTGCTATACAACTAGGGCTTCAGGCCCTGCTCAAACCTCCTTGCCTTCCTCTGATCGGTGTGCACTTGATACGTGGCAAACCTAGCTAACTCATTGAATTTCGCCGCATATTCCGGTACGGACATATTCCCCTGTTTTAGCTCCAGGAACTGGACCTCCATTTGATTCTGCTAACTGGTCGGAAAGTACATCTAGAAGAACATCTCTTTGAACCTCTCCCAGGTAATCACACCTTCACCTCCCCGGACCTTATTCGCTTGCCACCAATAGCTGGCCTCGAATTTTAGCATGAACGTTGCATAGGCAATTTTCTGGTCTTCTCTGACTCTGGCGACATCGAAAACTTTTTCCATCTCCATAATCCAGGTTTGAGCTTCTATCGGGTTCATGGTGCCTTTAAACTCTGGCGGTCCCACCGCCTTGAAGTCCTTGAACGTTGTGTTTGGTGGAGCTTGAGGTTGGTTGTTAAGTGCTCCAGCAAGTAAGTTCGCCAACTGCTGAACGGGGTTAGCATTGGCGTCGTTGTTGTTGTTAGTTGACCCTTCCTGGGCTTGCCGACGGTTCGGTCTTCTCCTGGCGGCATATTTCTGTTAAGATATACGCTTATTAGAACTTTATTCAATCTTTTAAATATTTAAGGCTTAACTTAAACATTTAGACACAATCAGTCAACACATTATCTCAAATAAACTCTGATATATTACTAAATCAAAAGTTTTAACATAATACGATAGCATCACTGCTATTTACATCAACTATCCCGAGATAAAGAATCTACAGGATTTAAAACATAAAATATTCCTCTGTTTATAAACACATTGGAATTTACATTATTAACAACCAGATAGGTTTCACAAAATCAAATGTTCCTATCACTGCCCATTAAGGCGACGAACAGCTTTGCCACGCTCTTCTTCCATAATTCGGGACATCATCCTGCGATCTAGCATGTACGACGGTAGTCCTTCGAACTGAATTGGGTACCTCATAACCCGATCCTGTGCCTCGTCAATTGCATACTGAAGTGTAGAGTACGTCTCCTCAAGCTTGGCCTTCTTCGTCCAACAGTTGTCTTTTGCGAGATCTGCTCGTCGTGATTCCCTAACCCAGGCTTCCTCTGCTATGGCCAGCCTTGCTGATTTCTCTTTTAGTTCAATCTTCAATTCCTCTATTTCCTCTGACTTCTGCTCGGTTTGGCCTTTCTCGTGAACCAAATTCCACTCTACATTTCCCAAACGTGTGTGAAGAGCCTCAACCTCTCCATCCCTCAGCTCGATGGTAGACTGTTGAGTAACCGACCGCTCCCTCAGCTCCTGAACAGTCTCCCTCAGCTCCTGAACAGTATCACGTAACTCTATGTTACGGTCATACAGCTCGTCATCAGCCTGAACTTCAATCTCCTCAGGGTCTTCCTCAGAGTCCTCCTCTGAATCAGACACCGGCACATACTCCTGACCAATTACTATGATCAAGGGTGATGGCTCTCGTCGAACTAACTGCTCCCAGACTACGTGGATATCTCGGGGCTCCTCCTCTCTAGCCTCTAGGGGTATAAGGTCCCTGGACTGACTAGGTTCACCAGCATCTGTCATCCTGACAAATAAAATTTTAAGTTTTAGTAATTACGTGATGCTAATCGATACTCGAATATATAAGTATAAGCACATAGCACATAAGGTAAGTTATTATCTTTCTTAGAACTCGATAAGAGTTATCATTACTATGTTCTCGATCTCTAAAAAGGCTACTATCCTAAGGTTTTCCCCCACCTAAAGTTCATAACCTACAGCTCTGATACCAACCTGTGACACCCCCAAATCCAGGTACTTCAATTCCACTGGACTTGGTGTTCACTGTACGAATATCATCTATCTATCTACCCATAGTAAATGCAAACCATACAATAAATAGAATTAAATCCTCCCCTTATGGGGTTACAACATCTGAGTAATAAATAAAATAAATCCCAGGTCATACTAACCTTATACATCTGTGCGGAACATAACAAATAAATTGTCTTACACAACTAACATAAAGCTGAAACATAAACATATAAATAAACAACAAGTCTTCATCACTTGTTGACCTTGCCCTTGCCTTTGCTAGTAGAAGGCTCTTCGGACCTTTCATTCTTAACTGCAATGTTATTATTACGCAAGAGTGAGCACGATTGCCCATAAGTATAATAATATGACAATAATATAATAGCATGCGAGTGAATCAAAGACATCTGAATAAAGAAACTCAACTTTTGACTCGAGGTTAAATAACAAGAATCAAAATAACATCTGAGGGTCATAAGACCTTGAACTATGTCCTAGGTTGTAAAGTGTTTATACTTTAAACCTTTAATAGTCATAAGACTATGGACTCTACTTCTCGTACTTAGGGGGATCAGCCCTTAGTACCATACTGTGCACAATATCTCAACGCTAAAGCGTAAATAATCCCCTTTTACAGGGTTGTTCATCTCAGTTTTGACATCAGAGTCCGCACCAAAGGAAGTTTGGTTTGGATAAGCTCAATAAGTATTTTAGAATTTAGAAAGTTCATCAACTATGGACTAGTCGAATCAATAAGGGTTCACTAGTCCTATAAGGTTCAACAATAACATCGATATTCAACTTGAATAATAAATCTCAAGAGTATACAATCGAATAAGTATTGTATAACTGAATCATGCTTTTAAAAGAGTTACAATATTTAATATGAATTTCGAACTTGAACAATTAAGAACACAAGCTTACTCGATATAGAAACACAAGTCTAAGACTTAATAAATGAATAAATTAGAATTTAGGGAACTTGCTAAATCAATAAGTTAGGGATAGGATACTTGCCTCTTGCACAAGCTATAAATATAATTACAATTCACTTCCTCAACGTCCTACACATTACATTATGTATACGACATCGATTAGTTTTCATAACTACAATGTTTAACTGTTGAACTATTCACTTAAGTTCGACTTACAACTTGGTTTATAATATTACTCAATGGCTAACCACATAACATGAATGTAAACTCACAACATGCATATCACACATGTATAGCCCTTTAAACAATCATAATCAAGTTTTACAATTACGATATTCAAGTTCGCATTTAGTTTGTTAACTTGAACCTTCACATTATCTTATACATGTCAATAACTTAATTTATTAATCATGAACTTCAAATCATATAATATTCATATATGTAACTTAAAACAACATCTTTTATTATCGAGAACACTACACTTGTGTGCGTGCATGTCCGAAGCCCTCCGATTGCCTCCGAATACGTATCAGTCCCAAAGATGGCCATTTTTACCCATTTTAACGATTTCAAATTGAAAAACATAAAGAATGAAAGTTGTAGGTCTACTCGTTATCTTTTCGAATCATATTGAATCGCCTTAATCGGAGTTCGTATGAAAAGGTTATGCTTATTTTACTACAGGAGGTCAAAACAGTCTCGAAAATAAAAAAAGGCTCCCGGACAGCCCTTA
This sequence comes from Panax stipuleanatus, assembly GCA_020205555.1. Lineage (NCBI taxonomy): Eukaryota > Viridiplantae > Streptophyta > Magnoliopsida > Apiales > Araliaceae > Panax > Panax stipuleanatus. The sequence continues at coordinate 8,858,073 of CM035116.1, read as the reverse complement.
TACCCTCTGGGGCGGGTCATAATGCCCATGAACACCCGCTGGGGCGGGTCCCCCTGCTGGTGCACTCCCTGGTTCGCGATTTTGACAGTTCGTTGGCCCAATTACTCTAATTAAATGCAAATTAAACTCACACATCGATTTTTATGAAGTACGAACTTCATAGAAACATCATTCAATGTTACTAACATGTTTTTAACATCTTAAATCATGCAATTGCTCTAATCAAATCATTAAATTTCACTGTTCTTCATACTTTGTAAAGTTTTGAAAGAAAATAAGAAATTTAACGTTACAGATTCGTTATAACACCGAATCCGTTCGTTTAACTTCTATTTTGCTCGTTTAAACATACACAATTATATGCAAGTGTCAATTTAAAGGTAAACCATCGATTCATTGTATAAAAATTATACGTAAGGGCCGTATGGCCATATATACGACTCTGTAATTTTGAAAACCCAAATATAAACAAAAATTCGATGGTTTGATCACTGAAGTTATGCATATATGGCATATAATATGTTATAACCACATATGAACACACATATAGCCATATAATGAACAAATATCAATTTTCCCATTCACAAAGAATTTTTTAAAGCATGTAAATGGAAATGAACTTTTTGTAAACCCAATTAAGGCCTAATTTCATGAATTCAACTATTTTAAATCATTCATACCGAATATCTAACATGTTATAATCATATAATAACACATATATAAGCATACAATCAACAATTGCAAATTCTTCCCATACACAGAGAACTTAGAATATATGTTAATGAAGAAAACATAGTACGTGAAATAAAATTGGGACAAAGGAATTACCTCTTGCAAGCTCTGTGAAGATGATATAGACTCCTTTTTGATTCTTCAATTTCTTTCAACTCTTTCTCAATTCTCTTTTCTCTAAGTTTTCTCAGAGTATGTATATGATATATAATAGTTCTAATATAAATAATATACATATACGTATAATAGTCGTGGGGTCATGGTCGTCAGTTAATCCCATAATGGGTTTGTAACGACCAGGAATTTTAAGCTTCTTATTAATTTTATCTGTGATTTAAAATTTTTGAGAGTTAATTTTTCAAACTTATTTAAACCTTATGTGACACCCCCAAATCCAGGTACTTCGTTTCCACATGATTTGGTGTTCACTTTCTAATATAACATATATCTACCCAATGAATAATGAAAAATAAACTACAACTTAAATTAAAATAACTAAATCTCCCTTAAAACAAGTGTTACAACCTTCTCAAAATCAATCCTAGGGTTATTCTAACCTTGACATGAATATAATAAAGTGCGAAAATAAAACATAACATTCAATTATTACAATCATTCTCAATTAACTAAAAAAACAAGTCTTCACTTGTTTTGCTTTCCCTTGCCCTTACTTGTAGACGGAGCATCAGCGTTATCAACCTTAATTGAAATTGTTATTTAATGCAAGAGTGAGCAAACCACAGCTCATTGGAGTTTAACAATAATATAGACATGAAAGAATATCTTTAAAAAATCTGAACAACTTAGCTTGCTTTAATAATAAAGAATTGAATAATAATTCTCTATCAATATTAAAATTTGGACATAGAATTTATCTGAGGGTCATAAGACCTTTGAACTCTTGTCCTAGGTTATAAATATTTCTATTTAAACCTTTAACAGTCAATACGACTATGGACCTTAACTCGTACTTAGGAGGATCAGCCCTTCGTACCATGTATTGTGCACAACCATCTTAACGCTATGCGTGGTAAGCTCCCCTAGTAAATAGGGTTGTTCAACTCAGTAATTTGAATTCAAGTCCGCACCAAAGAAAGTTTGGTTTGGATAAGCTTACAAGGGTAATTTAGAATTCACGTTCATCAACTAAGGATTAGTTGAATCGACCATCACATAGTTAATTACATCACCTACATATTCACATAATTAAATTAATTATGTATTTAACTCAATTATAATTAAACAATTATAATTCAAACACTTAAATAAATTATAATTACTTAAATTATCATTACCTTTTAAATTATAAACAATTTATAATTTAAAATCAATTAAACCACATTCATGCATTTACAATTACACAATTTATAATTAATCATGTATTTATCAATTATAATCAATAATTAATTAAACTATAACATGCATTATAATTACGCAATTTAAAATTAATTATGTAATTATCAATTTAATCCACAATTAAATATGCATTTATTAAATTATAATTACATAAATTATAATTTAAATTAACATTTAATAAATTAACCTTTATTCATTATAATTTAACAAAATTATAATTTAAAATAAACATTTACTTTTGATTATAATTATTTAAATCATATATCACATTTAAATAATAATTCAAATCATACTTTAAGGTTTTCAAACCTCTTTTCTTTTCTAAATATAAATTTGCCAAATTTATGTTAACAACATATTGTAGCAACTAGATTAATGCTCACTGTCATAGCATAATTAAACTAGGTTAGAAACAACACTGCACCAATAACTAGCATTCACTGCCTCTGAACAGAGCCTGGCGCAGCTGCGCAGCCAGCTGCCTTGAAACCGGCGCAGCTGCGCAGGGTGAGAATCTGGAAAAGACAAGCGGCGCAGCTGCGCTGCTCCTGGCCTTGCTGCCGGCGCAGCTGCGCAGCAACTCCGCCAGGCGCAGACAGCCACGATACTCTGCTTCACCGATTAACCCAAACAAGCCAACAAATGCAAAAATACAGTACCATAGACACTGTAACTCATACATATTCTATAATACACATGTATAACATGCTTCCAAAACACAAAACCATCCAACTAACAATAATCACAAGTCTTAAAAATCCAATTTGGCCATTTTCATGAAACTCATATATTTTCCAAAATAATCCACTATAACTATTTCTCTCAAGCAATTCAACTTTATATACATACATTATTTCTGTTATAGAAGCAAGTAACGTAAACAACTACCAATTTGTACAATTCACATATATAATTCATAAATTTCTATTCTAAATCAACCAACCACATGAATTTCCATAAGAACACTATTTTCACATATAAAACTTGTTTTTACAGTACTTTGATTTTGAAAACAATCATTGATAGCATACATGTAATGGATTACAACATCCCTCAATTCATATAACATGTAAAAACAATTTATCAATTACAATCCCAATTATTTATCAAAAACTCAAGAATACAATAATTAAAAACAAGAGGTGACTTATTACCTTAATTCTTGATTAAGCTTTGATAGAGGAAAGAATATCTCTGATAATCCTACTTTGATTCTCAGAATTCCAACTCTTCTCCACCTTCTTTATTAAAAATTTCACAGTGTTTCCTCTCTTTTCCTCTCCTTCTCTTTTCTTAGTTTAGACTTAGGAAAAACTAACGTAGTTTAGGAAAATATAACTGTTATATGATAATATACGTATATAATAGACATAATAACATGCAACATAACTGACAAATATATAATGTCTAAATTAAATAACTAGCAGTACATAAGTTTCAAAATTCAAAACAAAGCCTTAAGGCTTTGTTTGGCCAACCCTCTTTAATTTAAAAACAGATTTTAGTCACTAAGGCCATGTTTGATATAAATAGGTTTAAAACAAATACAAGGGCCTTGTTTGGCAAAACAATTTAAAAAAATCCTTTTCTTTATTTTAACCAATCATTTAACACATACTTTAATGTCACATTTTAATTAATTAAATATTAATCAACTAATTTAATCAATTAAAATCTAACATCAATTAATCACATAAAATTGCCACAGAATTATAATTACTTGCTAATTATAATCCATGTAACAATTCATCACATATCTCATCTAATTTAATTATCTCAATTAAATTAGAATTATAATATAAAATTAATATACATTAATTAAATAAATATTACACATTCATTTAATTAATATGTACACTTAATTAAATCACTCCATAAATCACATAATTTATTTATCTAACTCAATAAATAAATCACATAAAATATTTATTTAATTCAATAAATATTTGAATTTTAAATATAAAATCTCAATCGTTACAATCTTCCCTCCTTAAAAGGATTCTGTCCCAAGAATCACAAAAAAATTAAAAAAATAATATCGTCTATTACATTCTTCCCCCCTTAAAAGGATTCTGTCCCCAGAATCAGTATATAAGGGGTTACACAGAACTAATCAAATAAATGCGGATAAGATTTCATCATAACATCTTCGAGTTCCCACGTAGCTTCTTCAGCACTGTGGTTTCTCCAAATTACCTTAACAGAAGGTATCACTTTATTCCTAAGTACTTGTTCCTTTCTATCAACTATTTGAACAGGCACTTCTTCATATGATAAGTCTTTATCAAATAGCAAAGGTTCATATTCTATTACATGTTTGTAATCGTGCTTGTAAGGTCTTAATACAGAAATATGAAAGACATTATGTATATTCTCGAGCTCCGGAGGTAATGCAATCTCGTAAGCAACCTCGCCCACCTTTCGTAATACCTCAAAAGGTCCAATGAATCGGGGACTCAGTGTCCCCTTCTTACCGAATCGAATTTTCCCCTTCCAGGGAAATACTTTCAGGAAAACGAAACTTCCTGGAAAGAATTCTCGGTTATGTCGATTAAGATCGGCATACTTCTTTTGTATGTCTTGAGCAGCAACTAATCTCGTTTTGATCAGCTTCACAATTTCGGCGGTTTGTTATACCAATTCTGGTCCCAACAATTGACATTCACCGACTTCATCCCAGCACAAAGGTGTTCTGCATTTTCTGCCGTATAATGCTTCGTAAGGCGGCATGCCAATACTCGCATGATAACTATTGTTGTAGGCGAACTCCACCAATGGTAGATGATCCTCCCAGCTTCCTTTGAAGTCCATCACACAAGCTCTTAGCATATCCTCAAGCGTCTGAATCGTTCTCTCGCTCTGTCCATCAGTTTGAGGATGATACGCTGTACTCATTCGCAATTGTGTTCCCAGACATTCTTGTAGTATCTTCCAGAAGTTAGACGTGAAACGCGGATCTCTGTCGGACACAATCGACACTGGAACACCATGTCGAGAAATAATTTCCTTCACGTATAGCTTCGCTAGCTTATCCAGGTTGTACTTAACCCTGATTGGCAGAAAGTGGGCTGACTTCGTCAGTCGATCCACTATAACCCATATCGCATCAAATCCTTTCTGAGTCATTGGAAGACCTACCACAAAATCCATCGTGATATGCTCCCACTTCCACTTTGGAATTTCTAATGGTTGCAGCAGTCCACTTGGTCTCTGGTGTTCTACTTTGACTTTCTGGCACGTTAAGCACTTCGCAACGCATTCCGCAACGTCCCTCTTCATATTCGGCCACCAGAAAGGATGCCTGAGATCCTGGTACATCTTCGTACTCCCAGGGTGAATAGAATATCTAGAACTATGAGCTTCGCTTAGAATCTCCTCTTTGACCTCTGGTACTGGCGGTACCCATATTCTACCTTCAAACCGCAACAGTCCTTCGTTACCGATCTTGAATTTGAACTCTTCGCCTTCGGTTATCCTCTTCCGAATCTTTTCACATTCTTCATCATTGAATTGTGCTTCTTTCACCTTATCTACTAGAGTAGAACCATTGGTTACTTGAAACAATAACTCCTCAGATTCCTTCGAAAACTTCACTTCCAATTCTAATCTAGCCATTTGTTCTATCAACCGATCCTGATCAGTTAATACGTTCAGCTTCTCCCGACCTTTCTTGCTTAAAGCGTCAGCGACAACGTTAGCTTTACCCGGATGGTAAAGTATCTCGCAATCGTAGTCTTTAATCAGCTCCAACCATCTTCTTTGGCGCATGTTCAAATCCTTCTGGGTAAATATATACTTCAGACTCTTGTGATCTGTGAATATTTCACACTTCTCTCCATATAATTAGTGCCTCCAAATCTTCAGGGCAAACACTACTGCCGCCAATTCTAGATCATGGGTCGGATACCCCTTCTCGTAATCCTTTAGCTGACGTGACGCATAGGCAATGACTTTGCCGCTCTGCATCAATACACAGCCTAATCCTTTATGTGAGGCATCGCTATATACTACGAAATTTTCGAAACTATCTGGTAAAGACAATATAGGCGCAGTACTCAGCCTCTTCTTCAGCTCATGAAAACTCTCCTCACACTTCTCCGTCCAAACAAACTTAACTGTTTTACGAGTCAGATTCGTCAACGGAGTTACGATTCTAGAAAAGTCTTGGATAAATCTCCGGTAATAACCTGCCAATCCCAAGAAACTCCTCACTTCGGACGGCGTCTTCGGCTGTTCCCAATTTATAACAGCTTCAACCTTCGACGGATCTACCGAAATACCATCCTTGTCGATCACGTGGCCAAGAAATTGCACACGTTTCAACCAGAATTCGCATTTCGAGAATTTAGCGTAAAGCCTCTCTCGTCTCAGGGCTTCTAAGGTTAGTCGTAAGTGTTCAACATGCTCCTCCTCGGTCTTGGAATAAACCAGGATGTCATCTATGAACACTACCACGAACTTGTCTAGAAATGGCTTGAACACCCTATTCATTAGGTCCATAAATGCAGCTGGGGCATTCGTGAGAGCAAATGACATCACCAAGAACTCGTAATGACCATACCGAGTTCTAAAAGCCGTTTTCGGTATATCTTCCTTCCTCACCATCAATTGATGATACCCGCTTCTCAAATCGATTTTCGAGAAGTATTTCGCACCCTTCAGTTGATCAAACAAGTCATCGATCCTAGGTAAAGGATACCTATTCTTGATCGTAACTTTATTCAACTCTCTATAATCAATGCAAAGACGCATCGACCCATCCTTCTTCTTCACGAATAAGACAGGCGCTCCCCACGGCGAAACGCTTGGTTGAATATACTTCTTGTCCAGTAATTCTTGCAGTTGAATCATCAGTTCTTTCATCTCGACTGGAGCCATTCGGTAGGAGCCTTCGAAATCGGAGCAGTTCCCAGCGCTAGATCGATCACGAACTCTGTCTCCCTATCTGTAGGAAGTCCTGGTAAATCGCTCGGAAAAACGTCCACAAATTCCTTAACTACAGATATCTCCTCCACCTTCGGGCTTTCCTTATGCGAATCTACTATGTAGGCTAGATATCCTACACAGCCTTGCGTCAGAAGTTTCTTGGCTTGCATAATCGTCAGAAAACTCGCTTGCCTAGGCGATTTGCTACCATAGAACACCAACTTCGACGGAATCGTAAGGTTCACCGACTTCTTCTAACAGTCGATTACCGCCCCATTGTTGAACAACCAATCCATACCCAGTATAACGTTAAATTCCCCAAGTTTAATCAGAATCAAATCTACTCTAAGTTCCTGACCCTTAATGTCCAATCTACAGTTCTTATAAACGCTCCTAACAGGAATAACCTCCCTATTCGCAATCTCTATGATCAAAGGGTAACCTAATTCCTCTACAGGTAAGTCTAAGGTTTTAGCAAAATCATCAGATATGAATGAGCAAGTAGCACCCGAATCAAATAATACATATGCATTTATACTATTGACCGGAATAATACCTGACACCACGTCTTTTGATTGCACAGCATCCTGCACCGTCATATTGAATGTCCGTGCAGTGGGTCAAACAGCTTGCAATGGTGCAGCAATAGTAACGGTACTGCCGCTTCCATTCCCTCCATTCCCTGTTGACCCTGCCGTCAGCTTTTTCGGGCAGTTGCGAGCCATGTGATCTTTGGATCCACATGTAAAGCAAGCTCCCTTCTTCGGTTTTGGGCAATTTGGCGCGATGTGGCCTTCCTAACCACAGTTGAAGCACACCCGCTTCCCCTTCATGCACACGCCATTGTGATTCTTATCGCATGTAGCACATGCTTCGAACTTCCTCTTCTGCTGACTTCCTTGCTGACTCCCAGCAGAGATATTATCAGAACACTTCCTCTTCTGGTTCACAGCGCTACCTGTGAAACCCCCAGTCTTGGTTTCTACCTCATTCTTCTTCTTCTTATCTTGGTTGAACTTCGTTACCGCTTCGCTTCCTCCTTCAGCAAGTATGGCTTTCTCCAGCACCGCTGCAAATGTATTCAGCTGGAACATGGAAACCTTGCTGTAGAGCCAGGGCTTTAGTCCCCGCTCAAACCTTCTCGCTTTCCTAGCATCAGTGCTGACCTGGTATGTAGCGAACCTGGCCAACTCGTTAAACTTAGCTGCATACTCAGACACCGTCATCCTTCCTTGCTTAAGTTCTAGGAACTGGACCTCCATCTGGTCCTGCGAACTCACTGGAAAGTACATCTCGTAGAACATTTCTTTGAAACGTTCCCACGTGATGACTCCCTCTCCCTCTCGAGTCTTGTTAGCCTGCCACCAAAAACTTGCATCCGACTTCAACGTGAAAGCCCCGAACGTTGTCTTTTGGTCTTCTCCTACTCTAGCCACGTCAAATACCTTCTCCATTTCCATAACCCATGTTTGAGCTTCGATAGGGTTAGTCGATCCTTTGAACTCAGGCGGTCCTACTGCCTTGAATTCCTTGAAAGTAGTATCCTGCATCTGCGGCTGATTCGCAAGAGCTCCTGTCAACAGGTTCACCAACTGCTGAACCGAATTGGGATTCGTTCCTTCGTTATTGTTGTTGTTCGTCGAACCCTCGGGATTTTGACGCGTTACTCTTCTTCTAGGAGGCATTTTCTGTTAAGAAAATATTATTATTGGACCCTTTATTCAATTATTAAGTATCCAAGTTCATACTTAAACGTTTAAATAATTCAATTCACATAGAACACCAAGCACGTCCATAAACTTCTTTTATTCATCAGTCGTAGTTTTAAAAACATCAACCAGATAGCATTTCTGCCATTTACATCATCCTTCCTGAACTAGAAAAATTGCAAGATTACATTATTAACTCATCCCATTCTCATCTCAAATTATGGGATTTACTTTATTTAATACAAAGAGCAATACATAAATAAAAGCACTACTACTATTACTGCTACTGCTGCTACTACTATTACTGCTACTGCTGCTACGGCCTAGGAAAATTAATGCGTCTCACAGCCTCTCTGCGTTCCTCTTCTATTACCCGAAATGCCGTTCTTCGGTCCACCACATACCACGGTAAACCTTGGAACTGAGCTGGGTAGTAGAAAATACGATCCTGAGCTCTCTCTATCGCCGTATGAAAAGCATATTCCGTTTCCCTCAGCTTGGCCCTCTTGGCTTCAGCTTCACCTTCAGCTTGATCGGCTCTTTGATTAGCCCTCAAGCTTGACTCTTCAGCTCTGGCACGCTTCCTCGACTCCTCCTGGATGTCTTGCTTCAGTTTTGCCAGTTCAAATCGAGCAACATCTCTCTCGACCTCCATATGTATCAGGTTTCACTGTGCATCTCCTAGTTCACTATCCATCTCTTCGATAGTCTCGTCCCGCTGCTGAATAGTCTCCTCGAGATCTCCTACTCGTCCCTGAAGCTCCACGTTGCTATCGTAGACTGCCTCGTACATCTCAACACTAGTAGAGTGAGGTGGGAATTCCTCCTCGGGATCCTCTTCCTCCTCTTCCTCCTCTTCAGACTCGTCCTCGTCCTCATCCTCACGCTCCCGACCAGCTACGGTGATCATTGGAGATGGCTCTCTCCTAACCATCTGCTCCCAGACAATATGTATGTCACGGGACTCTTCCTCTCTAGGCACCTGAGGTACATCCTCTCTAGCCTGACTAGGTTCTCCAACGTTCGACATCCTGACAAAAGAATTTTAAAGTTCATTATTACGTGATAACGAATCGTCACTCTTCGAATACTAAAATGTAAACACATAGGCACATAAGGTAGTTTATTATCTTTTACCTATCACATTTATCTTTTCGATCTTACCATAAGGCTACTACCTAAGGTTTTTGCCTACCTAAGGTTTCATAACCTACAGCTTTGATACCAACCTGTGACACCCCCAAATCCGGGTACTTCGTTTCCACATGATTTGGTGTTCACTTTCTAATATAACATATATCTACCCAATGAATAATGCAAAATAAACTACAACTTAAATTAAAATAACTAAATCTCCCTTAAAACAAGGGTTACAACCTTCTCAAAATCAATCCCAGGGTTATTCTAACCTTGACATGAATATAATAAAGTGCGGAAATAAAACATAACATTCAATTATTACAATCATTCTCAATTAACTAAAAAAAACAAGTCTTCACTTGTTTTGCTTTCCCTTGCCCTTACTTGTAGACGGAGCATCAGCGTTATCAACCTTAACTGAAATTGTTATTTAATGCAAGAGTGAGCAAACCACAGCTCACTGGAGTTTAACAATAATATAGACATGAAAGAATATCTTTAAGAAAATCTGAACAACTTAGCTTGCTTCAATAATAAAGAATTGAATAATAATTCTCTATCAATATTAAAATTTGGATATAGAATTTATCTGAGGGTCATAAGACCTTTGAACTCTTGTCCTAGGTTATAAATATTTTTATTTAAACCTTTAACAGTCAATACGACTATGGACCTTAACTCGTACTTAGGGGGATCAGCCCTTCGTACCATGTATTGTGCACAACCATCTTAACGCTATGCGTGGTAACCTCCCCTAGTAAATAGGGTTGTTCAACTCAGTAATTTGAATTCAAGTCCGCACCAAAGAAAGTTTGGTTTGGATAAGCTTACAAGGGTAATTTAGAATTCACGTTCATCAACTAAGGATTAGTTGAATCGACTTCCAATAATTCAAAATAAAAGAATTATGAATTAACATATGCTTTAGAAGTAAACCTAAAGCATTTAAAATAATAATTGGATCTTACTTGAACAATAAGTTAAGACCATTTCAATTAAATAAACAATTGTCCAATACTGAAATGGAAAGGACATTCTCAACAATGAATATATGAATTCAAGAGATCATATAAAATCAATACAAGATTAGGGTTTAGAAAACTTGCGTAAAATTAACGAGTTTAGGGTTTAGAAGACTTGCGTAAAATTAACGAGTTTAGGGTTTAGAAGACTTGCCTCAAGCGCAAGCTACTTAACACAATTCACGTACTTTAATACTTCCTACACATATATATTGAATCACAATAACCTAAATTAGTTAACACGTAACTAATTCACATAAGTGGTTAACCCTCATGGTTAACTCACATTCTGATTAAATAGTAATAATAATCAACCATCACATAGTTAATTACATCACCTACATATTCACATAATTAAATTAATTATGTATTTAACTCAATTATAATTAAACAATTATAATTCAAACACTTAATCAAATTATAATTACTTAAATTATCATTACCTTTTAAATTATAAACAATTTATAATTTAAAATCAATTAAACCACATTCATGCATTTATAATTACACAATTTATAATTAATCATGTATTTATCAATTATAATCAATAATTAATTAAACTATAACATGCATTATAATTACAAAATTTATAATTAATTATGTAATTATCAATTTAATCCACAATTAAACATGCATTTATTAAATTATAATTACATAAATTATAATTTAAATTAACATTTAATAAATCAACCTTTATTCATTATAATTTAACAAAATTATAATTTAAAATAAACATTTACTTTTGATTATAATTATTTAAATCATATATCACATTTAAATAATAATTCAAATCATACTTTAAGGTTTTCAAACCTCTTTTCTTTTCTAAATATAAATTTGTCAAATTTATGTTAACAACATATTGTAGCAACTAGATACATGCTCACTGTCATAACATAATTAAACTAGGTTAGAAACAACACTGCACCAATGACTAGCATTCACTGCCTCTGAACAGAGCCTGGCGCAACTGCGCAGCCAGCTGCCTTGAAACCGGCGCAGCTGCGCAGGGTGAGAATCTGGAAAAGACAAGCGGCGCAGCTGCGCTGCTCCTGGCCTTGCTGCCGGCGCAGCTGCGCAGCAACTCGGCCAGACGCAGACAGCCACGATACTCTGCTTCACCGATTAACCCAAACAAGCCAACAAATGCAAAATACAGTACCATAGACACTGTAACTCATACATATTCTATAATACATATGTATAACATGCTTCCAAAACACAAAACCATCCAACTAACAATAATCACAAGTTTTAAAAATCTAATTTGGCCATTTTCATGAAACTCATATATTTTCCAAAATAATCCACTATAACTATTTCTCTTAAGCAATTCAACTTTATATACATACATTATTTCTGTTATAGAAGCAAGTAACGTAAACAACTACCAATTTGTACAATTCACATATATAATTCATAAATTTCTACTCTAAATCAACCAACCACATGAATTTCCATAAGAACACTATTTTCACATATAAAACTTGTTTTTACAGTACTTTGATTTTGAAAACAATCATTGATAGCATACATGTAATGGATTACAACATCCCTCAATTCATATAACATGTAAAAATAATTTATCAATTACAATCCCAATTATTTATCAAAAACTCAAGAATACAATAATTAAAAACAAGAGGTGACTTATTACCTTAATTCTTGATTAAGCTTTGATAGAGGAAAGAATAGCTCTGATAATCCTACTTTGATTCTCAGAATTCCAACTCTTCTCCACCTTCTTTATTAAAAATTTCACAGTGTTTCCTCTCTTTTCCTCTCCTTCTCTTTTCTTAGTTTAGACTTAGGAAAAACTAACGTAGTTTAGGAAAATATAACTATTATATGATAATATACGTATATAATAGACATAATAACATGCAACATAACTGACAAATATATAATGTCTAAATTAAATAATTAGCAGTTACATAAGTTTCAAAATTCAAAACAAAGCCTTAAGGCTTTGTTTGGCTAACCCTCTTTAATATAAAAACAGATTTTAGTCACTAAGGCCATGTTTGGTAGAAATAGGTTTAAAACAAATACAAGGGCCTTGTTTGGCAAAATAATTTAAAAAAATCCTTTTCTTTATTTTAACCAATCATTTAACACATACTTTAATGTCACATTTTAATTAATTAAATATTAATCAACTAATTTAATCAATTAAAATCTAACATCAATTAATCACATAAAATTGCCACATAATTATAATTACTTGCTAATTATAATCCATGTAACACTTCATCACATATCTCATCTAATTTAATTATCTCAATTAAATTAGAATTATAATATAAAATTAATATACATTAATTAAATAAATATTACACATTCATTTAATTAATATGTACACTTAATTAAATCACTCCATAAATCACATAATTTATTTATCTAACTCAATAAATAAATCACATAAAATATTTATTTAATTCAATAAATATTTGAATTTTAAATATAAAATCTCAATCGTTACAGTATTTGCGGGATAGTGTTGTAAATGGCTAAAGCCATGTAATAACTAACGTTGTAGTGTTATACTACAAGAAGAAGCATCTTAATATAAGAATTTTATTGAAATGCTTGTCAATGTGCTTGAGTTATTATGTATTGTTAATAATAACCGACGGAAGAAGTAATAATAATGAAACTATTTTTGCATTAACAGAAAATGCCGCCAAGAGGACGACAAAGAAACTAAGAAGCAGAGCCTCGTAATGAGGAGGAGCAAGGGAATCAAAATAACCCGATGCAAGAATTTGTGAACCTATTAACTACGGCATTTAATAGAATAAGAGAGAACGCACGAACTAATCCTGGGGTAGGTCGTGGGACTACCTTTAAGGAGTTTAAGATTATAGGCCTACCTGAGTTCTATGGAACTACGAACCCTATCGCTTCCCAAGTTTGGGTAAAAGAAATTGAGAAGGCATTTGTGATAGCAAATGTCAATGAGGCGCAAAAGACTTCTTTTGCGACTTAATGATGAAGGGCGAGGCCAATTACTGGTGGGAGGCAATCCAGGGTAGGGCCGGAATAGAAGTTGTTACGTGAACGCGATTCAAGGAGTTATTCTTCGAGAACTACTTCTGTGACAACCCGAGACTTTAGACAATTTATTAAAATTTTAAATGATTAAATAGAGGTTAAGGAATAAAACCTAGATGGGAATTTGAGGATTTAGTTAAAAAATTTAAAGAAGAACCTAAATGGTTTATTATTTGATTGAGAATAGAGGAATTACGGGTTACAAAATTTCTAAACCCTAGAGTTGAATCTATATGTGTTTGATGGAATATTGAGGATAAGGTACTACAATAACTATAAAATTTGGTGACCTAATATATAAATTAGGTATTTGAATCAAATGACTTCAAGGGTTATCTTGTATGATTATGTGAGTTTGAGTATTTATAACTTATTAAGCCAAATATGGTTATTTAATTAATAAACTATTAGAATATGTGATTGATTATGTGGATCATGTGTATGATTAAATAAATAAATATTATATAATGTGTATACATTTATTTTGTATATAGAGATAATTAACAATATGTATATATCAAAAATATTGAGCATTAGTTCTAGTGATAATAGATTTAATGGACTAAGATGATTGTATAGCCCAATGAATTATATAAGTAGCCCAATTATTTATTTAAGTATTGGACTGGTAGCTATTTTGATTTAATAGCAATTAAAGTTGATAAGTAGCCCAATATATTATGTATTGGGCAAGTATAGTGGTGACCCAATTTAATTAATGAAGGAAGCCCAAGCTCATTTTATTAGTAAGTAAACTAAGAAAAGTGCAAGCCAAAAGATATATTTGAGTAGCCCAATTGGTGGCCCAATGGAGTGAGGACCTATTGGACATTAAGTAAACAATTTGGGCCTTTAAAATAAAACCAATTAAGGCCCAAGAAGGCCTTAGGGCCGAAATTATGAGGGAGGAGCAAGGGAGGAGATGAATGTAATGATTAAGCCACTTTAGTTTGTGAACAACTATGCTAGGTGTTAACCTTGGAGTGGAGCCAACACTTTAACCAAGACCACAAGTTATCCAAAGTGTGCAAGCAAGCTTATAATGATTATGAGAGAGAGAGAGATATTGGGAGATTACAATAGATATACAAAATATATCTACGAACCACTAAAACCCAAATAGTATTTCTTTCTTTTCTCTTTCTTCTCAATATTTCTTTCTATGCTAGTTAAAAAACTAATAGGGAGAGAAAGAGAGTGAAAGAGAGAATTCGGTCATCGTAGAGAGAAGAGAGAGGGAGAGTTCTTCTTTGTTTCATAGTTTTCTAAGCAAACATAGGAAGAAGAAGAGGAAGAACTAGCTAAGGTATAAACAATTCCTACTTATATAGTCTAATATCTTTTTTGTTTAATTTGAGTTTTGATTTTTGTGATGTTATGATTTTGAGGCTCAAAGACCTTGGATATATGTGTTTAAATGTATATCAAGTTTATATCTAACCCATTTATGGATCAAAAGTTAGATCTAAACTAAGAAATATGATATAAGTTTTTCAAAAGTGAGAAAACCTAATTTTTCTAGCCTTACTTGTGTTGATCTTGTGATTTGTGATTTTTTTTATGAATTAGATCATGGATCATGTTAGATTCATGGGTATATGAAGTATTAGTTTTTGGTATTATGTTTTGATGATGGGTTATGTTAATTATTATGTGAGAATAGGGAAGATTTCTTAAAAATCACAAGTAATGAAAAACAGATTTTTGTGAAAACGAAGTGTGAAATGGAAATGACTATATCTCTCTTAATATTTTGAATTTTTGAGCGTGGTCAATTTTTGGAGTTAGATATGTAAGTCTTCTAACTTTTTCAAGTGAAATCACTTAAAAAGGAGTTATAGATTTTCGTGTGAACTGTTTTTAGCAAAAGACGCCAAAACTGAAAATGTCAAAAAGTAGGCTGTCTAGAAATTGTAAGGGCCGTTTTGTCCAATTAATTTGTTTAATAAATTCCAATCTTTTGGGACATGAAAATATATAAGATAAAGTAGCTTGTGTCCAAAAAAGAGCTCATTTCGACTTAAATTGAACAAGTTATGACTATTTCAATATTTACATTTTTTCGACGGAAATTGCTATAATCGGAGTTGTATAACTCCGATGGCCACGAAATTTAAACTGTAAGTCCATGTTAACACGTATAAGATCTCGCTAAGAGTTGGGAATTTTTGGAGTTAAGCGCAAGGTAGCTAATTTGTTAAGGA
This sequence comes from Panax stipuleanatus, assembly GCA_020205555.1. NCBI lineage: Eukaryota > Viridiplantae > Streptophyta > Magnoliopsida > Apiales > Araliaceae > Panax > Panax stipuleanatus. The sequence goes on along the minus strand of CM035116.1, from coordinate 8,841,930 downwards.
TTTAATTAGAAATGGATTTTTGAAAAATACTTAAATGAGTTGAAAATTTTTAGAAAAATACTTTTTGTGTATGGAATATATGTATATATGATTGGCCAAAGGATAGGAAAATAATAAGCTATTTTGGTATTTTCGTGAAAAAGGAATTTCAGCTTCCTGAAATGAACATTTCGGGTTGCTGAAATGGAGACTGAAAATGTTAGGAAGATAATTTAGTTTCAGCTTGCTGAAATGAAAACTTAAAAAGGTTAGGAAGGGAAGATAGTTTGGTTTCAGTTTGCTGAAATGAAATATTAAGTCTTCTGAATTCATAAATAGTTTACCGAGTTATAATAATAACTTATAAAGGAACGAGTAAGTGTTAAGTCTAAGGTAGTGCAATCGTACTCTTTAATGGTTGATGTATAGTAGCTGGGCTAAACGACTCCTTCATATGGGGAAGGGATCTATGAATTAGTAACCAATCTAACTCACTATGAAAATAGTGTAGTCTAGACGAAAATTAATTTGTTAGTTGTTTGTGGGAAACCACTCAGTATACTATATTGAATATTATTAAAGACTCGATGTGTACTAGGTTTAGACTTGTGAATATGTTTAGTGTTAAGGTTATCTAATATTTGACTATGTGTTTAAATGTTAGATAGTTTACTTATAAGGTATGTTATGCTAATTGAAAGATCAATCTTATAACTGTTAGGTCTTTTCAATAAAGCGATTAACTTAAATTGCGTAGCAGTAATCGACGGTATAGGCAAGTTCTTATACTCTTTTATTGAGCAAGTTTCCTAACTCGAACTCGAGTTGTTATTGTAAAGCATGTTCGTGATTAATCATTGTTGATTACATCACATTTATGATTTATTGATTCGCACGTTGTGCATATTGTATATGTTCATCAGGTATGAAAGGCTGATCACCTTCATTACCATATTATTCAGTTAAATTTATTCATGTTCATTGTTGGCTATTCAGCATTATTGATTTATGTTCTTTCACAATTCCTATATTGTTGAAATTTTATCAGCTTATTATTATTTCTTTCAATCATGATATATCCTTGTTGTATTTAAACTTGCTGGGCAAATTTGTTGCTCACCCTTGCTATATCATGATAAACATTTCAGATTCAGACGAAACTTCGGATATAGGCAAAGACAAAGACAAACTCCAGAATTGGATTTGGATGCAGGTTAAACTTGTAATAGTATTGAATGCAAATGACATGGTATGTCGTATAGGATATTGAAGGCAGGTATTAAGTTAAGGTTACAGACCTTGGGGATTATGTTGTAATAAGTTATTGTATAAATAATTTATGTTTATATCTTCCGCAATAGTTATAGAAATGATGTATTGTAACGTACTAGGTCCGAGGTTCTGGGGACCCGAATTTGGGGGCGTCACAACTTACCCACAAACATGCATAGGAGGATGGAGATTCAATTCTTAGAACTGAAGCAGGGGGACTTGACGGTTCCCCAATACGCAGCCAGGTTCAATGAACTGACGAGATTTGCTCCACATCAGGTGGACACAGAGTTAAGGAAGGCTAGGAGGTTTGAGCAGGGATTGAAACCCCGGCTCTTTAGCCGAATATCGGTATTCCAGAGTGTTACTTTTGGAGTTGTGCTAGAGAAGGCGATAATAACCGAGGGTGGTAGTGAGGCTTTGAGCCAATACCACAAGGAAAAGAAGAATAAGAATAAGACTAACGTGTCAGTCAAAATAGAGGGAGCCAACGGAAGTGGTCAGAAGAGGAAGAGTTTTAACTCCGAGATTATCGGAGTAAAGCAAGAGGGTCCTAAGAGGAGGATGGATGCGTGCAAGAATTGCGGGAAGACTCATCTCAGAGTCTGTCTCAAAGGAAAAGTGGTATGTTATAACTGTGGACAGGAAAAGCACATTTCACCTAACTGTCCCAGTCCTAAAAAGAATCATAGGTTCTTTATGTGTTGAGCTACTGACCACATGGCAAGGAACTGTCCGAAGAAGGGGTCGGATAGTGGGAACGGAGCTAGTGGTGGAAAGCTAGTGATTGGTGGTTCTGCGCTATAGGGTAGACCGACTGCCCGTACTTTTAATATGACGGTCTAGGATGCGGTTGCATCAAGAGACGTTGCAGGTATTATCTCAGTCAATGATATAAATGCATATGCATTGTTTGATTCGGGTGCTACTTGTTCGTTTATAGCATGTGAATTTGCTAAACGGTTAGAATTACTCCCAGAAAGACTTGTAATACCTTTGAATATTAAGGTAGCAAATGAAGAAGTAATTCCTGTTGATTATGTTCATAAGAGTTGTTGTGTAGAAATAAGAGGTAACAAATTGTCAGTAGATCTTATACCGATAAAGTTGGGAGAATTCGATGTAATTCTCTGGATGGACTGGTTGTTTAACCATGGGGCGATTATCGATTGCCAAAATAAAAGCGTTAACCTTCTGATTTCTAAGAAACCCAAGGTAGTGTTCTACGGTAGTAAATCACAGGGACACTCTTGTTATCTAACCATGACACAAAAACAGAAAGTTGTTAAGAAAAGGATGTGTAGGTTACTTGTGCCATATTGTTGATACCAAGCAATTGGGAGCAACATTTGAACAGATACCTATAGTCAATGAATTTGCGGACGTATTTCTGAACTATTTTCCAGGTCTTTCATCTTATAGGGAGACCGAATTCGTTATAGATATTTTGCCAGGGACGACACCAGTTTCAAAGGCACCGTATCGTATGGCGCCAGTAGAATTAAAGAATTTGATGATTCAGTTGCAAGAACTGTTGGACAAAAAGTACATTCAACCGAGTATCTCTCCATGGGGAGCACCAGTATTGTTTGTAAAGAAAAAGGACGGATCGTTGAGGCTTGGTATCGACTACCGAGAGTTGAACAAACTAACGATAAAGAATAAGTACCCATTGCCCAGGATCGATGATCTCTTTGATCAGTTGAAAGGGGCAAAGTATTTTTCTAAGATAGATTTACGGATGGGGTATCACCAGTTGAAGGTTAGAGAGGCGGATGTATCTAAGACAGTATTCAGGACTCATTATGGTCATTACGAGTTCTTGGTGATGTCTTTTGGGTTAACAAATGCACCAGACGCATTCATGGATATGATGAACAGAGTGTTCAAACAATATTTGGACAAGTTCGTCGTAGTGTTCATTGATGATATTCTAGTCTATTCTAAGACGGAAGAAGATCATGCTGAACATTTAAGATTAGTGTTAGAAGCAATACGATAGGAGAAGTTGTATGCGTTGGTTAGAGAGAGTGCAGTTTTTGGGGCACGTTATCGACAAGGAAGGGATTTCAATAAATCCAGCAATGGTGGAAGCAGTTATTAATTGGGAACAACCAAAAACGCCAACTAAGGTGCGGAGTTTCCTAGAGTTAGCGGGATACTATCGGAGGTTCATTCAGGACTTCTCGAAGATAGCTACTCTATTGATAAATTTGATAAGGAAGACCGTGAAGTACGTGTGGACAGAGAAGTGTGAAGACAGCTCTCAAGAGCTGAAGAAGAGTTTGAGTCAAGCACCTGTATTGTCTTTACCAGATGATATGGGGAATTTCGTAGTTTATAGTGATATGCTTCGCATAAAGGACTGGGTTGCGTGCTCATGTAACATGGAAAGGTCATTGTGTATGCATCTAGGCAATTAAAGGAGTATGAGAAAGGTTATCCTACTCATGACCTTGAACTTGCCGCGGTGGTTTTTGCCTTAAAAATTTGGAGGCATTACCTATACGGGGAGAAATATGAGATATACACAGACCATAAAAGTCTGAAGTATATCTTCAAGCAAAAGGAGTTGAATATGAGGCAGCAAAGTTGCTTGGAGTTGATAAAGGATTACGACTGTGAAATTCTGTATCACCCAGGGAAGGCGAATGTGGTGGCCGACGCTTTAAGCAGAAAGGGTCGGGAGAAACTGTCGATGTAAACAACTCAGGATGAGTTGATAACAGAGATGGCAAGGGTGGAAATAGAAGTAAGATATCCAAGTGAGGAAGAGGAGAAGCTGTTTGCAATGGAGGTTCAACCTACAATAATGGAAAGTGTGAAAGAAGTGAAACTCAGAACTGATGAGTGTGAGCAGATAAAGAAGAAGATTGCAGACGGTACAGAGGATAAGTACAGTCTTGATAACGAAGAGTTATTAAGATTTGAAGGGCGAATTTGGGTTTTGTGTGATACGGAGTTGAAGGAAGAGATAATGGACAAAGCACATCATTCGAGGTACTCGATTCATCCTGGTAGTACCAAGATGTATCAAGACCTTCGACAGAATTTTGTTGGACAAACATGAAGAGAGATATAGCAGAGTATGTCAGTATGTGCTTAACATGTCAGAAAGTTAAGGTCGAACATCAATGACTCAGTGGTTTGCTACAATCATTGGAGATTCCAGAATGGAAGTGGGAGTATATCACGATGGATTTTATGGTGGGACTTCCGATGACGCAGAAAGGGTACGACGCTATTTGGGTAATAGTGGATCATTTGACGAAGTCGGCTCATTTCTTGCCGATAAGAGTCAAGTATAACTTAGATCAGTTAGCTAAGCTTTTTGTCAAGGAGATCGCTTCAAGGCATGAAGTGCCAATTTTGATAGTGTCAGATCGTGACCCATGATTCACATCGAATTTCTGGAAAAGTTTACAAAAGCAGATGAGAACACAACTGAGGTTGAGCACGGTGTATCATCCACAGACTGGATGGACAAAGTGACAGTACAATTCAAACGCTAGAAGACATGTTAAGGTCTTGCGTTATAGATTTCAAGGGTTGTTGGGACGATCATCTACCATTGGTAGAGTTCTCCTACAACAAAAGTTATCACTCTAGTATAGGCATGCCGCCTTATGAAGCGTTATATGGACGGAAGTGCAGAACTCCACTGTGCTGGGATGAAGTAGGAGAGCATCGAATGTTAGGACCAGAGATTGTATAACAAACGGTGGAGGTGGTTAAGTTAATATGAACGCGGCTAGTAGCAGCTCAAGACAGATAGAAAAAGTATGCAGATCTGCATCGAAAGAATAGAGAGTTCGAAGTCGGTTCGTACGCATTCTTGAAGGTGTCGCCTTAGAAAGGGAAGACATGCTTCAGGAAGAAGGGAAAGATAAGCCCTAGGTTTATAGGACCTTTTGAAATTTTGAGAAGGGTAGGAGAGGTAGCGTATGTAGTAACATTACCTCCAGAGTTGGAACATATCCATAACGTGTTTCACGTATCGGTATTGCGTCCCTATAAGCCTGATTACAAGCACGTAATCGAGTATGAACCCATTCAAGTCGAGAAAGACTTAACATATGAAGAAGTTCCTATTCAAGTTATTGATAGGAAAGAACAAGTTTTACGAAGCAAAGTAATACCTTCGGTGAAGGTGATATGGAGGAACCACAATGGCGAAGAAGTAACGTGGGAACTTGAAGACAAGATGAGTAAAGCTTACCCTCATCTATTTGACTAACTTGTATCAAAATTTTGGGGACAGAATTCTTATAGGGGGGGGGGGGGAGAATGTAATACCCGAGAAAATCGGACTTTTATGTAAATGAATTTTATTTAATTTATTGAATAAAATTTAATTATATATTTATTAAACTGAGTAAGATAAATAAAGGTCGTTCTATGACCAAGAGAATGCAGATATGGTTAGTATTCTGACTACGTGCTAGAAATAAATGATTTGAATTTCTAAGATAAAAATAAAAGTTTTCTGAGGATTTTCCGTAAAATCACTATTCATCCGTTTCTGCTCGGGAATTATTTTTGAATTTTCTAGAAACACGTAATGATAGAATTTAAAGACAGGGATGGAATATCTAATAATATTTCATTTATGGCTCACGAAGTTTTTACGTGAGGACTTGAAATCCTAAAGGTTAGGGAAAGTAAAACTTAATAATAAATTGGTTAAGTATACTAATAAATGATTATTATACAAAATAAATACGAGTATAATACTAGATATTATACGAGTATAATACGAAGAGGATATGAGAATCAATACGACGTATAATACGAATTTTATACAAAGTAAATAGGTTTAATTTGAATTAATTTTAATAACCAAACCCGTGGATCGAACCGATGGGTTAACAGGTGGGTTAAACACATGGGACAACCCATGGTGAAACCCATGAGCACATGGGGGGACATGGGGGGGACATAGGTGGACATGTGGGGTGCATGTGCTAGCATATGCTAGCACATGGGCTTTACATGGCAATAGGAGGTTTGGTCTAAAGACCAAATGACACTTGGTCTTGCAAAACCTATAAATAAGAGCCTTGGGTGATCATTTGATGTTTAACAAAGTTGAGCAATTATATTGAGAGAGAGAAGCTAGTAAGAAACCAAGCAAACAAGGAGCCAAGAAGTTCATTAGTCTCTTTATCAAGAACTCTAAGAACAACAAAAGGTATAAGGTTAAGAAATTGATTGTGTTCATTTGTCTTTCAATACATAATTGATTGAAAAGTGAATTGGTGGAGCATGATTAGTAAGAAGTAATAAGGATGTCCTTGTAGTGAATTTATAACACTAATAAGCCATGTATAAGTGAAATTATAATGATTGATTAAAAGAACCTAATGAAGAAGCTATTAAAATCTTAAGAGTTTTCATGATAAGTAAGTGAAACCATTAAAACTTAGAAGTTTGTATTGGTTAGAATCACTAATTAATAACCAATGAATTGATTCCATTTGGTTTGAAGTAAAAATCTTGAATAACGAAGTTATAGCGAAAGTTACGCGATTAGACGTTAAGCGTCGAAATCGTGAATTTTCCCGTAATAAAAGTTAAAAGTCGCCGTTTGGTTCGAAAACATTGGGTTTCGATGGCATAACATATAATTAGGTAAAATAAACTTGTGAGAGTAAGAACGAACAAATTCGAACTTAAAATAAAGAATTGAGTGTCGAACGTTCACAAACGTTTAACGAACACGTAAAAATGGAATAAACGGCAAATTTCTCGCTAACGAATTCAAAAATGAATTTCGACTAGATGGAATCATATAACATGGAATTTATGAACTAGTGGCTTTGGAACGAGCCAATTCCGAGTTGTAACGATCATGTTACCGGCTCGTGAAATTCAATATTTGAAAAAAAATTATGAGGCTGGGGGCCGGAGCCGCAGCGCCGCCTAGACCTTGTGTTCCAGCGCTGCAGTGCCGGGACATGAGAATATCATTGCAAGACAGTGCCACAGCGCTGCCTTTTAAGCCTAAGGTTGGCACTGCAGCGCCCTTAACTAAAATATTTCTGACATGAAGGTTTGTTAACAAAACTTATTGCATGGTAATTTTGGGGCAAGTATATGGTTAATATTCATGAAGAGAAATCACTTAAATAATATGTTTAAGAATGGTTTTAAAAATTAAACATTGAATAAACGTATTTAAATTTAAAACTCAAAATCTGATAATGTAAACTTGAATCGTAGTCGAGTTTAAAGTGCCCCTTAAGGTTATATAACATGTAATAGAGGTGCGTAATACAAGAATGTTATGAAAAGAAGTTAAAACTTACGTAAATTCTATACGGAGTCCGAGAACTAGAATCCGATGAAAATGTGATTGACGTAGCGAACCGATTAGGGTTTCGTCGGTCGTTATGCCTAACGATGATAGGCGAGAGTCAGTTTATGACGTATAAATGTTATCAAGCCGTAACAAATGTTAAATTACTTGAACGAATGTTATTAGTTTAACAATTCTGCTAAGTTATACAAGAAGGAGAAGATAGGTTATACAATGTGTATCAATTGTGGTAATCTCATTGGTATGCTATGTGTTTATGTTTTGCAGAAGTTGTAAAGACCATGTCTAGTAGACATAAAGGTTTAAAGACGCAAAGGCAAGTTTTCTAAACTCTTGTCTACACTTTATGTTGGACAGGCTGTCACTATGCATAATTTCCTATGCATAAGCTATAAGTGAAAAGTTGATGCCATTTGATTCGGCTAGACTCAGACTTAAAGTATTTTGGTTGGTTTTTTCACAAATCTTTCCAAAATATTCACAATGTTGATATCCTATGCCAATTACTTTGGTACGGATTCAAAGGTAAGCCTGAGTATGATTACACAAAGGTTTTTACGTCGTTAAATCGACAGGCACTTGAAGTTGCCACCACTTAAACGTAAATACGTTTAAGGTATGAGTGTTGATCAACATAGAGTACTACAGGTTGATCACCTGGATGTGCTCGTAAGCTATATCAAACTTACAGCCTCAGTGCCGGGTTGTTCTTTTCATGAATGAAAACTTAATGAATGTTCATGGTCGTGGACCAACTCAGATTTCTAAGAGGCTATAAGTCCTTGGGAATGATTTTTAAAGGAATCAAAATACTATTTTGATTATTCGTATTACTTCATAACTATTGTACAATTATTGAAGATGAAGTTATATGATTCTTGATTTTGTGGTTTCAGAATATAATGTTAAACTTGTTGTGCTAGTTATGCTCATTCTTGCTTAAAACTATATGATTTCAGCTAGGAGCGAACGGACCGAACGGACCGAAGGATCCGGTAAAGAGAAGGGCAAGTCCAAGATGGACAAATGGTTATCCTTGTAATAACATAGTATTAGTATTATAATGACTGATATTATGACACAAAATAAATGTAATGGTTACAAAGAACCTGGGAAGGGATAAATATAATGTAATATTTAGTAAACTTATGTATGATTTTGAAGTCTTCAATTGAATTTATGAGTAGATAGTAGCACTGTGTAGCACCATGCCCAGGGTTTGAAGGTACCCAGATTTGGGGGCATCACAGTGCCGCAGGTCTACTTGCGGCTGCAGCAGGTAGAGTTGTGGCTCCCTATGAGTATAATTTGGTCCCCCCGTGGCTTTTATAAGTTATTTTCAAGTTGAACTATATAGAAAATCTAAAATTTTCTCTTCAGATCTACTAAGTTCGTGCTGCTTTTTTCAAAATCTGTCACCGTACAATCGTTTTGCACAACCCTGGTAACGTTTACATCCTTTCTTTTCAACTTATGACCATTAGAACGTTAGATTTCATATAAAATGCTTCTGAACATAATATAGTGAATGTGCATGCTTATATGACTTGATAAAAAATTTCAAACTTAGTAAATGCGTATATTTTACCATGTTGAACGTTTTGATATGAAAAAACTGATTTCTGAAAAAGTCATTTGGCGCCCTTTTTGGCCAGTTTACTCATCCTATTTAACAACAAATGAGCCTAGATTTTCAACTAAAAATACACATGATAATTTAGCTTCCATGGGGAGTTTGATTGTGATGTTTTTTCATATATAGGAAATGTTCATAATTTTGGGTAGGTGTGCTACTGAATTGCCACCTAGTCATGCCTATGTGTATGCGGATAGTTCATTTTACAAAAAAGTCTAGCAAAATTTTTTCAAAAGCCTGAGCATTTAATGAACATGCAATTTTAACTCTACTAGAGGTGTATGTTAACTAATGCATGCTTTAGGACTTAAAATATGCATAAAATAATGATTTAATTTTAATAGCAGTAAGTTTAATGCTTACCTCATCGTTTCTGAGGTGATTTGGAGATTTTGTTCAGGTTATGGATTCAGATAGACCAGGCAGTTCTAGCAGAGTCTCTGCAGGTGTGAGGCGGAGGAGAGCTTCTGATGTCCCTCACCCTGCAACCTCGCCGGGTGGCTGAGTCAGTTATTCGTTCGATTCAGGCTAAGAGGCCGGATGATGTGGACGACGAGGAGGATGTCCCCTTTGTGTATCCCGCTCTAGCTCGGACTACCTCGCATTAGAAGCTTCCAGTCATCGGTGTGACAAATCCGGAGCTTTTGGACAATTTGAGACGCCATCCTTCAATTTATCTTCGCGCCAATGAGGTGACTGAAGTTTCTATTCTAGGCTTTTATTTCTTTTGCCATTTCAAGACAAAGTTTTATTCTGGATTTGCAATTTGATGCAGGTTCCTGGCTTTACTCAGCCCAGGGGGAATTGGTTTAGCGTCCATTCTTTGTATCATACTCTGCATCCGGAGTACCAAGCCACTGTCAACAGTTGGGGTTTCGAGGCCTTCTTCTATATTCTTCCCAGTCGTTTCCCTTGGGGTTATCTGTGAGCTTTATCTGAGCGCTGGTTCCACCAAACCAAGTCTCTCCACTTGTTGAACTGCGAGATTATGATGACCCTGATAGATTGGCGGTTCATCACAGGTTTGAAGTTTACAGGCGAGCTAGTGCCTTTGGTGGCTGACATTTCACCTGCTGCCGTTCGATCCCTTCTGGGAGTTCTTGCGACGGCCATCAAGGGTCAGACTATCCGTTGAGGGCCCTTGAGTGTGGATGCCCAGAGTGGGGCTTTGACTGAGCTTCTGCCTGATGATCAGAGGGTTAAAGATCACATTCTTTGGCCACTATTCTTGGTCATCATAAGGGGTTATTTCATAGCAGACAACTCCTTGACGGTCTCTTTTGCTCTGGTTAGCGCTACTCGAGATGTGGAGCGCATCAGAGATTTTGACTGGGGCACCTTCACCTTTGCCTATTTTCTTCATAGGTTACGCCTACGCTCTGAGGGCATGACGGAGGCTTGGCTAGGTTTTTATCCCTTTCTGCTGGTGAGTAATTTCTCTTTCACCATTCAATCTCCCTCATTCGTGTTTGTCAATCTTTATCACTAAGGACATTTAATTTTTGCACTTCCAGTTTTGGGCATATGAGAGGCTCCCTTGCCTATGCCCGACCACTACTTTGGGCTTGGAGACATATCCGCGAGGACGGCGTTGGCATCATTCTACTTTAATAGAGGTCCCTGTAGCAGACCCATTCCCGCTTGCAGTTAGAGCTATTGACTGCAGACTATATCACGTGGGTTCCTTACACCCCAGATTATCTGACAGTCGATTTTCAGGATGGATTCCCGACCAGATTAGAGTTTATATTGTCAACTCGCCGGATTCCCCTTTTGATCGATGGAGGCTGGGAGCTCTATTTGGGAGAGCGCACTATCCGGAGCATCACATGAGAGATCTGCATTCCATTCCCTTCTCCTGCTAGGAATCATTGGCCCTTATCTCAGCCAGTCACAGACATTCCATTGGTGGGCTTATATGGCTTCACCCTGTCAAAGGGTCCTCATAGTTAGGAGTCCTTGTAATACCCGAGAATTTCCATATATTATTAAATAAATATATTAATGGAAATGAGAATTTATTTGAATATAAATGATTTTGTGTTATGAGATGAATTAATTCAATTATATATAATTGAATAATTATAATAATTGAGAAATTGGTGGAGTTTGTGATAAACTCGTTGATTGCCTTGTGTGGCACAGTGACGTAATATAAGAATGATTATATTAATTTAAGCGAACAATTAATCTATATTAATTGTTAATCGAAGAATATTAATTAACTGTTATAAAATACTAATGAGGATTGATTAATAATATGTGATTATTATTATTGCAAGAAACATAATAATAATGAGCAACATGTTTATAAATATAATAAGATTTATATCAAAGTGATAATTAATCATATAAGGGTTAATTAAATTGTTATGGAGGTTAACAATTATATTGATTGATGTAGGATATGTGTATATTATTAATTAATATTCAATTTATAAGATGAGAAATTATATGTGCAAGCATGCGAATTAAATGTGTAGCATATATTAGCTGACTATGTATTATGTGAAGTGTAATATGACACTATTATATGGTAAGGCTTATTAAACCATGTGAGCTACTTGATTAATAACTTGTGTGACAATAAATATGTGGGTATACATTGTATAATATATCATGAACATATTGTAAACAATTAGTTTTAATAAAGGAGTCAGTGTAATGTGTTAACATCTGATTAGATTATATCCGGTATTAACAAAATGTACATGGATTATACGTGTCAATTTACACTTACTACAGTATATGAATTATTGTGACATTTCAATTAAAGACCTAAGTGTCTAAATATGTGTGTGTATATAACCTAAGTATTAACACTAGTTTGTTTACAAATTGGAAATGCTGAGATTTTTATGCCTTGTCCCATATTAATAAGACACAAACCTTGTACACGTAAAACACTCATGAAGCTAGCCTACTCCTACCTTCTCAAACTCAGCATTCTAGCAAATCATGATACGGGGAGTGGGCACAACAGTGTTCTTCAACCACTCTACCAACTCTTCCTTAGCTGATATACAAAGCTTCAATCTAGTGGTTCAATTTAATGGACAATTGCATTGTCTGTGTAAGGATTCTTCTATAAATAGCAGCCGTGTTTCTTCGTTTTCAATTTGCTGAGAGTTTGCATAAGTGGTGAGTGAAAGCAATATACATATATCAGTAGGAGAAGTTGGATTAGCAGCAAACTATATTGGAATCCTAGCAGAGGTATAATCCCTCTTCCTTTGTTCTTCATTTTCGTTTTCTGTTTCCGAAGTTTCCTTCAAATTTTTGATTATGCCAAATTGGTTCATGATTGGTTTGTAGAACCCTTATATTGTTGTTATATGAACATACATACGTGATGGAACCACTATATAGCTTTCTTGACTTTCATTTCCATTGTTGCTCTGTAATTTCTGTAAAGCATCGAATTCGTGAAATTAGTTGGAGTTCATCAAATTGGGAATCGTTTGGGCGATTGACTGTTATATAAGCATATATATATATGTGTGTTAGTAAGTTAAAGAAGTCTAATAGCATCTGGGTATGTCGAGATCGATAAAATGGGAGGTTTTGGGTCGGTTTCGCTGCAGTCTGAACTGAGGAACTGTCCCCACGCCGCAGCGCCACAGCCAGCGCCGCAGCACCGCAAACCGCGCCGCAGCGCCGCGTCGCAGCGCTAGAATATGGCTGCTGTTGCCGCGCCGCAGCGCCGGCCTCTGTGTTCAGTTTTCTGCATTCTGTAACAAAACTGTTATGTACTAATTGGTTGATTTTTGTTTAAACAAGCATGGAAGCATGATTAATACATATATATAAACCTAATGAGGCAATGTAAGCATGTTTTAGTGTATTAGCATGCATGGTTAACAAAACGACATGAAGCTTGGAAACGAACTTAAAATTTCATAAACAATCATTAACATTATAAAGCATGTTTACATACTGACCTTGCAAGCACGTTAGTACCACCTAGAGACACATGAAGTGCATGTTAGCTTATCTATATTGGTTCCGTAATAAAATATGAACATGTGAACCTAACTAGTGCTCATTCCTAACAAAAATATAAGTTTGAAGGTGGATATGATCATGTAAATGCTATATAGTCATTTTGATGTTATGAGCATGTTTAGATAACTTTGAAATATATGAATGAAGCCTTAACTTGTGTTTATATAGTTCGTAAGGAAGCATGAACATGTTAGGCTCTATTAGTAAGATTCACTAATAGAAATACAAGCCTTGCACATGAGCATTAACACGATACGTGGAGATTTAAATTCTGATATTTATGGACACATGTGATAGTACTCTTAGACTCATTCATGTGTCATGCATATATATATACCATGATTGGTTGCCGTGATTAAAGTTTAGCATAAACAAAGCATGTTTTCAAGATAATAACAATGCTAGCTACATATATGCAATACGAGTACTCATGAGCATGACTAATACAAGTTATATGAATATCTTATGTGTTTAAAAACGACCATGTTAGACCATATGAGTTCGTGTCCTTGAATGGCTTTAAGTATTAACTTAAGAACCTATACCATGTAAGATTGGATTTGGAAAAGTTATACAAGCATGTAAAGTATCCTTTAAATATGAATACATGCTACGTGATATTATATGATGTTACTTGAACCCGATTTTGACGGTTAACTTAAGGAGATGCCGTAACTTGCTAAAATGAAATATATTTAGTATTGATTGTGGTCTTATGTGATATTAATAATATGCAAGCATGTTTGCTAATTGTTGAGATCTTATATAATATGAGAATGCGTTTAAACTCTAAAGAAGGAACGTTAAGGATAGAAATTATATTCTATATAACTGTGTAGCTAGGTAAAACTTACCTTATGTGTTGATCGTATATTCAAAGAGAAAATGTGAAGTTAAATTATATGACTAATGAATATCATATATATACGTAACTGTATTACGATAGGAATTCGAAAGTGTTGATTGCTTTTCGTGGATAAACTACGCTAAAGGCAAGTTCTCTTACTTACACTCTTTTAAAGTGCAAGTATCCTAACCGACGCATTTACTTTATGCAAGGAAATCTATGATTGTGAAAGTTTCCTAACTTATACTCTTTTACTATGCAAGTATCCTATCTTGTGTATTGCGAACTAGTTTCCTATTTAATCGGTTGAATTGAATTAGCATACTTGAACTCTTATTTCATTAAAGCTATTATTCATGTTGAACTTAGTATTGTTCTTGAATATTGTGAAAGTGTCTATGCCATTTGATTCGGCTGGACTTATGTTATTGAAAAGCAACCCAAACTAATTGATTGGTGCGGGATCTTCTATTTGACTGAGAAGAACAACCTTCTTTGAAGGGAATATATAAATTGTCGGAGAACCGACGTGCACACTTGAGTATGATTGATTGTTGTGCATAACAAGGGTACTTTAGGCTGATCACCTGTTGTACCTGTTTTTGTTGGATTTTCAGTTTATTACTGTCAATTCTAGTAGAAGTTCATAGTCCGTAGTGACTACTCAGTATTCAATTATTTGAAATCTTGAATTGACTTATTATTGAATCATATTGATATTATCCTGTCCTTAGCGACTGTTATTGAGAACTGTTGATATTCTTGTTATTCTTGAACTATCAAATCTTGCTATACCCTTTCTAGAATTGAGAATCTTATTATTCACCCTTATTGTATATTACTTGCTGGGCAATTTGTGCTCATTCTTGCTTTCCCTAAAACATTTCAGTTAAGGCAGAGCATAGCGAACCTTCGGGCATTGATAAGGGCAAGGGCAAGGCTACCAACTAGCTTATGTCTGTTATGTTTCAAATATATTAATATTGTGTGAAGATGATGTAATAAGACTGGATTTGTTTATGTTTAAGCTTAAGTTAGATTATATAACAAGTCGTTAATTGATATTGCTATGTAATCTATTAAGTACTGTAGGTTGCGAGACTTGGGGGAATAATTATAATAAATCATTGTAAATTATTCTAGAATAGATTTTCCGCTGTGGTTGTGTGATAGTTAGTTATCATTATTGCGATGTATTACCATGAGCACGTGATGAACCGAATTCGAGAGACCAAGTGGCGGTCCTGGAATTTGGGGGCGTCACAGTCCTTTTATCATTAGTGGAGTCCTCGCACTATTGGGGCTCAGACTCGTGCCACTCAGTTCATGGCAGACATGGTGCATGTGTTTGTTATGATGACAGACTGGATAGCTTGTCTTCGAGAGTCTACTCATTTCGAGCAGATTCCCAGCAGTTGGAGCGGGCAGAGTTTTTTATCAGGCACCTTGGCAGGGATCCTTCAGAGGCATATTCTTTTGATCCTTCCTGCTCCAGGGATGGCCCCTCAGGAGGTCCATATTGTGACGCCCCCAAATCTGGGTCCTTAGAACCTCAGACCTAGTACATTACTAAATTATTTATTTCACGTGATTCTATAATATTTTCCAAGGTCTATTAACCTTAACTGAATACATACCTTAAGTAACTTAAAAAGTTCACATATATAATTTATATCAGATAACTAATAGTTATAAATGCATATAATATGAAATTTGTTATCATGATATAGCAAGGGTGAGCAACTACTTTGCCCAGCAAGTTTAAATACAACAAGGATATATTATGATTGAAAGAAAGAATAAGCTTTCGAATTTTCAACAATATAATAATTGTGAAAGAGCATGAATCAAAATGTCAATAATTGAATGACTAAATCAATAATGTTTAATGTCAATAAGTACCATGAACAACTTTAACTGAACCTTATGGTAATGAAGTTGATCGGCCTTTCATACCTGATGAATATATGCAACATGCACTAAGTGCGAATCAATAATCAGTATAGATGTGGAACAATCAACAATAATTATCCACTAATATGATTTGATAATATAACTCGAGTTTGAGTTAAGGAAACTTGCTTGTACCGACGATTACTGCTACGCAATCTAATTTAATCTTTTTTTATTGTAAAGACATATCATTGTTAAGATTGATCTTTCAATCATTATATCATATTATACCTCATAATATCATCACTTTATAAGGAAATTATCTAACATTTAACCACATAATCAAATATTAGATCACACCTTAACATCATACGTATTCACCATTCTAAACCTAGCACACATCGAGTCTTTAACAGTGTTCAATACAGTATGCTGAGTGGTTTCCCACAAACAACCAACAAACTAGTTTCCGTCTCGTCTACACTGTTTTTCACAACGAGTTAGATCGGTTATTAGTTCGTATATACCTCTGCTCCCTGAAGGAATCGTTTAGCCCATTATATACTATACATCAACCATTAAAGAGTACGACTGTACCACTACTTTATCATATAACTTGTGAATTAACACTTAATCTTTCATATTATAAGTTTTTCTTTATAATCCATTAAGCCGAATATCTAATCCAGTAACCTAAATTCAAACTGAATTACAATCAAGCAACTTGGATTCACTAATTCAGCAAACCTAATACACCAATTTAGCAAGCCGAATCCACCAATTCAGCAAGCTAAATACAAGCTAACGTAATTAATTCAGTAAATCGAATTCAAACTGTATTCCCTTTTTAACATATTAAATTTCTAATTCATCATACTATACATTCACTATGGCATATTGAATGTCCAATCAATAACTTAACTCATCTTTTAAACTCTCATTTAATATTATTAATTATTTAATAATATTCAAATCATTTACTTATATTATTAATCATTAAATAATATTTTAAATCAATGATTTAGTAACACTTTAATCCAAATGTTATCAATCACTCAAAAATATCTTAATCTAATATTATTAATCTTTTAATAATATTTTAATCATTTATTAAACTTAAAAACAATTTACTTTAATTATTTAATCTTTACTAATTTATTTATTTAACAACCATACAAGGCCGATAAACATAATGTCTCATCGTCAATGACCAAAACCCTTTTCAAAAATCTGTATATACCATATCTAGGGTTATCAAGTCATAAAATCTTATTTTTTATATTTTTAACATTATATAATTAATTTATTCATAACTAAATCATTTCCGTTAAAAATATGAAATCTTCTTATTTTTTTAATCATTTGGCCACACATATATACTTATTTTCCATATAAAAAAATATTTTTTCTAGAATTTTTTAATTTCCTTTAGTATTTTTCAAAAGTTTGTTTTTAGTTCGCAATTTAAGAAAATTAGCTATATCATGCCCAACTCCAAAAATTCTCAACTCCTGGCAGAATCTGACACGTATTAACATGAACTTCCATATTAAATTTCGTGACCATCGGAGTTATAGAACTCCTGTTATAGCGGTTTTCGTCGGGAAAACTCAAATATTGAAATGACCATAAATCGGTCGATTTAATTCGGAATAAGCTCATCTTTAGACATGAGATACTTTATACCATATATTTTCATGCCTCTAAAGTTTTGAATTTATATCATTCATGAAGTTGCCAAAACATCCCCTGGATGTTTTGGGCAGATTGCTTTTTGGTTTTTTCTAGATTTTGTCTACTTTGCTAAAAACTGTCCATACGGAAATCTACAAGGAATTTTGTAGTGATTCCACTTAGCTATATTAGAAGACTCATAGATCTAACTTCAAAAATTGACCACACTAATAAATTCAAAATAGAATGAGAGATATGATCGTTTTAATTTCATGTTTTATTTTCTAAAAAATCTGATTTTCTAACCTTTGTATTTTGTAAGAAAACTTCCATGATCTCTTGATTAATCAAACATTAACCAAAATAATACATCCTAATACCTCTTATACTCATGGATCTACCATGATCCATGATCTATTTCATCAAACTTTCACCAAACCCAAGCAAAACATAATCTATGCTAAGAAAAAAAATAAAGACTAGGGTTTTCTAACTTTTTAAAAACCTAGTTTCTTTTTATTGCTTTTGATCTAATTTTTGACACTCAAAAGTGATAGATCTAAACATATAACACTTATACACATGTAGATCTAGAGTTTTGAAACCATAGATCTTCATTTTCTCAAAATAAATTAACTAGAAGGAATAACTAGTTTATAGATAGATTTTAATACCTTTAATTCACTGAGTTCTTCTCCTTCTAAATTATGAGATGGATCTTGGGTGTATGAAGATCAAAATATCATCTTTCCTTCTCTCTAGGGCTGCCAAAATCCTCCCTTTTCTCTCCCTATTTAATTTTGTTTTTTTAAACTTTTTGAAAGAGATAAATGAAAAAGCAAAGAAATGAATTTGGTTTGCTTGTAAAATGATTTCCCCCATTCACTCTCTCTTTCTCTTTCTTCATCATTTTTAAGTTGCTTGCACACTAGATGTTGCTTGTAGATTTAAGCTTGCATGCTAGTTTGGTTAAAATATGTGGCTAAGTAAAAATTAGACACCTAAAGGGAGTTGTTGAGAGTTAGTAAGTTGTAATCATTACATTCATGCACCTCCTTTTCCCTCTCTAGTTGGGCCGAAATCTTGGGCCTTTCCTCCCCCATTTCGTTTAATTTTTAATGCTCCATTTTGCTTAATCAAAGATCCAAAAAGTCCTACACTTGTTGGGCTTAGATTGGGTGACTCATTTAATCTTTTGGGCTTCCTAAATAATTCCTTGAGCCATGTAATTTAACATAATTTAATACCTTTAATTTATCTCCTACCCTAATCATTTAATTAGGGTTTCATTCACTTATTTGTACTTCAAATCCTTACTCATGTACATTTAATTTCTTAACCCAATTAGATTTGTTTTAATTAAGTTTAAAATAAGTAATAATTTGAGATAATAAAAATTAATCTCTTAGGTTAGTATAAATTTTACATACTAACATTCTTACATATTATAACCCTTAAGTTATTTAATTTTCATACCTAATGTATATATTAGGTTACAAGACTTTATTCTTAATTCTCTTTATATGATAAATAAATATATACACATTCAAATAATATATATATTTATTTAATCACCTACATAACCCGCATAAGTCATAACGTATTTATCCTTATCATTCCTCTTACTAAAAATATATATAGCACATCATTAAGTATATATATATACCTATACATATACTCATTTCCTTTAACCTTATAGCATTACTTCATTTGAAATTTATTTCCTTAATTAAATTTTCCACATGTATCATTATAAAATTTCTTACACCATTTTGCTCGCATCAAATTTATAGGTATCGTAGTACCTTATCCTTAATATTCCTTCAAGTACATATAAATTCATTTCTAGGATTTGAAAATTTTGTAACCCATATTTTCTCAATTCTCTTTCAAATAGTAAACCATATAGGTTTTTCTTAAATTTTTTAATTAATGCTCAAATTTCTATCTAGGTTTTATTCTTTAACCTTTATTTTAATCACTCAAGATCTTATAAATTTTCATGTTGTCACATTCTTCCCCCTTATAAGGATTTCTTCCCCAGAATCACTATTCACCAAAAATAGGTTTTCATTTTAACCTTTATTTAATCACCTCTGATTACACTCGTACTTAATGAGTTCATGCTATATCCTTCTATGAGGATGTCTTCTATCTCCACGTGTTACCATGACTATTCACTAAGAGTTTACACTTCTTCTAATCATTCAGGAGTCTTCACCATTATTCAATAATTATGAACTATAATAAATAACTTGAAAATATTTTAATAGAAATTCATCTGCAAACCGTTTTATCTTGCCACGAACTTGTGTAGATTTGATACCAATTTGCATTAACTTGACACCAACTTGTGTCAATTTGATACCAACTTGTATCACTTAATGCTGACACCAACTTGTGTCGGATACCAGCTTGTATCCATTTGATACGAGCTTAACATAAGATTCCGCACCAAAATAATTTATTTTGGCATAAGCTCTCAAATAATAATTGAATTTCATAAACATTTGTGACGCCCCCAAAATCTCTACATTCCCTGTAGTAGATTTGGTGCTCGCGTAAATATTTCATAAGATAATAATTCCTATCAATCTAAGATTCACAGTATTCCACAACGAATAGTAGTTCTCATCAGAACATTTACTATATTGGGATACCCTCACTTGGATGAATAGGTTTATAAACTCACGAATACTTCTTTTATATCAATAATTTCTATCTATCTGACATTCGCAATATTAATGTTAGGGTCATTCTTGGAACTGAGGGGCGCGATCGACCTCAGTGCATCAGAGAACTCCAATATCTTTCAATACTCCCAATTCAGATGTATAGTTCATATAGATATTGTACTTCTTCCTATGTTCTAGAAAGGTAAAAACTAAACAATTAATAAAAGATAATAATATATTACATATTCTTAAATTGGCTTATAAAAAATCCTAAATTACTATTACATCAGAGTCCCCAAAGATATAACCAAAATTTAAATTAACCGAGTTTTTCCATCCACATGATTGAACTCTGGAACTTTTGATATGTCAGCTAAGGCTGCAAAGGAAAAGAATATTTGCAAGGATGAGCTACAAAAAGCTCAACAAGTTTTAAACAAGTTATATGTTATACTCACACTGAAACTGAATTGAATGAACATATAGTTCAGAGTTTTTCCACATATATACTGAATCCATCCATTACGAGTTTCTGTCAGTCATAAAGACTTAGCAACCCGGGTTGATTCGGTCAACCACACCACACTCCTAACAGTCACAAAGACTTATAGGAGCTCTTTTCGGATATCTCATAGGTGATCAGTCTAATCATATCCTAGGAGTATGCATATCATCCTACTAGTCCAATAAGGTCAGTGCTACAACTGCCTGTAAAAATATAACTTCCGGTCAGTGCTATAACTGTCGGTCAGAACAGTATCAGTATATATATCTGCACCAAACAACATTGATTTTTCCATAGTTTATACTTTGATATCAAATCAAACACATTTTACTCAAATAACAGCTCATTATGTCTATACCAAAAAACATTGGTTTTACCACAGTTTATGCTTTGATATCAAATCAAACACATTTTACGCAAACAACAGCTTATATGGTGTGGTTATGCTTGAACAATAAGTCATAATCCTTTTCAAATCACAGATATCACGAATAATGGTTATAACAAGTTCGTATATCAATATACAAAACTTACATTTAATATAGAAATTAAATGAAGTTAGAAAACTTGCCTGCTCCGACGATTACCGCTAAGCAATCTAATTTAATCTCTCAGAGAAGATCTATCATTAATAAGATTGATCTTTCAATCAGCATAACATATCTTAACTCAACTATTCTTAAAATAAGTTATCTAACATTTAGTCACATAATCAAACATTAGATAATTCTTTAACTTTTAGTAATATTATCATTCTTTGATAATATTTTAATTATTTAATCATTATCATAAGACTCTTGTCTAATATTATTAATCATTTAATAATATTTTATTTACTTCTTAATATTATTAACCATTTAATAATATCTTTAATCCTCTACTGATATTATTAATCATTTAATAACATCTTAATTATTTATAAATATTTTTAATCCTTTAATAATATTTTAATTACTTAATAATATTATTAATCATTTAATAAGATTTTATTCATTTATAAATATTATTAATCCTTTAAAAATATTTCAATCACTTACTAATATTATTAATTATTAAAAATATCTTAATTTACTTCTAATATTATTAATCATTTAATAATATTTTAATTTAACTTTAATCTAATATTATTAATCATTTAATAATTATTTTATTTTATTTTATTCCAAAAATTATTAATTACTTATTAATATCTTAATTTAATATTATTAATTATTTAATAATATTTTAATCATTTATTAAACTTATAAACAATTAATTTTAATTATTTATCCTTTACTAATTCATTTATTTATTAAACCTAAAATACCATAAATATAAAATTTTATCAAGAATGACAAAAATACTCTCATAAAGTATTATTATATCATATAATGATTATTTAATCATTAAAATCACATTTTTAAGTTTTATAACTCAATATAACTTAATTTTCTCTTTTATTCTTAACTCATTCATAGGCATGAAAAATACCAAACCAACTTCATATTTTTTTACATTATGGGTAATATCAGTATATGATATTTTGGTCACAAAATAATTTTCTTGCAATTTTCTAAATTTGTTTGCTATTTTTAAATAGGCTAAAACTGTCCAAAATAGCAACATTTATCATAAATTATCCTTTTGTCCACAAATTTTGAAATTCGTACGGTAGCTACATATTATCCAACACAGCCTCATTTAAAAATTTCATATTTTTTTGAGTTGAACTTAATGAGTTATTATAGTTTTGTTTTTAAAATTACACTTTCTTGTAAAATCCATATCTCCCTTTCTGGACATCGAAAAATCCCCATCTTTGGAAAGGACCTAGTTAACTTGATATAGTATCATACCACAAAAGGCCAGAATTTTCAGAGTATCAAAAGTGGCCGAAACTTCCCTCAACAATTTTGGACAGTTTACACTTTTTCATTTTTTAGATTTTGTTTTCAGCTTTGGGGTGCTTTACTAAAACCTTCATAAAACAAAATCTACAAATATGATTGAGGTCCAATCGAACTCGTTGGATTCATATCGTCTCGAACTACAATTTTCATTTATCAAACATCAAATTTGGATCTGTTTTGGTCACTAAAAATGGGCCGAAAGTGGACTGTTCTTGCCAGTTTCCAACAGTTTAGGGTGTTTTGATATAAAATTCATATCTTGCTCATTTTAAAGCCTTTTTGAATGATTACAAGGAGGTTTTGTCCTTAACTCATATATCTAGCATACCAAGCAAGAAAATCATAAAAACTATTTGTAGATTTCAAAATGGAAAGCTACGATTCAACCGTTTTATTTAGTTCATCGGCAAAAATAATTTCTTGGCTTTTTACCAAACTTTTTAGCAAACATGTATACAAGCACATATCTTAAGCTAAACTCTACCTTAGCATGTCTAGTATAGATCTAAGAAAAAAGAGTTTCAAAAATGATTTTTTTACATATAAGTCACATAGAAAGCACAAGAGAGCATTAAACTAGGATTTTTAGGGTTTTATACCTCTTGGACTAGATGTATTCCACTTTCTCTCTCTTCTTCTTCCCCCCATCATCCATGGCTGCCCTCTCTCTCTCTCTCCTTTCCTCTTCTATGTTCGGGTGAGATGAGAGAATGAGAGAAATTGCTAGCTTCTCTTTTTCTTTTTTTTTCTTTCTTTTTCTTTTGTTAAGTTAGTATAGAAAGTTAAGACCAAGGGCAAAGTAGTCTTTAACCATCACTAGGAAAGGGCAAAATGGTCTTTAAGTCATCTCAAGAAAATTTCTTAGAAATTTTCTCATAGGACATATTGTTCATAATTAATTTTCTTTAAGGACAAAATTGTCATTTTATTACAATTAGGAAATTTCCTAGAAATTTCATTCAAGGATGTCATGGTCATTAATAAATTTCTCTTGGGGCCAAATTATCCCTCAAAATATCAACTAGGTGACATCATCATGACATCATTCTGATGGCATCATTATAATGACATCATCTTTGTGTTTCTTTAATGTTGATGTCATGCTTGCATCATGCTTACATCATCTGTGTTTCTTTAAGGATGATGTCATGCTTGCATCATCTCTTCTCTAATTGGTCGATTTAAGTTCACATGGATTGGAGGGTATTTTGGTAATTTTCTCTATACTAAGGGTAATTTAGTAATTTCCTAATTAGTTTTAAGGGTAATTTAATCATTTTACGTATTTTCTAGAAACTCTAAAATTTATCTCTTAAGTTTTGATCATTAGGGTTTTATTAATCGTAATTATGGTTTAATGAACAAAATTAGGGTTTTGTATCAAGGTTAGGTTTTTTTAATTCTCAATTAGGGTTTCATGATCAACATTAGGATTTCCTAACTATCATTAGAGTTTACTAATGTTACACTTTATCTGATCAATACTTAACATTAATCGCATAAATCACATACTCTGAAATACTCTTATAATAATAACTGGATTAATAATCAAAGCCCTATTCAAATTAAGGTTTTGGTCAGCTATTCACTATTACCTCCTTTACTTTTCTTAGTCAACTTAAAATAAATAATTTGGCTAGTCTGTTGAATTCATATCACGTATACTCAAAATAATTATAACTATAATAATAATAAAATAATAATAAAAATTATTCGTAAAATATTTAGTCATGTAAATTCCCGGTCCTTACAATATTTGTTTAGCTGAATCAAATAGCTTAGACGTATACCAATAATTCGAATATCAATTGAAATATTTATCTGGCAAAATTCAATTGGCAATAAATAATCTTTAAAATTTTGAAAATCATTTTATGACGTCATGATATCGCACTGTATTTACAGTCCGTTTGAGGATTCCATCATTTTGTGAATTTGCCATATTACATTATACCATAGTGGGCTGACGATCCTTAGATCACATTTAACACTAGGCAATAGTGCATTGATGACTCCATCGTTTTTATCAACTTTGCACCAAGTTCCATGATGTATTGATGATATATAAAATATATTTTGATATTTCAAATTATTTTTGTCTAGCCGAATCAATTAGCGTAGACTCTTCTTTAAAAAGTACAAAACCATTGAAAAATTATTTTTTGTGTTATCATGCCCAACATGTAACGATGTGTTAATGGTTCGAAGCCCACTTCTACACACTTGTAACCATGTGTTGAGGATAATAAAAATTCATTTGTATTTTTAACGGCACATCAGTGCGAATTTAGCTTGATTTCAAAAATTTTGAAGTCTAGCATAGCTAGAAGATTTGGAATACCTATGCTTCCTCCATCAACTCCAATTTTCTTCAATGAATCATTGCTTAATAATTCTATCTATTCTATCACCATAAAAACTTAGTACACTATAACTTTTCTATACCCCAGTATAGTTGATCAAACATACCACACGTTATTAGTTTAGGAGTTTTTCACAATAATATGAGTTTAGGAACTTGTCCTAGCAATACGTAGTTCAAGAATCAATCAGAAACTGTCCATACGCTTAGAGGTTCAAAAATATACCATACGATTATGAGTCACAAACTTACCATAAGTATGAGTTTTAAGAACTCGCACCTAATCTAATATTCTCTAACTATAAAATATAATTATGAGAAAAGAATCACCTTCTCGCCAGAGGTATATTGATAACGCGACACCATCATTTTAATGATTATCAATGTGATAAACTAAGTAGTCGTTAGACCAAGCACAAAACCCCTGCCCATACAAAGGTTTGTACAACTCAGCTATCACATGAGTCTTCATTTGAAATCCCACATAATTCTAGTCTTAGCTTACTCTTTACTAAATACGAATTTTATTTAGTCCGTATCTTTAGCAATTATTACTCTTTCCTGAGTTTGAATAGTACAATTCCATAGTATAATTTTTCGTACAACAATTCTGATATAAAGTTTTCAATCAATCGATTGATCTTCTGTCCTCTTATGACTTCATCAGATCACGTTGTGACCTTTTCTTATAATCATGTTATATTACAATTCTTTTCTATCTTATGATCGTTTTATTTTACGATCTTCTTATTTTAATGATGAATGTCCTAAATTCATCTCTTAGCACTTAACTCTATTTGAGTTTATTCCTTATCCTTGTCGACGTTGGGAAAAAATCCGGTCAACTTTGGACCAGATCTTTCTCTCTTCCTAAGCTTTTGTTGTTTTCTACCCTTATTACCTTATCTGTTTTATGAAGGGTGAAAAGTTTTTTAGGAAAAGGCCAACATGTATCATGTCGACGATTTAAAAGTTTCACAGAGTCGCCAGTTGGTAGATTTGAAATGGTTGTACCAACTCAACCGAGTTTTATTTGATTTTTCAAGTAAATCTAATTACTTAACACTGTCGAAACTTGATCTTGAAACAGAGATTTTAAAGTTCGGGGGCTTGGTTAAGTGGGGGGAAGGTGTTAGGCACCCCCCAACTCCCATGAAACACGGTACTGCATCTTTTTAATATTTCCCTTTTAAACTACAATGTGTGTGTATGCTGGAAGTAATTGAGCCTACGTTTGTTTGTGTTGAAAGTATTGTCGTGCTTCGTTGAACCTATATACGAAGTGTTTGATTTGATTTGCAAAAGTCCTTTTTAGACAAGATATGAAAATGATGTTTTGAAAGGTGGTTTTCAAACCCTTGCGCTCACGTAGGAATTGAAGTATGTTGATACTTCCTTTTTTATTCTTTTCAGCCTATAGCTCGATTTAAATGGTGATTGTCGGGCTGCGAAGCATCCTCGACCACAAAATCTATATAGAAGTGTCGGCCTTCTCATGGGTATGACAGCCATCGGAGTAACTCTAGCACTACAAACCATATTTCATTATGTTTGAGACCTTAAACCCGGATAACCGTTTTAAGGACTTTCGGATGTACATTTTTTACAGAAAAACTGGCAAGGTACATTTGTAATATGGAGTTTGTCCATCGTGACAATCAGATTCTGATCAGTTTGATCGTGAATCCCACGATTCCTAGGCACACAGAAGGAGGCCAAGAAAACCTGCACAACACAAATATTTACAAAAAATGTATATTTACATCTAGACGTTGCAAGACCAAGGATTCATCAGTCAAATCCTTGTATGCGCGTAGCCAAAGCTTCTCGTTCCCACTAAATAAGGATCCGAGGGTCGCGAGGTTGCTTTAATATTTTAACGAAACTAGAAAGAGAGCAAGATTTAAATAAATCTTAGTCATTCTAGATTCCTGGTTCCGGTTGGGCATATTTTGAACCGTTTGAAAGATAAAAAGGGCTAGATTTAAAGAAATCTAAACCACCAAATCTATATTAAAACAAATTCATATCAAAAGAATATTTAAAACAGATGTTTAATCACAATGAATAAAGAATATATATATATATATTAAAGCTGTAAAGGGCGACGGATTTGAAATCCCAGACCCGGACATAATTATATATATATATATATATATATATATATAAATTTGTAAAAGGCGACGGATTTCCCATCCCAGACCCGGAAAGAAAAATGTAAATATATATATATATATATATATATATATATATATATATATTAAAAATCTGTAAAAGAGCCACGGAGTAATCTAGGCTTGACAGTAAAGTAAATATATATATATATATATATATATATATATAAATGCTGTGAAGAGCCACAAAATATTCCAGTCTTGATAGAATGTAAATATATATATATATAGAAAAACTGTAAAGAGCCACGAAATGATTCAGGCTCGACAGAATGTAAATATATATATAGAAAAACTGTAACGAGCCACGAAATGATTCGGACTCGATAAAATGTATATATATATTTATAAAAGCGATAAAAAGGCCATGAATTTTCAATCCAGGTTAAACTGAAATGTAAATGTTAATATATACAATTATTATAAAGGCTACGAATTAGCAATCCAGGCCAAACGAAGTCAGAAAAATTTATATATATTTATATATATATAGTTATATATATAAAAGCAGTAACTGCTACGGATTTGCAATCCGGACTTGACAGAATTGAAAATTAGTATATATATAGTCAGTTACATATATAATAAAGCTAAAAAAGTTACGAATCAGTGATCTAGGTCGAATAAGTAAGTACGTATATATATATATATATATATATATATATATATGTACATAAAAGCGAGTAAAAGCCACGGATCGACGATCCAGGCTGTGCAAATGTAAAAAAACGTAAATATGTACTAAAAAGTAAGCAAAAATGGCCACAGAACTGAGTTCTGGTAAAAACCAGAAGATGAAACTTTACGTGCACGTGTATAAATATGTAATAAAGTAGGAAACGAGTTCTATTAGTAAAAATACTTACAATGGACTGCTACACGGGCTTTTTGCTACTTAGTAGGCTTCAAATGGACGTTTTCACCGGTTAATTTTTGATATGTCACATAATACACGTATACAAACTTGTTAGAAGAATAAAAACAAAGTTTGGAGTACAAGAAGTAGTGCTAAGGGACAAAAACGGACGGAGTTTCAGAGCATTTATCTATTTTTCTACTTTTTTGGAAAGGGGGTCTTATATTTAAAGACCTGATGGTTGCAGGTAGACCTGCGACTGCCGCATATCTACCTGCTGCTCCCCAGGCAGGGCCCACTCCCGTGGGTCTTGTCGTTTCAAAGTACGTGCACTCCGAGTAACGTGATGTCCAGTTCAAACATTCATAACTTTTGATTAGAGCGTCCATTTGAGGCGTGCTATACCTTTCCGAAAATCCCTCTCCGAGAGTAACTCAACGACATGGGACATAACATTTTCTGAATCCAGGAAGATGGGTTTATAACTGGATCTTCATTTTTTCACAGTTCGTCTGTTAGGCTGTATTGTGCTGTTTTCACTCGGGATCGATGTTATGTCATTTTCTAACCATCATTGCATCAATTCAACTTGATTTTGACCGGATTGGCCTTGAGTTAGTAAAATGACTATTTTGCCCCTCCAGGGATTGTCTCCTGTGTTGGCACGATTTTTAACTTTTTTCTCGGGGTCGACTCCGAGGTTTGAACCCAGACGACTCTGTTCATCCTCAGGGTTATCTCCGAGGTTGACTTGGTCTCCCAGGGTTGTCTCTGGGGATGATGTGCTGCTCCGGGGTTGTCTTCGAAGTTGACTTGGCTTCCTAGGGTTATCTTTGGGGTGACTGTGCCTCCCGGGTTGTGACCGGGGGTTGACTTGACATCCCGGTGTTGTCGATGGGGCTAAATTGGATCTCCTGGTATTGTTGTCGGGGCTGTTGTACCTCTTGAGTTGTGATCGGGGCTTGACTAACATCCCGGGGTTATCGTCGGGGCTAATTTGGATCTCCCGATGTTGTCGTCGGGGCCCCTGTACCTCCCAGGTTGTGATCGGGGCTTGACTTGACATCCCGGTGTTATCGCTGAGGCTGAATTGGATCTCCCAATATAGTCTTCGGGGTTTTTGTACCTCCCAGGTTGTGATCGGGGCTTGACTTGACATCCAAGTGTTGTCGTCGAGGCTGAATTGGATCTTCCGGTGTTGTCAACGGGGTTCCTGTACCTCCCGGGTTGTGAACGGGGCTTGACTTGACATCCCGGTGTTGTCACCGAGGATGAATTGGATCTCCCGGTGTTATCGTCCGGGCTCCTGTCTTTGGTTTGAACTTCTAAGGTTATCTTTGAAAGGTAAAAGACGGTTTTGCCTTCCTGCAGGGTTACTAACAGGAATGCAAAATTTTGAGTGTCTACAGATGCACCTCTTTCTCATGTTTATGCAATGCAATGGAATAAATAGGATAAAGATTGCTAGACATTGGAAATATAACATATGCAAATGTAATGCAGTGCATGGTGTGATATGTTATGAATGTTAGATACCTTCGTGGTGTTGGGGTTATCACTAACAGTTTATGACATTTTTTGCTGGGGATAACGTCATCCGTGATAACCCTTGGTGCATTCTCTTATCGTCTACTTGAACGGTAGCTTCCAAAGTTTCGACCATCACCAAATCTTTTCTCGATGCTACACTGGTTTGAAGCCAATGGTTTACCATATCAGTTGATAATAATCTGTGGGGAAGATTTTCTCTCGGCTGATGCCATTGGACATTTTTGAACTCAACGTTAGGGTTGTCACCAACGTCTCGTGTCTCTAAATCAGTTTTTTGACTTTTCCTACGCTGGGGATGTTCCTCTTTTGCTGAATTACCTCATTGGGGATTCCTGATGCCTACCTTTACGATAGCTTCCATCGGTTTACATCATCGGATCTTTCCCAATGCTACGTTGGAGTTGTTTCCAACTGTTTGACTTAATATTCGGTCGATACCAACGTTCCGGTCGATGCCTACCCGAATAGTAGTCTTCAACGGTCGTTTGGATTTGATCCCTACTCGAACGGTTTTTTCAGAGTTTGACCGTCAATGAAATTTCTCGGTGCCTTCTCGAACGGTAGTTTTCCACGGTCATTTGAATCACCGATCCTATCCGGTGTTCCTGCTGGGGATTTGTATAATAGATTCCATCATCTATCCTCTTTAGGGATAAACTTATATGCTATTTTCATCACCAGCTCATTCCCGATGCTTCGCTGGAGTTGTCATCAACGGCTTGTCACGTCAGACCATATGACCTTCGTTGAAGTAGCCTTCAACGACTTCATCACCGGATCATTCTCGATGCTTCGTTGGGGTTGTTACCAACGGCTGATAGTGTCATACCCTCTGACCTTCACTGAAGTAGCCTTCAACGGCTTCACCACCGAATCGTTCCCGATGTTTCGCTGAAGTTGTCGCCAATGGCTGATAGTGTCATTCATTCTAACCTTTGCTGAAGTAGCTTTCAACGGCTTCATCACCGGATGATTCCCGATGCTTCGCTGGAGTTGTCGCCAACGGCTGATAGTGTCATTCATTCTGACCTTTGCTGAAGTAGCCTTCAACAGCTTCATCAGTGGTTCATTCTTGATGCTTTACTGGAGTTGTCACCAACGGCTGATAGTGTCATTCATTCTGACCTTCGCTGAAGTAGCCTTCAACGGCTTCATCACCGGATCATTCCCGATGTTTTGCTGGAGTTGTCGCTAACGACTGATAGTGTCATTCATTTTGACCTTCGCTGAAGTAACCTTCAACGGCTTCATCATCGGATCATTCCTGATTCTTTGTGGGAGTTATCGCCAACGGCTGATAGTGTCATTCATTATGACCCTCGCTAAAGTAGCCTTCAATGGCTTCACACTAGATCATTCATGATGCTTCGCTGGAGTTATCGCCAATGGTTGATAGTGTCAGACCTAATCAATCTTGACGTGGGGGTACTCTTTCTGACAAATCACACATTCGGATCAATCTGGATGCCTTAACACATTCAAAACCTACCGGTCATACCGTCGGACCTTCTTGATGCTCTAACAGAGGTAGTTTTCAGCAATATTTCATAGTTTTTCAGTAGTTTTTCCAGCATTTTTCAGCATTGGCTCCTGAATATCACTTCAGGATCTTAACTAATGGCTTTCATGAAGTTTCTTCTTTTGTGAGGCACTCGTCGCTTATATGCAAGATTTCAGGCCAATCCGCTCAATCACGTAGCAGTTTTTTTCCCAGATTTGACTTTTCAGCTCTGTAAACTTTGTTTCCACTCAAATTGGACCGAATCGGAGGAGGTGGGCCCCACCATAGGGAGCTGCAGGTAGGGGTGCGGCAGTCGCAGGTGGGGCTGCTCCCTCTTATGATTTATAACTTGGCTCCCGTGGCTTTTTAAATTTATTTTCAAACTTGAATCCTAAAGAAAATCTAATTTTCTTCTTCAAATCTACCGAGTTCTGGCAGCTTTTTTCAGATTTCATCACCGTACAAACGTTCTGCACATCTCTGATAACGTTTACATCCTTTCTTTTTCAATTTTGACCATTAGAATGTTATATATCACATAGTATGCTTTTAAACACAATGTATGGAATAGGCATGCCTATACGACTTGATAAAAATTTTCAGACTTAGTAAATATGCATATTTTATTGTGCTAAACGTTCTGATGTAAAGAAATTTAAATTCTAAGATAGTCAATTGACGTCCTTTTTTGATCAGTTTACTCATCCTTTTTGAGGCCAAATGAGCCTAGATTTTCAACTAAAAATGCACATGGTAATTTATCTTCCATGGGGAGTTTGATTTTGATTTTTTTTTCATAAATATGAACGGTTTCTATTTTTGGGTAGGTGTGCTACTGAATGGCCACCTAGTCATGCCTATATGCATGCGGACAATCCATTTTAAAAAGGTGACTCTTGCGAAATTTTTCAAAAATCTGAGTATTTAATAAACATGAAATTTTGACTCTACTGGGGATTTTGGTTGACTCATGCTTGCTTTAGGACTTAAAATGCAAGAATTACTGATTTAATTTAACAAGCCACAGGTTTAACGCTTACCTCACCCTTTCTGAGGTGATTTGGAGACTTTGTCCAGGTGATGGAGCCAGAAAGACTTGGTAGTGCTAGCAGGGTCACTTTAGAAGTTAGGCATAGGAGAGTCTCTGATGTTCCTCAGCCACGTCCAGCTTGGCTGCCTCGTCCGTTGACTGAGTCTGTGATTCGTCCCATCCGGGCTGAGATGCCGGATGATGTGGACGACGAGGAGGTACCATTTGTAGATCCTGCCCCAGCTTATGCTCCATGTAGGGAGCTTCCAGCCATTGTGGTACTGCTTCAAAAGTTGCTGGGCGATTTGAGACACCATCCATTGATCTACCTTCATACCAACAAGGTGAGTGAAGTTTTCCCTTTTGGGTTTTCTATCTTTTTTCTTTTGCCATTTTCAGATCACAAGTTTGATCTGGATTGGCTATTTGATGCAGGTTCCCGGCTTTACACAGCCTAGGGGGAACTGGTTCAATGTCCACTCATTGCACCATACTCTGCATCCGAAGTATCAGACTATTGTCGACACCTAGGGATTTTAGGCATTCTTTTCTATCCCTCCCCGCCGTTGCCCCTGGGGTTATCTGAGGGTTTTATCTGAGCGCTGGTTCCACCAGACCCAGTCTCTCTATTTGCTGAACTGTGAGGTGATGATGACGCCTATGGACTGAAGATTCATCACCGAGATAGAGTTTGCAGGTGAGCCAGTGCTGGTTGTAACTGACATTTCACCACTGCCGTTCGGTCCCTCTTGGGAGTCCCTACGAAGGCCATCAAGGGTCGGACGGTCCGTTCTGGTCCCTTGAGCGTAGATGCCCAGAGTGGGGCTTTAACTGAGCCTCTGCCTGATGATCAGAGGGTTAGAGATCGCATCCTATGGCGACTATTTTTAGTGATCATCAGGGGTTGTTTCCTTGCAGATAACTCCTCGACGGTGTCGTTTGCCCTGGTCAGTGCTACTCGCTACGTGGAGTGCCTCAGTGATTTCAATTAGGGTATATACACCTTTGCCTATTTTCTTCGAGGGATGCACATGCGCTCGAAGGGCGTGACGGAGGCTTGGCTAGGTTTTTACCCATTCCTACTAGTGAGTACATTTCTCTTACCCCTTTTCAATTTTCTCATTTGTGTTTGTTAGTCTTTATCATTAAGGACTTTTGATATTTGCATGGCCAGTTTTGGGCATATGAGAGGCTCCCTTGCCTACGCCCATCCACTACTTTGGGCCTGGAGACTTATCCTAGAGGACGGCATTGGCATCTTTCCACATTGACGGAGGTCCCTGTAGCCGAGAGATTCACCCACTCACGCTTGTAGCTAGAGCTATTAACGATCGATTCTATCTCGTGGGTCCCGTATACCACTAGCTCAGCCACTCACAAACATTCCACTGGTGGGCGTAGATGGCGTCACCCTGTCAGAGGGTCCTTATAATCAGGAGGCATTTCACAGCTGGTGGAGTCCTCGTACCATTGTGGCTCAGACTCGTGCTACCCAGTTTATGGCAGACATGGTGCCAGAGTCTGTGATGGTGACAGACTGGATAGCTTGCCTTCGAGAGCCTACTCATCTGGACAAGATTACAAGACTGACCCAACAGTGGGAGAGGGCTCATATCTTCATCAGGCACCTTAGCCGGGATCAATCTGAGGCAGATTCTTTTTACCCTTCCAGCTCTTGAGCTGGTCCCTCAGCAGTTCCATTTTTTAGTAGCTATGTAGGTGCTGATCCTCCCTTGTGCCGACCTGACATTCCCATTGGCCGAGATTTTATGACTTAGGAGGAGCTGGAGTAGGTCGACCGCATAGATGCAGATGTTATAGATTTCCTCTGATAGCTTTTCTCTCTATATCTTTTGATAGGCCTCTATTTAGCTATTGGGCGGTTGTGCCCCATTTATCGCTATATATTTTGATAGGCCTCTGTTAGTATTTGGGTGGTTGTGCCCCATTTCCCTGTACTTTTTATTTTGTATTTTATGAGCAGACAGAGATGATGCTTGCAGTAGATAGTTTATTTTACACAT
The DNA here is from genome assembly GCA_020205555.1 of Panax stipuleanatus. Classification (NCBI taxonomy): domain Eukaryota; kingdom Viridiplantae; phylum Streptophyta; class Magnoliopsida; order Apiales; family Araliaceae; genus Panax; species Panax stipuleanatus. The sequence goes on along the minus strand of CM035116.1, from coordinate 8,807,738 downwards.
GCATGCTATTATTTTATCTATTTCATCCTATTTATCATTGTCATTATGCATGTATTATGTCATGGATATGCATTTAGACAGGTGACCTTAGATTTGACCCCTGGATGGTCTCATGATACGGTTATACAGATGTCGTCATCTACAGTCAGCCGTATTGAGCATTTACAGCCGTCTTTGGTAGCATCTTCGTTGCGGTCGTGGTATGATAGTCTGCCCCTCACAGCTAGAGGGACAGTGGACCAGATGCTAGGGAATTCTTTAGCCCTTTTAGCTTTCCAGGTTCCGCAGGGATTTGTGGATGGTATGCTATCCTAATGGATACTATAGCACTAGGTTTTCCTCTTCGGGCCTTCTTGAGTTGACTCCTACCTTAGAGGAGTATGAGCGCCTTACATGTTTGCACTGGATCTTCCTTGCGCCCGGACAGCCATCAGTGACATGAGGAGACCATTTATGACTATGTCGGGTCTTAGATATAGAGTCGTCACTGAGGAGATCATTGCAGGGTATGTGATATCCATAGACTTTCTGATCGATCGCTTTGGCCGGCTAGACAGCTACGAGCGATATTCTGGAGATTTCACCATTCCTATAGATGAGTGGCAGTTTTCCCATGTAGGTGTGACGCCCCTAAATTCGGACCGCCACAGTCTCGAATTCGGTTCGTCACATGTTAACTCTAATAATAACTAAATTCTCAAACAATGGAATAATAGAATAATTTACAATGATATAACATAAATATTCTCTTCCCAAGTCTCGAAACTATTACTAATACACTTTGTAACTTAATCCAAACATAACTTAATATATAACATTAATTAAGTCTTAATACATCATAAACAAAACATCCTAACATAGAAGAGCACAACTACTTCATAGCCTTGTCTTCGCTAGTGTCCTTGCTTGGGGTTCCACCTTGTCCTGTCCTAACTGAAATGTTTATGGGAAGCAAGAGTGAGCAACAAATTTTCCCAGCAAGTAATATGCAAATAAATATGAACATGTGTATATTCGGTTCTTAATCTCAAGGGTAAAACGGTAATTAATAGCTCAGAAATTCAAATAAGAATGTTGTGAACAAAATAAATATGAATGACTTCTAAATCTATTATGTGAAGTTAAATAAGAACCACTATGGGTCGAGAAGTTATTAAAGGATTCAAAGGTTTCAACAATTTTAAGTGAATGAATAGATATCACTGAGTGTCACTGTGGACCAAGAATTAATAGAAGAATCCAATGAATTCAAAGTTTCAAGTTAATAATTACTGGATACTGAGTGGTCGCTAAGAACCACGAACTTCTACTAGAATCACCAAAAATATTCCTAGTAACCCAAACAAGTAGAAATAGGGGATCAGCCTACCATACCTGGTGTTATGCATAACCTATCCTACTATTATTGTAAGAACCCGAATTTTCAAGAAATTATTAAAATGAGAATTTAATAAATAAAATTCTTAAGACATGTATTGGGTTCGAATAGAAATATGTGTGTTATGAGGAAGGAAGTATTGTGTTACATAGGGTAATATGAAATATGTAATATGTGATTAATAAATATATTATTAATATATATTTATTATAGAGAGAATTTAATTAAAGTAAAGGAGGTGGATAAAATTATCCATCGATATTAAATAATTTATAGAATTATTTTATCATAGTACGTGGTGTCAATAAATGAATAATCACCTTTCCCTTGAATATATAAACTAGCGACTAGAATGATGTAATATGAGTTTTAATTAATGCTTAAGCTATCCATGAATAGATTGAGATAGTAAAGCATAAATTAGTTAATTATGAGAATTAACTAACAAGTATAAATATTGGTTAATCTATATTAAATTGGAAGTTATATTATGGAATAATATAATTTGAATATTAAAGCCTTAATTAAATATGGTGATATAGTAAGGGGTTTAAGAATCGCTTAAGTAAATAGTGAGTTAATACACGTGTGGAATATGTGATTATAGTATGTGCTATATATTTTGAGTTTTGTGTTATTGGTGGTAAGAAAACCGTAAAGGAGATTTTATAGTTGGTTAAACTATTAAGGAAAAATAGAGTTTTAAAACTTGAAATGTGATCCTTAAATTGTTAAGGAAAGTAGTAGCCGATGATATGAAATCAAAGAGGAGATTGATGTTAGACGAGTTAACACTTAAGAAGGAGGTGCAAGGTATTTAGGAATCTAGATTCTATTTCTGCTAAAATAGAAACTTGTTGTGTCTGAACTTGGTATGGCGCAGCTGCGCCATTTCCAAGCCTATGACCAACGCAGCTGCGCCGGTCTGCAGAAAGCTCTGAGTGAGTTTGTGAAATTTGAATTTTAAGACATGTGTATTAAGGACTCATATATGTAATAAAGGTTATAAATGGTGATTAAGTTGTCCATGAATGAATTAAGTTAGCAAAACATGATTTGAATAAGAGTTAATTAATTAAACTGGAATAAAGGTTGGTTAATTAAGTGATATTATAGAATATTACATTATAAAGCTTTGCGTGGTAGTGGCATAATATTAAATTGAATAGAAAGGATTAATTCACTTCCATATGATGGTGAGTTAATATATGTGTTTAACATAAAGAAAATGGAATGAATGCGTAAATTAAAAGGGAATTTTAATATATTAAAAGGGAATTTTAATATATTACATAGTGTAATAATATATAACAAGATTTGATAGTTGAGATATGTTATGGATAATAAGTGTCTGATAAAAGAAGGGGACCAATATATTTAAATATTGGATAGAGATGGATATATTAAGTTGATGTACTGAGATGTGGTTAACTGAAAATGTGTCGGGACAATTTATGGAAGAAAAGAAATTGAGGAATTATATTGGTATTGTACATACTAATTATTTTAAAGAAAAATGATTATTTTAAATAAGGATGTCATGATTACAATTTCATAAAGTATAATTAATTAAGGTGGTTAAATAATTTAGAATTAAGGTAAAGTGTGTTAGACAAACTTTATATTAAATGAATATTAAAATAAAGTGAGATTGGGGAAAAGCCAAATGTGACCCAGACCCCTAATATTTTATCATTGAAATTATGAGCTTGAATTATATAACTCTAATAAGTGGGATAATTGAGCCTTGTGTGGCCTGAGTACTAAAGTTAAATCAGACCGAAGGTTTAACTGAAATTATTAAAAGAGAATTAATGGTACGAGAATAAATGATTGATATTAATCATTGTGATATTTAAGTGTGATAGGAAATAATGGGTTAAGAGTACCCAATTTATTTATATTTAGCCCAATTAAAATATTATTTGGATTAGCCCAATTTACATGGGATATAAGATTATATATTGGTGTATATTTAAAATATAAGTATACTTCCTATATGTGGGTAGGTACATATATATGTGCCTATAACTGAATTTAGTGTAGTAATGTTAAATCATTATAATTAATTTAATAAGCCCGACAGGAATTAACCTTAGTATAATGAAACCCATTTTACTGATAAATTAGAGAGTAATGAGCTTTGTCCCAAAATCAGTGTCACACTTTTATATATCAGCCGTGTGTTAGTCCATTGGCATAGTCTACTGTTATTGATGAAAATTAGAGCTAATGATGGCTAGAGGGATGGAGGAAGATGGAGTAGTTCACCAACCCTTCTCAATCCACTGGCTTCTTCTTCTTCCCCTTGGATTAATTCATTGTGCAAAGATATTAACTGAGTACTAAAGTTTCTATAAATAGAGTCTTCTTATTCTCCTTTCCCATTTGATAAATTTTCTGGGAAAACTTAGCTATAGAGAGTTAGGAGAATTGGAGAGCAATGGGAGTATTGAAGAGCTATACTAAGCATATTGAAGCATTCAAGAGGTAATGTTACTGACATTAATGCTCTTGAGTTCTAAGCTTTGTAATTTCTTAGTAATCATAAGAAACAGTTGCTTTTGAGTCACAAAATTGATGGCTAAGGGTTGTTGTAATCTATGAATTGTTGTTAGATATTGATAATGCAGTCAAATACTAAAACAATGAAAGTTAAACGGACCAATTTCGTTTAGAAACGAATCCGTAGTAATGAAAATTAGTTAAACTTGTCAAAGCATGAAAACTTAGTATGAATATGAGTTTTGGATTAATATTTGGGTTAGTTAATGTTTATGTTAATTGTTGATTCTTTGGTATCTTGTAGTTTTATGAATTACGAATCCATAGAATCGAAAACGGACTAATTTGGATAAGTATAACTCGCGTTATGACGATCCAAAAGTGAATTGGTCTGCTAAATCGCGAAAGAGCCAAGTCTAAAACACCTTCTGCCTCTTGTGGCGCAGCTGCGCTGCCTCCAAGGCCATTTGGGACGCAGCTGCGCCGGGCATGGTCATATAGAAGAAAAAAAACACTATTTTGACCTACTATAGTAAAGTAGGCATAACGTTTTCATACGAACTCCGATTGAGGTGATTCAGGATGATTCGGAAAGATAGCGAGTAGCCCTACAACTTTTGTTTTTTAAGTTTTTCAATTTGAAGTCGTTAAGAGGGGTAAAAATATCTATCTTTGTTACTGCTTCGTATTTAGAAGCAATCGGAGGGCGTCGGACATGCACATACGCAATTGTAGTGCCCCCGACGATGAAATATGTTATTCTAAGTGATAAAACATAAAAATGCATGATAATAGATATGACATATGGTCTTGAGTACCTTTTCATATCATGAGTTGCTTAAATGGTTATTTTCCAAAGATTATATAAAGGTTTTGAAAGCAAACTTTGACAAAACTTGTGTCCTTTAAGTTCTGGCCATTTGAGTATGTTTATATGGCATAGATATGTGTTCAAATGCATGTGAGTTATGATTTCAAGATACATTGCATGTGCAAGTCGACTTAGTGTAATTTTCGATGAAAACTTAGAATTTGAAAACTAATATCGTCACTCACTATGTGAGATACGTTTTGATCATGCAAGCACGTATAATATGATTCATTATGCCTCTAGACATGTTGACATAAGCATAAACATGTTTGACTTCATTAGTGTACGTTGACTAAAGAAAGTGTAAGATTTGAAAATGGACTTCAACATATACTTGAGATGGTTATGTTCTTACTTTCCAAGCATGTGAGCATGGTCTAGTTATGCATAAGCATGAGGAGAGGTTCAAGGTTGTCTTACATGTGCTAAGTTACTTTGACATTAATTTTGAAGAATAAAATTAAGGAAGTTTTGAAAGTAAGATGAATAAGTATTGAGTTACTTGCATTCTAACTTTATGTTCAAGCATGATGGTACTTTTTATGCCTTTAAGCATGAATGATATGTGAACCAAATTAGTTAAGCATAACATAAGCTATTCATGCATATTTTAAAGTACGTTGTCAAACGGGGGACTATACTAACTATGTGTAAACGAGTTTGATACACATAATCATGCGTATTAAGGATTGTCTAATAACGTTATGTGACTTAATGATTAACATAGCTAGTCCCTTGTGGAATAAACCTATTTAGTCTCGATTAGAGAGTTTTGAAAAGGAAGATTTAAGCTTGATTCAAGTTTTATCTCAAAGTTTGTTGTAAATACCTAAGATGCTGTTCAACTTGGTCCATAGACTTTTGAACATGTTAATACTAGTTATGCCGAGAAAAGGCAAAAGAAACTAAAAGTTTTAGAAGTTAACCTCAACTTTAACAAGTGTGGGAAACTAAATTGTTCTAAACGCCATCTTTATGTGTTTATATGGTGTTCAAAGGTATTAGTGTGATAAGAATACTGGATCCTTGGAAATTTCAGTTCTGGTTTTGACAGAGAGTAGCGCGGTCGCGCCACTCCCAGACCTATATTCAGCGCGGTCGCGCTGTGCTGCAGACTGGTCAAGAACAGTTTGTTAATTGTCTAGACTTTAGAGCATGTCTATATATATTCCTTAAAGACTATAAAAGATGAAATAAGATTGTTTCAAAAGAATAACCATGAGAGTGGAATGGACTAGCAACATAACTATCCTAAGTGTATATTGAAGAAGTGAAATGAAACAATATAAAAGTTATTATTAAATTCATTGAGAATGTATGAATGTGTAACTGATGGTTATAAATCCATGATTATATAATTGTGTAGGATTGCACGAAGTGCCGAAATCTTTAAGAAGTTAAGTCGTAGTTGTTAAACTACGAATCTGGCATGTCTTTCAGTTCCTATTTGATATATGAATTCTATAAGTGTTAGTTGAGTTATATTATGCTATGAGAATGTTGATGTACATATGTGAAATGTATATGAGATATGTATAAGATTGAAACTTGATCTTTGATGATATACTTGTGAAGTGAATCTCTATACCTGTTATGTGAGAAGTAACATGCGTAGGAAATATTAATTGATTATGAATGCATGAACTGAGTATGATATTATATGCTATGTGATGCATAAAAAATGTTAGAACTACTGAGCTGTCGAGCTCAGTCTTGCAAATAACCATTTTTGCAGGTTAAGGACTCACGATTAAAGTATTATGCCACTTGATTGATAGAGTTCCGTAGTTTCGTAAGGAGATCAGCGTAGTTATCTAATGATACAATCTTGAAAAATGTTTGAGTTTTATACGAGGTACTTGATAGTTTCTTATGATGTATAACACATATCGTGTTGTAAAGTTATACTATGTGATACATAGAAGACTTCGTATTAAGATGTAAAAGTTTATACAGTAACTCAAATAGAATGAATCATATTATATAGTTGATTGAGGGATTTGTAATTGATTCAAAGTTATGAAATTAATAAAAAAAATTTATTCAAAGGTGTTTGACAAAGTTTAAATTATTCTGCATTTTTATTATATCAAATATAATGTAAGGACAGGAATAGTAAATGACCAAGATTGGAACTTATAAAAGTTTGGGGTCATTATACAGATCCTAGAAATGGAAGGAATTTATATTCTAAATTGTAATAAAGTAAAGTTATATTCTTTAAGCAATGAATAAAAAATGTAATAGTTTGACGATAGTAGTATCGTGACTGCACCGGATCCGAGGTAATAATGGGACCCGAATTTGGGGGCGTCACTAGTTGGTATCAAAGCTGTAGGTTATAAACCTTAGGTAAGTGTACCTTAGACTATAATCTGAGATAGGGAAAGATAAAATTAAAATATATACGTAAAGATTCAAAGAAGAATCTTGAAATATCTAGAGAATGAGAATTTAGGAGTTTCCTAACTCCGGTAATAAAATGTTAAGACGATGTCTATAATATGAATATGACAAAGATAATGAGAATGAACTCAAATGGAGTTTAGTTGATAATAGGGAAAGAATCCTAAGGTAAATCGATGATCACGACGTGATCGGATTGAACTATGAAATGATAGGTAGTCTGTAATGACTAAGTGTGTATAGCTTGATGCTATAAGAGAAGGTACAATGAAAAAGCACGAGATGAACTCTTGAGGAGTTGTATGTGATGAAATATAGAAAGTTCGTAATGAGCAAAGAGCAAGTTAAGTGTAAGATAGAGATAAGTGTTGGATTTCCATTGAGGACTCATGTGATGACTTAGTTGTACAAACTTTTGTATGGGCAGAGGTTTTGTGCTTGCGCTGAGTGCATCACATTGACAATCATTAGAATGTTGGTGTCGCGCTATCATTATACATATGGCGAAACGGTGATTCTTTTCTCATATTTATTTTGATAGATAGAGATTTCTAAGATTAAATTAGATAATATTAAGATTAGGTGCGAGTTCTTAAGACTCATGCCTATGACAAGTTTGTGACTCATAATCATATGAATTTTTGAGCCCCTCAGCGCATGGACAGTCCCTGATTGGTTCTTGGACTACGTATTGCTAGGACAAGTTCCTAAAATCGTATTATTATGGTAAGTTCCTGAACTTCCATGGTGTGGTAAGTTCGATGAACTATACTGGGAATAGATATATTATATATCTAGTATTAAGAGTTTTGATATAGTAAGCATTGATGGTATAAAAGATTGATAGAATGATGATGCAATGGAGTAAGAGATTGTAGTTGATGGAGAAATTTGGATTTTTCTAAATCTTCTAGCTACGCTTGATTTTCAAAATTTTTGACTTCGTGCTAGTGTTTGCACTTCGATTTTCTTGAGAAAAACGTTGGGTCAGATGACTGAACCAATGAGTTTTAAAAACAACACCGTTATTCGTATGTCTAAGCTATTTGTTTCGGCTAAGACAAAAATGATTTGAAAATCTTTCAAAATATATTTTGACCATGTGCATCATTTGATATGGTGTAGGATGGTAAACGATGGAGTCATCAATACAATCGAACCTAGTGTTGGAAGAGATCGTAAGATCGTCAGCCCATTATGGTATGATGTAATATGGCAAAGTCACAGAATGATGGAATTTTCAACGTACTACTAAGTTGGTGCGGCATTTTGACGTCATAAAATGATTTTTGGTTTTCTTTCGAATTATGAAAAGTTGACTATATTATTTCGATTGATGTCCGAATTATTGATAAGAGTCTAAGCTATTTGATTCGGCAAGGCGACTGTTGAAAAGTGATTATAGAATTCAAGCATTCTTGTGTATTTATGCCAAACCAGATTGCTCTGGTTCAGATTTTGATGTTGAAAAGCTGAGGTGAACAACCCTATAAAGGGAACATGTTTTCGGGGACAATGGTTCCGAACGTAACGCATATAGTCGTTACAAAACACTACGTTGTGGCTCAACGTAGTGGTACAATAGGCTAGCCACCTAGAGTACGCGTGGAGGGTGTTTTCAGTCTTTGTGATTGATAAACACTCTGGTTTATAGTGTGGAGACTCGTGTTGAGGCATTTGTAAACGTGGAGAAAAGTTCACGGTCTTGTGACCCCTCAGCATAATTTGGAATCTGAGTTATTCGTACTACTTCCCGATTATTGAAAGATCGTGGAAGGTTCTTATTCTTCTGCAGGATTAATGTAGTAAGTAGATGTTCCTTAGAAAGGAGATAATGGTAGAATGCGATTGAGAAGGTTATAATAATAAAACTTTTGAAAAGACAATGAATAAAATTATTCAAGAGAATATGTAATATTTGGGATAGCAACGAGTAGAGGAGATTTCGGTGATTCCGAGGACGGAATTCTTATAAGGGGGAGAGGCTGTAAGAACCCAAATTTTCAAGAAATTATTAAAATGAGAATTTAATAAATAAAATTCTTAAGACATGTATTGGGTTCGAATAGAAATATGTATGTTATGAGGAAGGAAGTATTGTGTTACATAGGGTAATATGAACTATGTAATATGTGATTTTGTGATAAATAAATATATTATTAATATATATTTGTTATAGAGATAATTTAATTAAAGTAAAGGAGGTGGATAAAATTATCCATCGATATTAAATAACTTATAGAATTATTTTATCATAGTACGTGGTGTCATTAAATGAATAATCACATTTCCCTTGAATATATAAACTAGCAACTAGAATGATGTAATATGAGTTTTAATTAGTGCTTAAGCTATCCATGAATAGATTGAGATAGTAAAGCATAAATTAGTTAATTATGAGAATTAACTAACAAGTATAAATATTGGTTAATCTATTTTAAATTGGAAAGTTATATTATGGAATAATATAATTTGAATATTAAAGCCTTAATTAACTATGGTGATATAGTAAGGGATTTAAGAATCGCTTAAGTAAATAGTGAGTTAATACACATGTGGAATATGTGATTATAGTATGTGCTATATATTTTGAGTTTTGTGTTATTGGTGGTAAGAAAACCGTAAAGGAGATTTTATAGTTGGTTAAACTATTAAGGAAAAATAGAGTTTTAAAACATGAAGTGTGATCCTTAAATTATTAAGGAAAGTAGTAGCCGATGATATGAAATCAAAGAGGAGATTGATGTTAGACGAGTTAACACTTAAGAAAGATGTGCAAGGTATTTAGGAATCTAGATTCTATTTCTGCTAAAATAGAAACTTGTTGTGTCTGAACTTGGTATGGCGCAGTTGCGCTATTTCCAAGCCTATGACTAGCGCAGCTGCACCGGTATGCAGAAAGCTCTGAGTGAGTTTATGAAATTTGAATTTTAAGACATGTGTATTAAGGACTCATATGTGTAATAAAGGTCATAAATGGTGATTAAGTTGTCCATGAAGGAATTAAGTTAGCAAAACATGATTTGAATAAGAGTTAGTTAATTAACCCGGAATAAAGGTTGGTTAATTAAGTGATATTATAGAATATTACATTATAATGCTTTGCGTGGTAGTGGCATGATATTAAATTGAATAGAAAGGATTAATTCACTTACAAATGATGGTGAGTTAATATATGTGTTTATTATAAAAAAAAATGGAATGAATGCGTAAATTAAAATGGAATTTTAATATATTACATAGTGTAATAATATATGACAAGATTTGATAGTTGAGATATGTTATGGATAATAAGTGACTGATAAAAGAAGGGGACCAATATATTTAAATATTGGATAGAGATGGATATATTAAGTTGATGCATTGAGATGTGGTTAACTGAAAATGTGTTGGGACAATTTATGGAAGAAAAGAAATTGAGGAATTATATTGGTATTGTACATACTAATTATTTTAAAGAAAAATGATTATTTTAAATAAGGATGTCATGATTACAATTTCATAAAGTATAATTAATTAAGGTGGTTAAATAATTTAGAATTAAGGTAAAGTGTGTCAGACAAACTTTATATTAAATGAATATTAAAATGAAGTGAGATTGGGGAAAAGCCAAATGTGGCCTAGACCCCTAATATTTTATCGTTGAAATTATGAGCTTGAATTATATAACTCTAATAAGTGGGATAAATGAGCCTTGTGTGGCCTGAGTACTAAAGTTAAATCAGACTGAAGGTTTAACTGAAATTATTAAAAGAGAATTAATGGTACGGGAATAAATGATTGATATTAATCATTGTGATATTTAAGTGTGATAGGAAATAATGGGTTAAGAGTACCCAATTGATTTATATTTAGCCCAATTAAAATATTATTTGGATTAGCCCAATTTACATGGGATATAAGATTATATATTGGTGTATATTTAAAATATAAGTATACTTCCTATATGTGGGTAGGTACATATATATGTGCCTATAGCTGAATTTAGTGTAGTAATGTTAAATCATTATAATTAATTTAATAAGCCCGACAGGAATTGACCATAGTATAATCAGACTCATTTTACTGATAAATTAGAGAGTAATGAGCTTTGTCCCAAAATCAGTGTCACACTTTTATATATCAGCCGTGTGTTAGTCCATTGGCATAGTCTACTGTTATTGTTGAAAATTAGAGCTGATGATGGCTAGAGGGATGGAGGAAGATGGAGTAGTTCACCAACCCTTCTCAATCCACTGGCTTTTTCTTCTTCCCCTTGGATTAATTCATTGTGCAAAGATATTAACTGAGTATTTAATTCTCTATAAATAGAGTCTTCTTATTCTCCTTTCCCGTTTGATAAATTGTCTTAGAAAACTTAGCTATAGAGAGTTAGCAGACTTGGAGAGCAATGTGAGTATTGAAGAGCTATACTTAGCATATTGAAGCATTCAAGAGGTAATGTTACTGAAATTAATGCTCTTGAGTTCTAAGCTTTGTAATTTCTTAGTAATCACAAGAAACAGTTGCTTTTGAGTCACAAAATTGATGGCTAAGGGTTGTTGTAATCTATGAATTGTTGTTAGATATTGATAATGCAGTCAAATACGAAAACAACAAAAGTTAAACGTACCAATTTCGTTTAGAAACGAATTCGTAGTAATGAAAATTAGTTAAACTTGTCAAAGCATGAAATTTAGTATGAATATGAGTTTTGGATTAATATTTGGGTTAGTTAATGTTTATGGTAATTGTTGATTCTTTGGTATGTTGTAGTTTTATGAATTACGAATCCATAGCATCAAAAACGGACTAATTTGGATAAGTATAACTCGCGTTATGATGATCCGAAAGTGAATTGGTCTGCTAAATCACAAAAGAACCAAGTCTGAAACACCTTCTGCCTCTTGTGGCACAGCTGCGCTGCCCCCAAGGCCATTTGGGGCGCAGCTGCGCCGGGCATAGTTAGACAGAAGAAAAAAAACACTATTTTGACCTACTATAGTAAATTAGGCATAACGTTTTCATACGAACTCCGATTGAGGTGGTTCAGGATGATTCGAAAAGATAACGAGTAGCCCTACAACTTTTGTTCTTTAAGATTTTCGATTTGAAGTCATTAAGAGGGGTAAACATGTCCATCTTTGTTACTGCTCCGTATTCAGAAGCAATCGGAGGGCGTCGGACATGCACATACGCAATTGTAGTGCCCCCGACGATGAAATATGTTATTCTAAGTGATAAAGCATAAAAATGCATGATAATAGATATGACATATGGTCTTGAGTACCTTTTCATATCATGAGTTGCTTAAATGATTATTTTCCAAATATTATATAAAGGTTTTGAAAGCAAACTTTGACAAAACTTGTGTCCTTTAAGTTCTGACCATTTGAGTATGTTTATATGGCATAGATATGTGTTCAAATGCATGTGAGTTATGATTTCAAGATATATTGCATGTGCTAAGTTGACTTAGTGTAATTTTCGATGAAAACTTAGAATTTAAAAGCTAATATCATCACTCACTATGTGAGATACGTTCTGATCATGCAAGCATGTATAATAGGATTCATTATGCCTCTAGACATGTTGACATAAGCATAAATATGTTTGACTTCATTAGTGTACGTTGACTAAAGAAAGTGTAAGATTTGAAAATGGACTTCAACATATACTTGAGATGGTTATGTTCTTACTTTCCAAGCACGTGAGCATGGTCTAGTTATGCATAAGCATGAGGAGAGGTTCAAGGTTGTCTTACATGTGCTAAGTTACTTTGACATTGATTTTGAAGAATAAAATTAAGGAAGTTTTGAAAGTACGATGAATAAGTATTGAGTTACTTGCATTCTAATTTTATGTTCAAGCATGATGGTACTTTTTATGCCTTTAAGCATGAATGATATGTGCACCAAATTAGTTATGCATAACTTAAGCTATTTAAGCATGTTCAAGTTTTATCTCAAAGTCTGTTGTAAATACCTAAGATGGTGTTCAACTTGGTCCATAGACTTTTGAACATGTTAATACTAGTTATGCCGAGAAAAGGCAAAAGAAACTAAAAGTTTTAGAAGTTAACCTCAACGTTAACAAGTGTGGGAAACTAAATTGTTCTAAACCCCATCTTTATGTGTTTATATGGTGTTCAAAGGTATTAGTGTGATAAGAAAACTGGATCCTTGAAAATTTCAGTTCTGGTTTTGACAAGGAGTAGCGCGGTCGCGCCACTCCCAGACCTATATTCAGCGCGGCCGCGCTGTGCTGCAGAATGGTCAAGAACAGTTTGTTAATTGTCTAGACTTTAGAGCATGTTTATATATATTCCTTAAAGACTATAAAAGATGAAATAAGATTGTTTCAAAAAAATAACCATGAGAGTGGAATGGACTAGCAACATAGCTATCCTAAGTGTATATTGAAGAAGTGAAATGAAACAATATAAAAGTTATTATTAATTTCATTGAGAATGTATGAATGTGTAACTGATGGTTATAAATCCATGATTATATAATTGTGTAGGATTGCACGAAGTGCCGAAATCTTTAAGAAGTTAAGTCGTAGTTGTTAAACTACGAATCAGGCATGTCTTTCAGTTCCTATTTGATATATGAATTCTATAAGTGTTAGTTGAGTTATATTATGCTATGAGAATGTTGATGTACATATGTGAAATGTATATGAGATATGTATAAGATTGAAACTTGATCTTTGATGATATACTTGTGAAGTGAATCTCTATACCTGTTATGTGAGAAGTAACATGCGTAGGAAATATTAATTGATTATGAATGCATGAACTGAGTATGATATTATATGCTATGTGATGCATAAAAAATGTTAGAATTACTGAGCTGTCGAGCTCAGTCTTGCAAATAACCATTTTTGCAGGTTAAGGACTCACGATTAAAGTATTATGCCACTTGATTGATAGAGTTCCGTAGTTTCGTAAGGAGATCAGCGTAGTTATCTAATGATACAATCTTGAAAAATGTTTGAGTTTTATACGAGGTACTTGATAGTTTCTTATGATGTATAACATTTATCGTGTTGTAAAGTTATACTATGTGATACATAGAAGACTTCGTATTAAGATGTAAAAGTTTATACAGTAACTCAAATAGAATGAATCATATTATATAGTTGATTGAGGGATTTGTAATTTATTCAAAGTTATGAAATCAATAAAAAGATTTTATTCAAAGGTGTTTGACAAAGTTTTAATTATTCTGTATTTTTATTATATCAAATATAATGTAAGGACAAGAATGGTAAATGACCAAGATTGGAACTTATAAAAGTTTGGGGTCATTATACAGATCCTGGAAATGGATGAAATTTATATTCTAAATTGTAATAAAGTAAAGTTATTTTCTTTAAGCAATGAATAAAAAATGTAATAGTTTGACGATAGTAGTATCGTGACTGCACCGGATCCGAGGTAATAATGGGACCCAGATTTGGGGGCGTCACTGGTTGTTATCAAAGCTGTAGGTTATAAACCTTAGGTAAGTGTACCTTAGACTATAATCTGAGATAGGGAAAGATAAAATTAAAATATATACGTAAAGATTCAAAGAAGAATCTTGAAATATCTAGAGAATGAGAATTTAGGAGTTTCCTAACTCCGGTAATAAAATGTTAAGACGATGTCTATAATATGAATATGACAAAGATAATGAGAATGAACTCGAATGGAGTTTAGTTGATAATAGGGAAAGAATCCTAAGGTAAATCGATGATCACGACGTGATCGGATTGAACTATGAAATGATAGGTAGTCTGTAACGACTAAGTGTGTATAGCTTGATGCTATAAGAGAAGGTACAATGAAAAAGCACGAGATGAACTCTTGAGGAGTTGTATGTGATGAAATATAGAAAGTTCGTAATGAGCAAAGAGCAAGTTAAGTGTAAGATAGAGATAAGTGTTGGATTTCCATTGAGGACTCATGTGATGGCTTAGTTGTACAAACGTTTGTATGGGCAGAGGTTTTGTGCTTGCGCTGAGTGCATCACATTGACAATCATTGGAATGTTGGTGTTGCGCTATCATTATACATATGGCGAAAAGGTGATTCTTTTCTCATATTTATTTTGATAGATAGAGATTTCTAAGATTAAATTAGATAATATTAAGATTAGGTGCGAGTTCTTAAGACTCATGCCTATGACAAGTTTGTGACTCATAATCATATGAATTTTTGAGCCCCTCAGCGCATGGACAGTCCCTGATTGGTTCTTGGACTACGTATTGCTAGGACAAGTTCCTAAAATCGTATTATTATGGTAAGTTCCTGAACTTCCATGGTGTGGTAAGTTCGATGAACTATACTGGGAATAGATATATTATATATCTAGTATTAAGAGTTTTGATATAGTAAGCATTGATGGTATAAAAGATTGATAGAATGATGATGCAATGGAGTAAGAGATTGTAGTTGATGGAGAAATTTGGATTTTTCTAAATCTTCTAGCTACGCTTGATTTTCAAAATTTTTGACTTCGTGCTAGTGTTTGCACTTCGATTTTCTTGAGAAAAACGTTGGGTCAGATGACTGAACCAATGAGTTTTAAAAACAACACCGTTATTCGTATGTCTAAGCTATTTGTTTCGGCTAAGACAAAAATGATTTGAAAATCTTTCAAAATATATTTTGACCATGTGCATCATTTGATATGGTGTAGGATGGTAAACGATGGAGTCATCAATGCAATTGAACCTAGTGTCGAAAATGATTGTAAGATCGTCAGCCCATTATGGTATGATGTAATATGGCAAAGTCACAGAATGACGGAATCTTCAACGTACTACTAAGTTGGTGCGGCATTTTGATGTCATAAAATGATTTTTGGTTTTCTTTCGTATTATAAAAAGTTGACTATATTATTTTGATTGATGTTCGAATTGTTGATAAAAGTCTAAGCTATTTGATTCGGCTAGGCGACCGTTGAAAAGTGATTATAGAATTCAAGCATTCTTGTGTATTTATGCCAAACCAGATTGCTCTGGTGCAGATTTTGATATTGAAAAGCTGAGGAGAACAACCCTATAAAGGGGACATGTTTTCGGGGACAATGGTTCCGAACGTAACGCATATAATCGTTATAAAACACTACATTGTGGCTCAACGTAGTGGTATAATAGGCTAGCCACCTAGAGTACGTGTGGAGGGTGTTTTTAGTCTTTGTGATTGATAAACACTCTGGTTTATAGTGTGGAGACTGGTGTTGAGGCATTTGTAAACGTGGAGAAAAGTTCACGGTCTTGCGACCCCTCAGTATAATTTGGAATCTGAGTTATTCGTACTACTTTTCGATTATTGAAAAATCGTGGAAGGTTCTTATTCTTCTGCAGGATTAATGTAGTAAGTAGATGTTCCTTAGAAAGGAGATAATGGTAGAATGCGATTGAGAATGTTATAATAATAAAACTTTCGAAAAGGGAATGAATAAAATTATTCAAGAGAATATGTAATAATTGGGATAGTACCGAGTAGAGGAGGTTTCGGTGATTCCGAGGACGGAATCCTTATAAGGGGGAGAGGTTGTAAGAACCCGAATTTTTAAGAAATTATTAAAATGAGAATTTAATAAATAAAATTCTTAAGACATATATTGGGTTCGAATAGAAATATGTGTGTTATGAGGAAGGAAGTATTGTGTTACATAGGATAATATGAACTATGTAATATGTGATTTTGTGATTAATAAATATGTTATTAATATATATTTGTTATAGAGATAATTTAGTTAAAGTAAAGGAGGTGGATAAAATTATCCATCGATATTAAATAATTTATAGAATTATTTTATCATAGTACGTGGTGTCATTAAATGAATAATCACCTTTCCCTTGAATATATAAACTTGCGACTAGAATGATGTAATATGAGTTTTAATTAGTGCTTAAGCTATCCATGAATAGATTGAGATAGTAAAGCATAAATTAGTTAATTATGAGAATTAACTAACAAGTATAAATATTGGTTAATCTATATTAAATTGGAAGTTATATTATGGAATAATATAATTTGAATATTAAAGCCTTAATTAACTATGGTGATATAGTAAGGGGTTTAAGAATCGCTTAAGTAAATAGTGAGTTAATACACGTGTGGAATATGTGATTATAGTATGTGCTATATATTTTGAGTTTTGTGTTATTGGTGGTAAGAAAATCGTAAAGGAGATTTTATAGTTGGTTAAACTATTAAGGAAAAATAGAGTTTTAAAACATGAAGTGTGATCCTTAAATTGTTAAGGAAAGTAGTAGCCGATGATATGAAATCAAAGAGGAGATTGATGTTAGACGAGTTATCACCGAAGAAGGATGTGCAAGGTATTTAGGAATCTAGATTCTATTTCTGCTAAAATAGAAACTTGTTGTGTCTGAACTTGGTATGGCGCAGCTGCGCCATTTCCAAGCCTATGACCAGTGCAACTGCGCCGGTCTGCAGAAAGCTTTGAGTGAGTTTATGAAATTTGAATTTCAAGACATGTGTATTAAGGACTCATATGTGTAATAAAGGTCATAAATGGTGATTAAGTTGTCCATGAAGGAATTAAATTAGCAAAACATGATTTGAATAAGACTTAATTAATTAACCCGAAATAAAGTTTGGTTAATTAAGTGATATTATAGAATATTACATTATAAAGCTTTGCGTGGTAGTGGCATGATATTAAATTGAATAGAAAGGATTAATTCACTTACATATGATGGTGAGTTAATATATGTGTTTAACATAAAGAAAATGGAATGAATGCGTAAATTAAAATGGAATTTGAATATATTACATAGTGTAATAATATATGACAAGATTTGATAGTTGAGATATGTTATAGATAATAAGTGACTGATAAAAGAAGGGGACCGATATATTTAAATATTGGATAGAGATGGATATATTAAGCTGATGCATTGAGATGTGGTTAACTGAAAATGTGTTGGGACAATTTATGGAAGAAAAGAAATTGAGGAATTATATTGGTATTGTACATACTAATTATTTTAAAGAAAAATGATTATTTTAAATAAGGATGTCATGATTACAATTTCATAAAGTATAATTAATTAAGGTGGTTAAATAATTTAGAATTAAGGTAAAGTGTGTCAGACAAACTTTATATTAAATGAATATTAAAATGAAGTGAGATTGGGGAAAAGCCAAATGTGGCCTAGACCGCTAATATTTTATCGTTGAAATTATGAGCTTGAATTATATAACTCTAATAAGTGGGATAAATAAGCCTTGTGTGGCCTGAGTACTAAAGTTAAATCAGACTGAAGGTTTAACTGAAATTATTAAAAGAGAATTAATGGTACGGGAATAAATGATTGATATTAATCATTGTGATATTTAAGTGTGATAGGAAATAATGGGTTAAGAGTACCCAATTGATTTATATTTAGCCCAATTAAAATATTATTTGGACTAGCCCAATTTACATGGGATATAAGATTATATATTGGTGTATATTTAAAATATAAGTATACTTCCTATATGTGGGTAGGTACATATATATGTGCCCATAGCTGAATTTAGTGTAGTAATGTTAAATCATTATAATTAATTTAATAAGCCCGAAAGGAATTAACCTTAGTATAATGAGACCCATTTTACTGATAAATTAGAGAGTAATGAGCTTTGTCCCAAAATTAGTGTCACACTTTTATATATCAGCCGTGTGTTAGTCCATTGGTCTAATCTACTGTTATTAATGAAAATTAGAGCTGATGATGGCTAGAGGGATGGAGGAAGATGGAGTAGTTCACCAACTCTTCTCAATCCACTGGCTTTTTCTTCTTCCCCTTGGATTAATTTATTGTGCAAAGATATTAACTGAGTACTAAATTCTCTATAAATAGAGTCTTCTTATTCTCCTTTCCCGTTTGATAAATTTTCTAGGAAAACTTAGCTATATAGAGTTATGAGAATTGGAAAGCAATGGGAGTATTGAACAGGTATTCTTAGCATATTAAAGCATTCAAGAGGTAATGTTACTGACATTAATGCTCTTGAGTTCTAAGCTTTGTAATTTCTTAGTAATAACAAGAAACAATTACTTTTGAGTCACAAAATTGATGGCTAAGGGTTGTTGTAATCTATGAATTGTTGTTAGATATTGATAATGCAGTCAAATACGAAAACAACGAAAGTTAAACGGACCAATTTCGTTTAGAAACGAATCCGTAGTAATGAAAATTAGTTAAACTTGTCAAAGCATAAAAACTTAGTATGAATATGAGTTTTGGATTAATATTTGGGTTAGTTAATGTTTATGTTAATTGTTGATTCTTTGGTATGTTGTAGTTTTATGAATTACGAATCCATAGAATTGAAAACGGACTAATTTGGATAACTATAACTCGCGTTATGACGATCCGAAAGTGAATCGGTCTGCTAAATCGCGAAAACACCAAGTCTGAAACACCTTTCTGTCACTTGTGGCGCAGCTGCGCTGCTCCCATAGCCATTTGGGGCGCAGCTGCGCCGGGCATGGTCAGACAGAAGAAAAAAAAATATTATTTTGACCTGCTGTAGAAAATTAGGCATAACATTTTCATACAAACTCCGATTGAGGTGGTTCAAGATGATTCGGAAAGATAACGAGTAGCCCTACAACTTTTGTTCTTTAGGTTTTTCAATTTGAAGTCGTTAAGAGGGGTAAAAATGTCCATCTTTGTGACTGCTCCGTATTCGGAAGCAATCGGAGGGCGACGGACATGCACATACGCAATTGTATTGCCCCCGACGATGAAATATGTTATTCTAAGTGATAAAACATAAAAATGCATGATAATAGATATGACACATGGTCTTGAGTACCTTTTCATATCATTAGTTGCTTAAATGGTTATTTTCCAAAGATTATACAAAGGTTTTGAAAGCAATCTTTGACAAAACTTGTGTCCTTTAAGTTCTGACCATTTGAGTTTGTTTATATAGCATAGATATATGTTAAAATGCATGTGAGTTATGATTTCAAGATACATTGCATGTACTAAGTCGACTTAGTGTAATTTTTGATGAAAACTTAGAATTTAAAAGCTAATATCATCACTCACTATGTGAGATACGTTCTAATCATGCAAGCACGCATAATAGGATTCATTATGCCTCTAGACATGTTGACATAAGCATAAACTTGTTTGACTTCATTAGTGTACATTGACTAAAGAAAATGAAAGATTTGAAAATGGACTTCAACATATACTTGAGATGGTTATGTTCTTACTTTCCAAGCATGTGAGCATGGTCTAGTTATGCATAAGCATGAGGAGAGGTTCAAGGTTGTCTTACATGTGCTAAGTTACTTTGACATTGATTTTGAAGAATACAATTAAGGAAGTTTTGAAAGTAAGATGAATAAGTATTGAGTTACTTGCATTCTAACTTTATGTTCAAGCATGATGGTACTTTTTATGCCTTTAAGCATGAATGATATGTGCACCAAATTAGTTAAGCATAACATAAGCTATTCATGCATATTTTAAAGTACGTTGTCAAATGGGGGACTATACTAACTATGTGTAAACGAGTTTGATACACATAATCATGCGTATTAAGGATTGTCTAATAACGTTATGTGACTTAATGATTAACATAGCTAGTCCCTTGTGGAATAAACCTATTTAGTCTCGATTAGAGAGTTTTGAAAAGGAAGATTTAAGCTTGATTCAAGTTTTATCTCAAAGTCTGTTGTAAATACCTAAGATGGTGTTCAACTTGGTCCATAGACTTTTGAACATGTTAATACTAGTTATGCCGAGAAAAGGCAAAAGAAACTAAAAGTTTTAGAAGATAACGTCAACGTTAACAAGTGTGGGAAACTAAATTGTTCTAAACGCCATCTTTATGTGTTTATATGGTGTTCAAAGGTATTAGTGTGATAAGAATACTGGATCCTTGGAAATTTCAGTTCTGGTTTTGACAGAGAGTAGCGCGGTCACGCCACTCCCAGACCTATATTCAACGCGACCGCGTTGTGCTGCAGAGTGGTCAAGAACAATTTGTTAATTGTCTAGACTTTAGAGCATGTCTATATATATTCCTTAAAGACTATAAAAGATGAAATAAGATTGTTTCAAAAGAATAACCATGAGAGTGGAATGGACTAGCAACATAACTATCCTAAATGTATATTGAAGAAGTGAAATGAAACAATATAAAAGTTATTATTAATTTCATTGAGAATGTATGAATGTGTAACTGATGGTTACAAATCCATGATTATATAATTGTGTAGGATTGCACGAAGTGCCGAAATCTTTAAGCAGTTAAGTCTTAGTTGTTAAACTACGAATCAGGCATGTCTTTTAGTTCCTATTTGATATATGAATTCTATAACTGTTAATTGAGGTATATTATGCTATGAGAATGTTGATGTACATATGTGAAATGTATATGAGATATGTATGAGATTGAAACTTGATCTTTGATGATATACTTGTGAAGTGAATCTCTATACCTATTATGTGAGAAGTAACATGCGTAGGAAATATTAATTGATTATGAATACATGAACTGAGTATGATATTATATGCTATGTGATGCATGAAAACTGTTAGAATTGCTGAGCTGTCGAGCTCAGTCTTGTAAATAACCATTTTTGCAGGTTAAGGACTCACGATTAAAGTATTATGTCACTTGATTGATAGAGTTCCATAGTTTCGTAAGGAGATCAACATAGTTATCTAATGATACAATCTTGAAAAATGTTTAAGTTTTATACGAGGTACTTGATAGTTTCTTATGATGTATAGTACTTGTCATGTTGTAAAGTTATACTATGTGATACATAGAAGACTTCGTATTAAGATGTAAAAGTTTATACAGTAACTCAAATAAAATGAATCATATCATATAGTTAATTGAGGGATTTGTAATTGATTCAAAGTTATAAAATCAATAAAAAGATTTTATTCAAAGGAGTTTGAAAAAGTTCAAATTATTCCACATTTTTATTATATCGAATATAATGTAAAGATAGGAATGGTAAATGACTAAGATTGGAACTTATAAAAGTTTGGGGTCATTATACAATTCCTGGAAATGGAAGGAATTTATATTCTAAATTGTAATAAAGTAAGGTTATATTCTTTAAGCAATGAATAAACGATGTAATAGTTTGACGATAGTAGTATCGTGACTGCACCGGATCCGAGGTAATAATGGAACCCGAATTTGGGGGCGTCATAATTATCGGCACCCCGACTATATAGTTCCCCTTTCTATAAGGGGTGTTCATCTCAGTCAAGTATAAGATTCCGCACCAATCAATTAGTTTGGATAGATTTCTAATCATGATATAGAACTAGCCGAATCAAATGGCATAGACCACTCTTTCAATGTATATAAGAATAACTATGAGTTCAATATTCGATATTAAAATTAGAAGAATATAATCAACTTTATCTTAACTATGAAGCAATAAGTCATAAGACATGAATCGTAATTTCGATGGTTTACTCGTACGACAAATAATAGTACAAGTCTAAGCAATACTCAATAAGGAGTAGGGTTTGAGAACTTACTTACTAGATTCATTGAATAAAGTAATATAAGGGTTTAGGATACTTGCCTTATACGTAGTCTACCAACGTAAAGCTTATCAACACTTTTCGAATCCTATTATAACATAGTTACGTATATAGGATATCCATTAGTCATATAGTTTAACATCATACCTTATCTTGTATATACAATCAACACATAAGTTAGGTCTTAACCTTACTACACAGTTATACCACATATAGCATCGTATTATAACACTTAACCGATTATGTCATTATTATCTATGGAATTCCCTCTCTCAAGTTAAACATCGTCATAGTATGTCATTACGTACTTACACACATGTGGTACGAAATTAGATTATAAGACATCATGAAATCAAGTAACATACGTATAGCATTTGCTTTAATCGATTATAACTTTATTATCTTTAGAGTTCCATTTATAAGTTAAACATCACTATGTTACACTATCAACACTTATAAACATATATCGGTAGTTATCAGACTCTGTTTAGCAGTTTAGGTATCATAATAAGCTAACTAGCACAATAAGAAAATAAGCAGAATTTATCAGATTACATTTCAGACTGGCGCAGCTGCGCTCTGGCTAAGCCTAGGGATGGCGCAGCTGCGCTGTCCCCTGGCTAGACCAGGGTTGGGCTTCTGCCTGCTGCTTCTGTCCAAATCATCAACATATATTTCCACATAGCATATAAACATGTTAAAGGGTCTTTTCATGCTTTTAAAATCCATCTAAGTTCCAACTTTCATGTAATGGTTCAAGATTAATCTCTTTGATAACTTAAGGCCATTCAAGGTTATGAAATCATATAGGCTATCATGCTTGTCATTTATACATATAAAGTGGCCACATAATCTGTCAATAAGTGTAATACTCGAGAATTTCTGAATATTATTAAATGAATATATTAATAGAAATGAATATTTATTTGAATATAAATATATATGTGTTGCGAGATGAGCTAATTCAAATGAATTCAAATTGAATATATAATAATTGAGGAAGAATGTGGAGTTTCTGTTAAACACATTGAAGTGCCTTGTGTGGTACGAGAATAGAAACAATAATGAGCTTAATTAAGCTTAAGTGATAAGCCTTGTGTGGCCTAATTAATTTCCTAATCTAGTTGGGTCATTGAATTAATAATGTATTGGACTTAGGATAAATCTAAGCCCAACAACATTAATGTGATATGTTATAAGAATTAAGAGATGTGGCCCAATCAATTTATGTGCTAGATTAAATAATAGAGTTTATGTGCTTTAGTGTGCTTAGCCTAATTGATTTAATTTGATGTGGTCCAATGTGTAATGTATGATGATATGAATATGTATATATATACATGTAGATATATATATGTATGTAGTTGTATAATAGAGGTTGTAAAATGAGGTGTGACCTTGGAATGTGAATAATTATTATATAAAACTATATGATAAAAGTAAGCTTAACTTATGTAAATTACTAAATGGTATGAAAGAGTCTTATGTGACCCATTGATGTGTGTGGGAGTATTTAAATTGGTATTCTCAACCTATGAGGGAAAATGACATTTACTAAATAAATAATTAATATTAAATGATTATTTTAATATTTATGTAGAATTGGAATAATGAGTTTTATGGAAAATAATATTGGTACCCAACTAAATTATTCTAGTTTAGCGTAAATATTATTTGAAATAAACCAATGTACATGGATTATATAATTCTATGTATGTAATGTATGAGTGAGTGTATATGTATGCTCATTTGGAAACAAATATCAAATAGACCCATGTATACTAATAGTAATATGAAATGCTGAGTATTATAGTAGTGTCCCAAATATGAGTGTCTTTTTTTTTCTTTTCTTCTTCACGTTATAAGCCATTGGCCTAGTCCCTCATTAACAAACTCAGAGATAGCAAATCATGAGGAAAGGAGTGGTCTAAATATTGCTCCTCCACCAAATCCTTCATACCCATCAGCTTCTTCTTCATTCCAATGGTTTAATTCATTGAGCAAAGCCCAAATTTGGTCACAAGCTTCCCTATAAATGGAGACCTTCTCATTCACAGACATTTTGCTAAGTTCTCTATTAAACTTTAGAGTTGTGTGTGAGTGGAGCATATACTATCTGCAAATTAAAGGTAGAGTAGCATTTCAACTTCACAAAAGGTAATATCCCTTTATATGTTCTAACATTCAAGTTTTGCAAAGTTCTTGGAAAAGGGCTAAAATACTTGTTTGAGTTGGAAAATTTATGGTTGAATCTGTCAATTGATGCTAGATAATGTTAATATGGTTGAATACAAAATCAACGGAAGTTAAATGAAGTAAATTGGTCAAGTAACAAATCCGTAGCGAAGAGAATCAGTAAATGGGTTAAACTTTCAAAAATGGCAAAAATCTTGAAATTGATTCTTGAATTTGATTGTTTATGTGTTTGGAGTTGTTGGAATTATGCTATGTATGTTGGGTAGTAAGTTTATGGAGATTATATATAGTGGGTAGGCTTAAAATTGCTGTTTGATTGTGATTTAGGAAAGTTTGGTTCGAAGCAGGGGAAGAAATTTTGAACTGAAACAGCTATACCACCCCGGGGGGTTTCTTGTAGTGCAATTGCCCGCCCCGGCGGGGTGTGGCCAGAGAACTCAGTAACCATATTTGGGCAATGCCGCCCCGGCGGGCTTCCTGTAGTTTATCTGCCAGCCCCGGCGGGAGGTGGCCAGGGAACCAAAACTTAGATGTTATTTTTGGACCATGTAACCTAACCTAACTTAACTTAAGGAGCTTACATAATCCTTAAACATGTGTCAATGCGTATTGCAAGATGTTTTAGTAGGATTAGAGTTTGAGTTATAATCTTTTGAAAGAAAAGTTAAAGGACGAAGACCATGTTTATAAAACCTTACGCCTTTTTGAAATCTAACCTTTTTAGCATGTATTCGTAACTTAGTTAGTTTTATAAATACATATGAAATGTGAAATCAAGGTACTTTACATGCTTACCTTGTTGGTCATGAGATTTTAGTATTTGAAAACCAATTGAGATGAAAACTCTACGACTTGTATTGAGAACTATTGAACAAACTATGATAACCAACATATTCACACATCTAGTTAGACACGTTATGAACTACGCAAGCATGAACTAAAAGAGTTTCTGAGTAGAGAATTATACAATCAAATCTAATACATGCAAGCATGCGTAGAAAGACTGTTTAGCATTATTATATGGTTTAACGAGTACTATGATTAGTCTTTGACATAACAGGCTTTCTTGGCTTTGTAAAATGAAGATTTATGAATAGAACTATCCATTGTTGAAAGTAAATAGAAAAGACCAAAACTAGTTTAAAAGTTCCTCAACATGTATATATGAATACCTTAAGCTATAATACATGGCTCAAGCAATGTTTTAAGTGTTCAAGCATATAGTGACTTTATGGAACTAAGTTTTACCAAGGTGTTTCTAAGGTTTTCGAAACAATGTGGATTATACATCTATGATTTTAAATGTGTGTCGAATACATGGATAAACATATGTGTAATAAAAGTATGTTGATATATGTTTATAAACTTTTGAATGTTAAGTCCAAAAGGTATTTGCAAACTATAAAGCAATGATTAGAAACTATGTTATTTGACTTCATGGTGATTTATAAACTAATTTTTTTGTGCTATAAGTACGCAAGGTGTGTAATGGAGTATGTAAAGAGTATACAACTAAGTTAGACATTTGTGTATGCGTTTAAACTTACATATCATGTATGAGTATACGTAACTAATGAATATCCTATACGCATAACTACATTATGATAAGGATCCGAAAAGTGTTGATTTATTTAATGTGGATAGACTATGCTTAAGGCAAGTGATTCATATCTCATGACTTAATACTTTGTAATCTTAGAAATGAAATTGTTTCCAAACCTTGATTTCGAACGATAATTGTTCACGTATATATTTTAAAAGGAAACTGTCTAAGCCATTGATTCTGCTAGACTATTGATATATGATCGAAAGATATCCAGACCAAATTAACTTGGTGCGGACTCTTATAACTGAGATGAACAACCCTCTTGGTAGGGGAATTATATATTTGTAGGGAAACCGACGTGCGCACATGAGAATGATTAAATGTTATGCATGACATAGGGTACTTTAGGCTGATCACCTGTTGTACTCGTTTTGTAGAATTATTAGTTTATTACTGTAAATTCTAGGAGAAGTTCATAGTCTTTAGTGACTGCTCAATATTTATTACCATAAAATCTTGAATTTATAATCGTTGAATATTACTGATATTTTCTGTCCGTAGCGACTATTATTGATAATCACCGATACTTCTTGCTATCTTTGAACTATCATTATTGTTGTACCCTTGAGAAAGTTAAAACTGCATTGAACATCCTAATTGCTATATTACTTGCTGGGCAAACTTGTTGCTTATTCTTGCTTTCCCTAAAATATTTCAGTTAAGGCAGAGTAGGGTGGACCTTCGGGCACCGACAAGGGCAAGGAAAAGGCTACAGAGTAGCTTTATTTATGCAGAACTTTGTGATTGTAATAAGAACTTATGCTATTATCTATTATTTAGGTTTATATATGCTTAAGGTATGTTTAAGCTATGTAATCGATGTTTAAGTTACGAGACCTTGGGACGTGAATAAATTATATTAATAAAATGTAATCTATTCGGTAGTAGAGCTATGTATTATTCCGCTGTGCGATGCGATATTTAGTCGTACTATTATTATCATGATGTTAGATTATAAAATATGACGAACCGAATTCGAGAGACCAGTGGCGGGTCCGAATTTGGAGGCGTCACAGGTTCGTAGCAGAGCTGTAGTTATAAACCTTAGGAGCGAGTGTCCTTAGATTATAACTTAGGAGAACTTAGAAGTTAGAAAGATGATAAACCTCATATAGAGTTTTCCTTGAGAGACTTAGTATGTTATGACATGTAACTTCATTCTATATAATGAACTTATATTTTCTTTAACATTCTAATGGACTTGCTGTTTGTTTGTCTTATGTTTGTGATTGTATTATGGCAGACACAAGAGTGCCTAGTAGAGTGTCCGAGGAGGAGCCCAGAGATATACATGTAGAATACGAGGCACCTCTAGAGGCTGTACCAGTGCAGGCTGTTTCACCATCCGAGTCTGACGACGAGGATGAGATCGAGGTGGAAGTTTGATCCAGAAGAGGATGATCCTGTTGAGGACGAACCTATAGAGGAGGAGCCCATGGAGGACTATTACGAGCCTAACCTGGAGGACCATATGCTAGGAGAGTATGAGGAACGTATTCTAGAGTTAGACTGTCGAGTCCAGGAGCTGGAGGCCGAGGCCCAGGAGAGAGAGTCTGAGTTCCAGAAGCTGAGGGACGAGGACCACAAGAGGAAGTTGGACATGCAGGAGTTAGAGGTAGAGATTGCATACCGCAGGGAGGCAGGGATCCAGATGGGAACCTTATTCCACAGGTCGGTATCCAGAAATGTAGACTTGGTAGGAAAGTTAGAAGAGGTAGAACAGAGAGAGTTAAGTGAGAAGACAGAGAAGGAAGCACTCCGTACTCAGCTAGAGTTGGAGGTTATGGATAGGATACACTTCAAGGAGAAATGGGAAGCGGCTAATGAGAGGGCTGATGACCTAGAGGATGAGGTCAGATACAAGAAGAGAAGATGAACAAGATGGGGTATGTATTCCGTTCAGCTTTTGAGAGGGTGATTGATGGTGTGTACCACTATCCAGTGGAGCAGGGACAGACCCTACATACTTTGAGCCGAGAGTTGATGGCATACATAGCGCAGATCGAGTACAAGAGCGTTGTGGAGCGTGGGATGATGGGATGAGATTTCCTTAGTCAGTCTAATCGTAGTATTAGTAGTATTTACCTTGTGTGATGTTCATACTATGTTATAATCCCAACTTTTTGTGTAAAGTGTGGGATAGTTATGTAAACCCCGCGTAAGCTTTTGTTAGAGGGGTAGTATGGTAGTATGTTAGTGTTCCCCGTCTTTTGTGATATTAGGGGATATATATGATAATATTTATAGAAATATGCTAGGGATGATCATGTAATGAAACGATTGGGCATATGAATATAAATGAAGCTTATTTCAGAAATCGTGTTATAAATTTTACTCTTTTTAATATTAAAGAAATACTTAAGTAATATAACTGAGTAATAACAAGATGAAAAATTTGTGATGCAGATAATGGCACCAAGACGTAGATTGACTGCACCTGAGGAATCAGTGAACAATGAGAGGGAGCAAGTAGATCCCATTCAGAAGTTCGTAAACTTGTTAGGCGAAGCTCTTAGGGGAAGGAACAACGAACCCGTTCGCCTCAACTCTCAAACTGTACCAGTGACAAACTTGAAAGACTTTAAGAGTGTAGGACCCCCAGAGTTCAAGGGTACTACTGACTCGATCATTGCGCAGACTTGGATAAAAGAAATCGAGGAGGCTTTCACCATCGCTCGCATGGGTGAAGACCAAAAGACGGTATTTGCTACATATATGATGAGAGGAGAAGCAAACTATTGGTGGGAGGCAAATCAGCAGAGAGCTGGAGAAGGAACGATAACTTGGGAAAGGTTTAAGATGCTGTTCTTCAAGAATTACTTCCTGAAGAGCATGAAGAACAGGATGAAGGTGAAGTTTTTAGAACTAAAACATGATGATATGACGGTGGCGCAATACGCAGCTAAGTTCAATGAACTAGCGCGGTTTGCAGAACACCATGTTGGAGATGAGGAAAGGATGGCGAGACGTTTTGAGCAAGGACTGAAGCCTTGGCTGTACAATAAGGTATCAGTTCTTTAAATTGATTCCTTTTCAATATTACTAGAGAAGGCTATCATTGCGGAATGTGGCAGTGAGGCCTTAAGTCTGTACAACAAGGAGAAGAAAGGAAAGAATACTAGAGGAGAAAACCGTACTGGAGGAAGCAGTAGTGGAGGAAGCAACTTGGGTAAAAGAAAGTGGGAGAACAATAACAACAAAAAAAATCAAAAATAACAACAATCAATTGGGGAATTTTCATGGAGGATTTAAGAAGAGGGCTGAGGGATGCCCAAAATGTGGGAAGAACCATCAAGGTGAGAGCTGGAAGGGACGTGACACTTGCTACAACTGCGGTCAGGAAGGGAACATTTCGCCTAACTTTTCGAAATCGAAAAAGATACAAGGATGCTTTGCATGTGGCTCGACGGAGCACCGGATTAAGGACTGCCCGAAGAAGGGAAGTGGCGGAGGTAGCAACCAACAAGGGGGAAACAAGCTAATGATCAGCGAACCGGCACAATCCAACCGCCAGAACCTTTAACATGATAGTCCAGGACGCAGTGGCTGCGAAGGACGTGGTGTCAGGTGTAATCCCAATCAATGATATAAATGCTTATGTATTATTTGATTCGGGTGCCACCTGTGCTTTTATATCTAAAGAATTTGCTAGTAGGCTTAATACACCCCGAGATCGATTAGAAGATCCCTTGAACATAAAAGTTGCGAATAAGGAAGTAATCCCTGTAGAATACGTTTACCGAAATTATCGCGCAAACATTAGAGAACATGAACTGAGCGTAGACTTGATTCCAATTAGATTGGGAGAATTTGACGTAATACTGGGAATGGATTGGTTGTATAACCATGCTGTAATAATTGACTGTCAGAACAACTGTGTGAACCTTCAGACTCCGAGTAAGTCTAAGGTAGTGTTTTATGGTAGCTCATCGCCTAAGCAATCGTGTTCTCTTACGATGATGCAGGCCAAGAAATTATTAAGGAAAGGATGTGTAGGTTACTTAGCTTACATTGTTGATACTCGGAAAAAGGGAGTAGAAATTAAAGATATATCTGTAGTGAACGAATTCCAAGATGTATTTCAGGACGATCTGCCTGGTCTTCCGCCAGACAGAGAAATAGAATTCGTAATAGACTTAGCACCGGGAACGACACCGATTTTGAAAGCTCCATACCATTCGACCAAGTGTGTCTCCTCGGGGAGCACCAGTGTTATTCGTTAAGAAAAAGGACGGATCGATGAGGCTCTGTATCTATTATCGAGAATTAAACAGAGTAACAATTAAGAACAGATATCTGTTACCAAGGATAGACGACATATTTGATCAACTGAAGGGAGTGAAGTGTTTCTCAAAGATAGACCTACGGAAAGGTTATCACCAACTGAAGGTACGGGATGAGGACATACCAAAGACTGTGTTTCGAACCTGTTATGGACATTACGAGTTTTTAGTAATGTCATTTGGATTGACTAATGCTCCATCAGTATTCATGGACTTGATGAACCAAGTTTTCAAGCTATACTTGGATAAATTCGTGGTAGTTTTTATCGACGGCATCTTGATCTACTCAAAGATAGAAGAAGAGCACGCCGAACATCTATAGATTGTTTTGGAAGCGCTAAGGAAGGAGAAGATGTATGCGAAGTTTTCAAAGTGTGAATTTTGGATGGAGAAGGTTCAATTCTTAGGTCACGTAGTGGATAAGAATGGAATCTCCATAGACCCTGCAAAGGTCGAAGCAGTGAGTAATTTGGAGCAGCCGAGAACACCAACAGAGGTGAAAAGTTTCTTAGGGTTAGCCAGGTACTATCGAAGATTCATCCAAGATTTTTCTAAGATAGCCACCCCATTGACTAATCTAACGAGGAAGACGGAAAAATTCGTATAGACGGACAAATGCGAAGAGAGTTTTCAGGACTTGAAGAAGAGATTAAGCAAAGCGCCTGTGTTGTCACTACCAGATGATGGGGGAAATTTTGTGGTGTATAGTGATGCATTGCACATGTAATATTCCAAACTTTAAATAGGAATATTAATATAAACAGTAAATATAAATATGTTTAATATCTTATGTGGTGTGTATGTAACTTTATTTGAATATATATATCAACACATAAGATATAACTATGTACTAATATATGAAAAGTTTTATAGGTAAACCCTTATTTAGGACTTTATCTTCATAAGGAATTCTTACCTTAATTGTTATAATAAATGGAAATTATAGCATAATACATTGATAATGTTATATATTATCATGAATATTTACATATATTAATTTAATATAATGTATTAAAGATTTTATTGGAAAGATTTTTAGGAAACCCTAATAATGGATGTGGTTTAAAGTAAGAAACCCTAATTGTTATATTAAAAGAAATTATAACTTAATACTTTAAAAACGTTATGTAAGATTATGAATATATGAGTTAATATATCATGTGCGAAGGATTTAATTGAAAAAGATTATAAGAAAACCCTAATTAGGTATTAGGAAACCCTAACCCTAGTTAGAAAACTCTAATTTCAATTATAAACCCTAATTCTAAATTAACAAACCCTAATTTGTTCAATCTTATTTTTAGTATCTAGAAAAAAAAACATGAAATGATTAAGTTATTCCTAGATTTAATTTTTGAAATGACTAAACTATCCTTAGTGTATGAGGAATGACCAAAATGCCCTTAAATCTCTATTTTTAAAAGAAGATAAGAGCAAATCTTTTGCTTCACAAGAAAAAGATTTCCCCATATGGCTATATCATTCTAGCCTTGCCAACACAACCTTTTCATTTAATGCTATAGCCTTACTTGTCAAAATGAGAGAGTAATTAGGTTTCTAACCTCACTTGGACTTTTCATATAAGGATAGAACCTAAGAGCACAAGGCTACGTTTTTGTTACTTAAAGTATACACCCAGCTAACTCATAAACAACTCCCAGCAGGCTAGAACCAGAATCAGAAAGAGGAAGAAAGCAAAAAGTGATCAAAAAGGGTAAAAATTTAACTTTAGTATAATTTTTACATTTTGAAAGATTAATTGTTGTTGTTAATGTTTATATATGTTCATTACTACGTTAATTAGTGATCTGGGTTGCTAAAATATGAATCCATAACATTTAAAAGTATTAAAATTGAGTTTTAAGCAAAACTGCCAAAGTGTCAAAACAGGGTTTGACAACAAATGTTATCCCTTATATCTTGCTGATTTTTTTTATGGTTTGATGTTTTAAGAGTTGGTAGTTATAGCTTGCAGGTTTGTTACTAGATTCGTAGTGATAGATAGCCCTCAGAACACTGTATTGAAAGATATAATGGGTCAAAACCCGTTGACCGGCATTGACTTCACATTTTCTGGGCAACCCAGAAAATGTTTGAGTGAGCCTGACAGCCCGTTTGACCGCCTGGATTTCTTTTACGACATGATGTTTAAGTGTTAGATGCCAGTAGACTTATACCTTGACATGAGATCTACACAACCATAGCACTCTAAAACCCTAGATAGTCACTGGCTGGAAGATATAAACGGTCAAACTACGTTGACCGTCCAGTTTCCATTTCTGGGTAATTCAGAAATATTGAGCGGCGACCTGACAAGATTTTTGAAGGCTTGGATCTTGATGCTTGTTGAGATATAGCCTCCATGACTGTTCAAATCATGTACCCTTATAGTTTGTCTATAGATCCCGACGACTAGAACACCAAAAAGTTAACCGGCCGGAAAGTTATAAGACCCTAAAGGTCGTTGACTGGTTCTTTTTAGGCAACCCAGAATTTCAAGAACAGCGTTAGGATGCTATTTTGATCGGTCGTGTGAACTTGTAGGAATGTTGTTAGGTAGCAAAATGACCATATAAGTGTACTACTACATCAGTACTACATTTTCATCGGATTAGATTACCCAGAAACTAAGTTGATTGCCAGAAAAGTTGAGTCAAGCCGAGCTCCAGGCCGTTGACCAACGTATTCTTGGCTGGGCCAAGAACACCTATAGCTACACTTCTGTCGCTAAAAGTCTTTAGCGACAGGCAATAATTGAAAATTAATTTTATTAATGAAAATAATTAGAATAAATAGAAATAAATACTAAAAAAATTTAAAAAAATTTTGAAAAATCATTTTTAATTATAATAAATAATTTTTAATATTTTGACATAAAATTTTATTAATATTTAATATATTTAAATATTAATAATAATAAGAGTAATTAATAATAAAGTACTTAAAAATAATATTAATGATTTAAAAATCATTTTAAATAATAATAATATATTTAAAAATGATAATAATGATTTAAAAATCATTATTAAATAAAATAAATTATTTAAACATAATATTGATGATTTAAAAATCATTTTAAATGATTAATTAAATATTTAAAAATAATATTAATAACTTAAAAATTATTTTAAATGATATTAAATCGTTTAAAAATTATTTTGAGCATTTGGAAATTATGATAAATAATATTTGAAGCATATGAATAAGATATTAAAAAATTTCAATAAAATTATTGAAAAACTAATTCGATAACTATTCAATAAAGCTGTAAAGTACCGAACGGACTCTAAGATCAACCCAGACACTAGTATTTTAATTAAAAATTAATTACTATTATTTCTAATGACTGTTGTAATATATATAGGTGGTGAATATACTTTCAAATAACCTAAGTAGCCGATCGTGATAAAAGGCAAGTTTTTCTAACTTAATTTAATTTCTATATTAAATGTAAGTCTTGTATATTGATATACGAAATTGTTATATCCGTTGTTCGTGATATCTGGGATTTGAAAAAGGTTATGACTTATTGTTCAAGCATAACCAAGACATATGAACTATTATTTCCGTAAATTATCCTTGATTTGATATCAAAATATAGACTGTGTTGAAAGCAATGTTATTTAGTACAAATATATATACTGATACTATTTATGACCGACAGTGTTGCACTGATCGGGTGTTTTATAATGACCGGAAATTTTATATTGACCGGGTGGTTGTGGTAAAATGATATGCATAGTTCTATTTGGTGTGGTTGGCCAAATCAACTCGGGTTGCTAAGTCTACATGACTGACAGAAACTCGTAATATGTGGGATTTGGCAGATCAAACTTCAGTATATATATGTGGAAAATACTCTGAACTTTATGTTCCTTCATTTTAGATATTGTGTGAGTATAAACTGTAATTGTTTAAAACTTGCTGAGCATTTTAAAGCTCATTCTTGCAAATATTTTTCCTTTGCAACAACGTTGATTATTCCAGGAAGTTCAGGAATTAAAACTTGTGGGTAGAAGTTTGTTTATAAGAACGAATGTTTATTATAATACAAAGAATGTAATTTGGTATAACTCCGATGTAATCATTGAATGTTATGTAGTCAGATATTATTATGAGATTAAGTTATTAGTTGCATGATGTTACTTTGTTCATGTCGAATCATATCAAGTACAATATCTATATGAACTATACATCTGAATGAGGGTATTGAATGATCTTGGGAGTTCTGTAAGCACTGAGGTCGCTCCTCAGTTCCAAGAACAATCTTATCATTTGTACTGTGAATGTCAGATGTATAGAAACTATTGATATGAAGGAAATATTTGTAAGATTATAAATCTATACATCCAAGTGAGGGTATCCAGATATGGTAATTGTTCTGACGAGAACTCTTAACTGGTTGGGATACTGTGAATTTTGGATTTATAGAAGTTATTATCTTATAGAATATTTACGTGAGCACCGAATCTGCTACAGGCAAGGTTAAGAATTTGGGGGCGTGGCAATTTAGTATCAAAGCCTTAGGATATAAAGCTTAGGAGGAAACCCTTAGGCTATAACCTTGGAAGTATTTAGTTGACAAAGGAGATAAGCTCAAATAGAGTTATTGTAATACCCGAGAATTTTCATATATTATTAAATAAATATATTAATGGGAATGTGAATTTATTTGAATATAATGATTTTGTGTTATGAGAATGATTAATTCAATTATATTAAATTGAATAATTATAATAATTGAGAAATTGATGGAGTTTACGATAAACTCGATGAAATGCCTTGTGTGGCACAGTGACGTAATATTAACGATTATATTAACTTAAGCGAACAATTAATCTATATTAATTGTTAATCGTAAAATATTAATTAATTGTCATCGTAGAATAATTGTTATAAAATATTAATGGTGATTGATTAATAATACGTGATTATTATTATTGCAAGAAATATAATAATAATAATGAGCAACGTGTCTATAATATAATAAGATTTATATTAAAGTAATGATTAATCATATAAGGGTTAATTAAATTGTTATGAAGATTAACAATTATATTGATTGATAAAGGATGTGTGTATATTATTATTTACTATTTAATTAATAAGATGCGTAATTCTATGTGCAAGCATGCGAATTAAATGTGTAACATATAGTAGCTAACTATGTATTATGTGAAGTGTATTATAACACTATTATATGGTAAGGCTTATTGAATTATGGGAGTTACATGATAATGCCTATGTGACATGTGAGTATACAGTAAAAGAATATGACATGGATTATATATGTGTAAATTAATTGTATCACATTGCCATGTTAAAAGTATATTGCGACTTAAAAGTATATATTATATAATCTAAGTGGACTTGTATAATATATCATGAACATATTGTAAACTATTAATTTTAATAAAGTGAGACATCATGAATATATGGTGAACAATTTAATAATAAATGAGATAATGTAATGTGATAACATCCGATTAAATTATACCAGTATGATAAAAATGTATATGGATTATATGTGTACAAGTCACACTTACTACATTATGTGAATCCATGTTAGTATCATTAGAATTACATTGTAACTATAATTGTGGCCTAATTATATAGTATATATACATGTAACATATTTTGGCATAAGTATTGTGTATATATACAAATTCTAGAATGCTGATATATGGCCTTGTCCCAATATAATAGTCACTCTCCTTCTCCTTCACGTGTATGGCAAAAAGGCTAAGGCCTATTCTCCCCATTCTTCTCCCAAGCTTAGCTAGCAATGATCAATGGGGAGTGGTTTTGATGATGAGATTTACCAACCATTTACCAACTCCCTCTTATCTAGCATGCAATCCATTCATCTGTTAGTTTGATTTGCAATATAATTGCATTGTCTGTGTAATAATTCGTCTATAAATAGTAGCCATGTTTCTTCACATTTCTTTTGCTGAGATTTTATTTGAGTTGATAAGTTGAGAGCATATACATATATCAGTATAATAGCATTGTGAAGTAGCAGCAAGTTCAATTATCTAACAGAGGTATAATTATCTTTCCATGTTCTTCATTCATGTTCTATATTTTGCTTACTGTCAAAATTTCCAATTCCTGATTTTGATTTCAATTCATGCTAGATTAGATTAGGACATGTTCTTAGTTGCTATATAGACTTATAAACATGTTTAAGCCATAATGTGGCTGCTTAGAAAAGTTTTCGTGAAGTAATTTTGTGATTTGGGATAATGTCTGCCGAAGCAGACTGCAGTCTGGCCAGAACCAGGGGTGGCGCAGCTGCGCCGGTTTGGCCTTAGTATGCTGCGCAGCTGCGCAGGACACTGTCTGCAGATTTTGAATTGTTGTTTCCTGCTTGATGTTTGCTACATGATAGTTGATGAAATAAAATAGAACAAGCATGCTGATATGGTTAATACATATATATTGACTTGTTAAACTAGAACGAGCATGTTATATTCGGATCGCTTGCATAAACGATGAAGTGATAGATTTTCAAAATAAACTTAAGATTTCAAAATGAACGTTGATTCGTTATATCCATTTTAGACATTCTGACTTGTGAGACATATTGGTATGACCTAGACACACACGAAATGCATATTGACTTAAGTATATATGTATCGTGATATGATATGAACATGTGAACACAACTAGTGCACCTTTCTAACAAAAATACAGGTTTTGGAGGTTGATATTGACATGTAAAGACCATACACACATTCTGATTTTTGGAGCATGTTTGAATAAACTTGAAATACATGTCGGACACATTAACTTACGGATATAGATTTCATAATGTTGAACGTGAACGTCGACATGCTACATTGAGATTTGAATTTCGATACTTATGAACATGTTTGATAGAACTTGTAGACTTGCTAAGGTATCATTCATGTTTGCCTACTATGTTACATATAGTGAATCCAAATTTGCGTAAATAAAGCATGTTTTCAAACTAATGTTAATGATAGTTGCATATATATGATATGAAAACTCATGAACATGTTTACTACAAGTTATGTGAACATTTTAAGTGTTTAAAAAGCGAGCATGTTAGACCTTATGAGTTCGTATCCTTGAATGGCTTTAAATTATTGAAAGTGTTAACTTAGAATCTATTGCATGAATATTTGAAACGAGGAAAGGTTGTACAAATATAAAAGTATCTTTTAATATGTTTATATGCTATGTGGTGTTGTTGGCTTGCATGACCGGACATAAACCATAAGGCACAGCTCAGCCTTGGCTTGGCCAAAGGGCTGAGCAGCTGCGCTATCCCTAGGCTTAGCCATGGCGCAGCTGCGCCGGCCAGGAATCAGAAGCCATGCAGTTTGGCAATCTGATCTTGGACAGATAGCTTATATGATGCCTACATTGCTAGAAATGGTTTACACCCTACTGATATGTGTATATATGTGATGATTAAGTAACAAGATAATGTTTAACTTATATAATGGAAGCCCATAGGTCAAGGGATCATAGCTACTTGAACATGATGAGTTGCTATAATATCATTTATGTTATAACTATGTACTTGATTCATAATAACATATAATCTGATTCCATGTCATATGAGAATAAGTATGACATGTGAATAAGATAGTAACATGTATGTATATTGAGTAATAAGTTGTGTAACGGATGTGTTAACTAATGAAAATCCTATACTTATAATACACTATAAATAGGATTCAAAAGTGTTGAATTACTTTACGTGGATAAACTACGCTAAAGGCAAGTTTCCTAACTTACACTCTTTTACGGTGCAAGTATTCTATCTTTGTATATTGCGAACTGGCTTCCTACTTAATCGTTTGAACTGAATTAGCATACTTGAACTCTTATTTCATTAAAGCTATTATTCATGTTGAACTTAGTATTGTTCTTGAATATTGTGAAAGTGTCTATGCCATTTGATTCGGCTAGACTTATATTATTAAAAAGCGACCCAAACTAATTGATTGGTGCGGGATCTTATATATGACTGAGAAGAACAAACTATAACTGTCGGAGAACCGACACACGCACTTGAGTATGATTGATTGTTGTGCATAACGATGGTACTTTAGCCTGATCACCTGTTGTACCTGTTTTTTATTGGATTTTCAGTTTATTACTGTCAATTCTAGTAGAAGTTCATAGTCCTTAGTGACTGCTCAGTATTCAATTATTTAAAATCTTGAATTGACGTATTATTGAATCATATTGATATTATTCTGTCCTTAGCGACTGTTATTGAGAACTGTTGATATTCTGGTTATCCTTGAACTATCAAACCTTGTCATACCTTTTCGAGAATTAAAAATCTTATTACTCACCCTTATTGTATATTACTTGCTGGGCAATTTGTGCTCATTCTTGCTTTCCCTAAAACATTTCAGTTAAGGCAGAGCATGGCGAACCTTCGGGCGTTGATAAGGGCAAGGGCAAGGCTACCAACTAGCTTGTCTCTTTTACGTTTTAAATATTTTAATGTTGTATTAAGATGATGTAGTAAGACTGGTTTTGATTATGTTTAAGCTTAAGTTAGGTTATGTAATAAGTCGTTAATTGATATTATTATGTAATCTATTAAGTACTGTAGATTGCGAGACTTGGGGGAATAATTATAATAAATCATTGTAAATTATTCTAGAATGGATTTTCCGCTGTGATCGTGTGATATTTAGTTATTATTATCGTGATGTATTACCATGAGCACGTGATGAACCGAATTCGAGAGACCAAGTGGCGGTTCTGGAATTTGGGGGCGTCACAGTTATTGCGAGAGAGGGAAAGTTATTAGGAAAGTTAATAGATAAGAATACTAATAAAATAGTAAGTTATAATTTTTATCAGATACTAATTGATTTTATAAATCTGATTGTAGGATGTCAGAAGACCGTCAATTGATCATAGCAGAGCCAGTAATTGATGCAGTGCCGTTGCAAATAGTACTACCTATCCATACTTGGATAGAATGGCCTTCTGGATCTAGCGTCGCTCAAGAAATAGAGTACATGGAGAAAAGGTTGAAGAAGTATGAGAAGATGGTAGAAAAGCTAAAAAGGAGGATAGCAAGAAAGAAGGAAGAACTTTAGACTAAGGAAAAAAAAATTCTATAATATAACTAGTGATAAGGATAAATCGCTAGTCAGATAGGCTATGTAGTTTACTTTCTGTTATGTGTATAACTAGTGATCTAAAATGAATCACTAGATATGTATATATAGGTTTGCCATGTGAAATACAAATTTCTGTCTATCAAACTGGGATGTTTAATTATTGAACTGGTATTCATACTTACTTATTTGTTATATTCAGATAAATGGCACCAAGAAGAAGACCTCGTGGGGAAATTGAGGAGGAACGGGAAGAGGCAAATCCTACCCAAACCCTGGTAAATATTTTGGTAGGAGCTTTACAAGGAAGACAAGCAAATGCGATACCAGTTGCACCCAATAACCCAACCACAACTCAATTTAAGGACTTTAAATTAGTGGGACCACCGGAGTTCAGAGGAACTGATGAACCCATAAAAGCTCAGACTTGGGTTACTGAGATGGAAAAGATGTTTAAAGTAACAAAGGTAAATGATGATCAAAAAGTAGACTCTGCTACTTTCTTTCTGAAGGATGAAACTAACCACTGGTGGGAAGCAAATAAAGGGAGAGCTGGAGAAGGTGCCACTAATTGGGACAAATTCAAGGAGTTTTTATTTGCCAATTACTTTCCAACTTCAATGCAAGATCGTATGGAGGTTCAATTCCTGGAATTGAAACAAGGAGAGATGACAGTAACGCAATATGCAGCCAAATTCAACGAGTTGGCTAGGTTTGTATCACATCAGGTAGATACTGAGGCGAGAAAGACAAGAAGGCTTGAAGGAGGGTTAAAACCTCAAATTAGGAGCAGAGTATCAGCATTTCAGGTGAAGACTTTTGCAGAGATCTTGGAAAAGGCCATTATAACAAAGAAGGAAGGGGAGGCCTTATTGTAGTTCAATAAGGAGAAAAGGGTTATTATCGGAAAGGGCAACAAGAGTGGAAGTAACAACAATAACAGCAACAACAACAAGAGAAGGTGGGAGGTAGTTTTTCCAAACAACCCTGGAAAAGGAAGGTATAACCCTAAATACAATGCCAACAAAGGAGGTAACAACAACAACCAAAAGATTGAGCGCTGTCAGACTTGTGGAAAGAATCACAAAGGGGAATGTTATTTTAAAGGGACGACTTATTATACCTACGGAGAAGATGGGCATTATTCCAACTGGTGTCCCAAAAAGAAGGAGAAGGGCAAGAATATCAAATATTTCAACTGTGGGGAAGAGGGTCATGTGTCAAGATTCTGTCCAAAACCCAAGAAGGTGAATGTGGGAGGAGGTCAGAATTCTAACAATAAACAAGGAGCAGCGATTGCAAGAGCTACTCAGAATCATCCGAATGCACGAACTTTTAACATGACAGTGAGGGATGCTGTGGCGGTACAAGATGTGGTGACAGGTATCATACCAATTGATGCTGTAAATGCTTGTGTTATTCGATTTTGGTGCTTCTTGTTCATTTGCATCTGTGGATTTTGTTAAAAGATTAAAAATGCCATGTGAGGATCTAGATGTACCTTTCAATGTAGAAATTGCTAACAAAGAGATAATCCATGTTCATACAGTACATAAGAATTGTAGTGTAGAAGTTCAGGGGCATACATTACTGGTAAACCTTATACCTATACAACTAGGGGAGTTTGATGTAATATTGGGAATGGATTGGTTGGGTAGGCATAAGGCAGTAACTGATTGCAAACGGAAACAAGTAAGTTTAAGGACACCCTTGAAAACAAAGGTAGTGTTTAAGGGAAGTTGTTCACCGAAGCAAGTCCAATGTTTAACTGTTATACAAGCTAAAAGATTGCTTCGAAAGGGTGGTACATGGTATTTAGCCTATGTGGTGGATATAAGGAAAGAAGGGGGAAAGTTAGACCAAATACCTATAGTAAATGAGTTTTCGGATGTGTTTCCAAGTGATCTACCTGGTCTTCCACCTGACAGGGAGATTGAATTTGTGATTGACCTTGCGCCAGGAACAGCACCAGTTTCAAAGGCACCATCTAGGATGGCACCAGTGGAGTTGAAGGAGTTGCATGTTCAGTTACAAGAACTCCTAGATAAGAAGTATATACAGCCTAGTGTTTCACCTGTTGGGTTTGTACGAAATCGTGACGCAATCAAATTGCAAAAATTAGCGGAAGCATGGTATATCAGAGTTTAAAAATTTTCTACAAAACCATTACCCGGATCATCCTTTATGCAAATTATTAATTTAAAACGATAAATAAGAAGTTATGGAATCATACCCTTGTAGAACGAAGCTTCCACAGGTACTAGTTCAACTCCTTGTTCTTCGTGATCTCCTTGAATTTCCGGGTTAGATTCCTTTCTTTGATCAACGTTAGCCACCCAAGTGTTTGGCCTCTAGAGGTGATCCACCAAGGAAGATGAATTATCAAGAAGGAGGGTGTTTGGCTTAACCTTAGTTTTCTATCCTCTATAGAAAAGGAGTACTCTCCAACAATTGGAATTACATCAATCTAATATCTATTATAAGACTTCTCTTATATAGACATTGGTCAACCCTTCTAATCCTATTAGACATGGGATTTCTTTTAATTAATTAAACTCCTTTAATTAATTTAGGCTTCCCACCACATGAGAATAATTAATTAAATTCATTTAATTAATTTGTCTCCTAATCTTATTAGGAATAAATGAGAGTACTAAATATTAAATTAATTACTAAACTCCTTTAGAAATTAAAATAATAATAATTGTAATAATATTAATGAGACTCCTCTTATTAATTTATATTTAATATTTCCAAAATATTAAATAATAAACATTAAGCTATTTAATTTATTCTATCACCATAGATTAAATTAATTATACTTAATGCATTATTACGATTATGCCATTACCTTCTTAAATAATTATTCTTCCTTTTATGGTGTGACCCTTTAGGTTCTCCATATTAAACCGGTTGTGAATAAATCAATTAAAACAATTTTAATCTTATTTAAATAAATAAATTAAACTATATTATTAAATAAATAATATTTATTCTACAATAGGGATAAGCCTCCCTAGCGATCAACGACTTTCCAGATAATATAGATTTCAACATTAATCAAAAAGAACCTGTGAGTAAATAGTTACCGTACAATTCAATCCTTCCACCATACAATGTCCCAATTAAATATAAGACATGGATTTACTGTCAAGTCTTATTTTATTTAATTATATGTATTTCGATTAGAAAATGCACAACTCCAAATAATGCAAATTAGAAACTCCTTTCTAATTTCATTTCACCTTGGCCAAGGATTCCTGGGTTGTCATTTAACGAATCACATAGGACATATCTCCTCTTTTACTAGAGGTGGTAGATTTTTTATTGATCATTCATTATCTCCATATGTAACTCATTATACCCAAGCATACCCTATATATGCCTTAAAAGGTCTTAAGGAATAAGTCAAAGTATAATTTGTTACATACAAGATACTATGATGATCTCAAGTCCAAGGATTACTTGTACTACTATCACATTAGGAATTCCTATTGACAGGCGAGTAAATCTCCATTAGGTATTCCATAGCGAATCATGTTCAGTGAACTTATTCTCCAATAAGCACCTACATACTTGCTTTAGTGTCTCCACACAAATGATCATGAGATCAATCATCCTCATCCAATGAGCAAGCAACATATGTACCAATCTATCCGGATTTACTAATCCCCTTTTTAGTAATCCCACGATTGGGAACTATTTTAGTTTTAAAACTTTCTAAGAATTTAGATCTCATTAGCATGATCATCATCATGATTCTAAAAGCATTGCTTAAAACTATGGGTTATTTACATATTATAAAAACAGCAACATGTAGATAATTAAATGCCTTTAATAAATGAATATTTTATTAATAAATAAATAAGATTGTTTACAAAGTACGTGCTTTATCATCATACATGATTGGCTTGTATGCACACTACTATCAATCTCCCACTTGCACTAAAGCCAATCGCCATGGTATCTCATACCCATCTTCTCTAAGTGACGATCAAACTGCTGTTGTGTTAAAGCTTTAGTAAATGGATCTGCAATGTTATCTTGAGAGTCTACACGCTCCAAGGTGACGTCTCCTCTTTCAATGATCTCCCTGATCAAGTGAAATCGCCGCAACACGTGTTTAGATTTCTGATGAGACCTGGGTTCCTTAGCCTGTGCAACTGCTCCTGTGTTGTCACAGTAAACGGGAACTGCTTCTCCAATGCTAGGAACCACACCAAGTTCAGTTATGAACTTCTTCATCCAAACAGCTTCCTTTGCAGCTTCACTTGCAGCTATATACTCTGCCTCTGTCACTGAATCAGCAACTGTTTGCTGCTTGGAACTCTTCCAACTCACTGCGCCTCCGTTCAAGGTAAAACATACCCCGAAACAGATTTACTGTCATCTTGGTCCGTTTGAAAACTTGAGTCTGTGAAGCCCTCGAGTTTTAATTCAGACCCACCGTAGACAAGAAAAATATCTTTAGTCCTTCTCAAGTACTTTAGGATATTTTTCACTGCCTTCCAGTGCTCTTCTCCAGGATTCGACTGGTATCTGCTCGTTACACTAAGTGCATGAGCAACATCCGGTCTAGTACACATCATACCGTACATGATAGATCCTATTGCAGAAGCATAAGGGATCTTACTCATACGGTCTCTCTCCTCAGGTGTCTTTGGGGCCTGTTTCTTGGAGAGATGTATTCCATGGCTCATCAGCATGAGACCTCTTTTGGAATCTTCCATGCTAAATCTCTTTAGCATTGCATCAATGTACGTTCCTTGGGATAAACCAAGCATCCTTTTAGATCTATCTCTA
This sequence comes from Panax stipuleanatus, assembly GCA_020205555.1. Taxonomy (NCBI): domain Eukaryota; kingdom Viridiplantae; phylum Streptophyta; class Magnoliopsida; order Apiales; family Araliaceae; genus Panax; species Panax stipuleanatus. The sequence continues at coordinate 8,763,043 of CM035116.1, read as the reverse complement.
TAGATCTTTATCCCCAAAATATAGGATGCTTCTCCCAAGTCCTTCATGGAGAAGTGTTTAGATAACCAGATTTTAATTGATTGTAGCATAGGAATGTCATTCCCTATCAGTAATATATCATCAACATATAATACAAGGAATGAAATTGCGCTCCCACTAACCTTCTTGTACACACATGGTTCATCGTCATTTTTGATAAAATCAAACTCTTTGATTGTCTCATCAAAACGAAAGTTCCATCTATGAGAAGCTTGCTTCAATCCATAAATGGATCGTTGCAGCTTACAGACTTGATTTATTCCAACCTTTGAAACAAATTCCTCTGGCTGTGTCATATACACATCCTCCTCAAGTTTTCCATTGAGGAAGGCCGTTTTCACGTCCATCTGCCAGATCTCATAGTCGTTATAAGCTGCAATCGCAAGCAAAATCCAAATGGACTTGAGCATAGCTACTGGTGAAAAGGTTTCATCATAATCAACTCCTTGTCTTTGTTTGAAACCTTTTGTAACCAGTCGGGCCTTATAGGTCTCCACCTTGCCGTCCGCTCCAGTCTTTCTTTTAAAGACCCATTTACACCCAATAGGCTTAATGCCTTCAGGTGGTGAAACCAAAGTCCATACTTTGTTTTCATACATGGAGTCCATTTCGGATTTCATGGCTTCAAGCCATTTCCCTGAGTCTTTATTACTCATGGCCTGTTCGTAATTCAATGGATCATCATCATTCATGATGTGTACCTCATCGTCATCCTCTATAACGAATCCATACCTCTCAGGGTATCTTCGGTACTCTCCAAGATTTACGAACAGGGTGTGGTATAGTAGGTTCTTCTACTTGGTCAGGTACCTGACTTTGATCCGTGGTAATTTGTGGTTCTTGAACTTCTTCAAGATATATCTTACTCCCACTGACCCCTTCATGGATAAACTCCTTTTCCAAGAAGGCAGCATGTTTCGCAACAAACACCTTTTGATCAGTTAGATGATAGAAATAATACCCTACAGTTTCTTTAGGGTATCCCACAAATCTACACTTTTCGGATTTAGTCTGTAGCTTATCATGTTCAAACTTTTTGACATAAGCTGGACAACCCCAAGTCTTAACATGCTTAAGATTTGGTTTCCTCCCCTTCCACATCTCATATGGAGTCTTTGGGACGGATTTGGTAGGTACCTTGTTAAGTAGGTATGCAGCCGTTTCTAGGGCATATCCCCAGAAGGAAATTGGAAGGTCGGTAAAACTCATCATGGATCGAACCATGTCTAACAGTGTTCGATTTCTCCTTTCAGATACTCCATTTAACTGTGGTGTACCTGGAGGAGTCCATTGTGAGATTATACCATTTTCTTTGAGACAATTGAGAAACTCACCGCTTAAGTATTCTCCGCCTCGATCTGATCGAAGTATCTTTATACTCTTGCCCGTTTGTTTCTCTACTTCACTTCTGAACTCTTTGAACTTTTCAAATGATTCTGACTTGTATTTCATTAAATACACATATCCAAATCTTGAGTGATCATCAGTGAAAGTAATAAAATAAGAATACCCACCCCGTGCACTTGTTGTCATAGGCCCACAAACGTCTGTGTGAATCAATGCCAACAACTCTGTAACTCTTTCTCCTCTTCCACTAAAAGGAGATTTAGTCATTTTACCCATGAGATAAGATTCACAAGTTGGATATGATTCATAATCGGATAGCTCGAGGAGCCCATCTTTATGCAACTTGGATAATCTTGTTTCATTGATATGACCGAGTCTACAGTGCCACATGTAGGTATAATTAATATCATCTATTTTTCTTTTCTTAGTTTGTTCAATTTGAAATATATTTTCTTGTAAGTCAAGTGTATAAAGTCCATTTCAGAAATTTCCAATACCATATAAAACATCGTCTTTATAAATAGAACAACTATTGTTCTTTATAACAACGTTAAATCCTTCCATATCCAATACAGAAATTGAAATAATGTTTTTAATAATATTCAGAACATAATAACAATTATTAAGATAAATGGACTTGCCCGAAGGCATTGCTAAATAATAAGTTCCTACAGCTAATGCAGCAACCTTTGCTCCATTCCCCACTCGTAGGATCACCTCATCATTGTTCAGCTTTCTACTTCTGACCAGTCCCTGCACAGTATTACATATGTGAGAACCACAGCAGGTATCCAATACCCAAGTAGAATTATGACTTTCAGAAAAATTAATTTCAATCATAAACAAACCTTGATTGGAAGTCGAAGCTTCTCCAAGCTTCTTCTCTGCTAGATACTTCTTGCAGTTCCTTTTCCAATGTCCCGGCTTGTTGCAATGAAAGCACATTCCTTTAGCTGGTTCAGGTTTCTTTTGTTCCTTTTCTTTCCCCTTTCCCTTAGCCTTCTTGGATTTCTTCTTTTCAGAAGATACCTTAGGTCTCTTCCTTTTATTGGAAGAATCCACCATCAAGATATGGTTCTTCTTGGATGGGAAGTGACCTTCTGCAGTTTTCAGCATGTTAAGCAACTCAGGCAAGCTGACATCTAGCTTATTCATGTGAAAATTAACCACAAACTGCGAGAAGGTCTCAGGGAGTGACTGCAAGACCAAGTCTTGACTCAACTCCCCATCCATGACGAACCCAAGCTGTCCAAGGCGTTCAATCAAATTGATCACTTTCAGGACATGAGTCTCGACAGCAGTACCCTCGGTCATCCGAGATCGGAAGAGCTCCTTAGATATCTCATATCTAGCAGTCCTACTCTGTTCACCATACAACTCCTTGAGGTGAAGCAGCATAGCAGGAGCATCCATTTTTTCGTGCTGACGCTGAAGCTCGTTATTCATGGATGCGAGCATGATGCATTGAGCCACAGATGCATCATCTTGCCACTTATTGAAAGTGACAATCTCTTCCTCAGAGGCTGTTTCTGAAACAAATTCAGGGACAGTTGAATTTAGGACATAAGAAATCTTTTCAGCAGTGAGAACAATTCTCAGATTTCTTAGCCAGTCCTCATAATTCGGCCCGGTAAGCTTGTTTGCATCAAGTATGCTTCGTAGTGAGATTAGTGATTTAGACATTTTTAAAATTCTGCATGTGAAAAATAACATTTTAGCAAACATTCATTTTATTAATTTTGCATACCAAAATAAATTTAGGTCTTTATTTTAAATTGGTATCTCCCACTATTTTCATCAAACTATATTACCCTCACTTATATAGTTCGGCAACATCTAATTAAAGATTTGCTAGTGAGAATAAGGATCCCATTTCAAATGTATATAACCTTGTGGATAGCACAACAAGCGATATACAAATAAATAGGTAGACAACTCTTGTCAATTACAACACTATATAACTCCTTTTATTTTGCCTCTTAAATCATAATGGTCAAGTGTGTGCACATCCGAACTAAAATGATTTAAGTTAAGTCCAGCCTAGCACTTCCATAAATTCAAAAAAGAAAAATGTTCATCCTTGTGGATAGCACAACAAGACTAGATCGTTCAATTTTCTTGATAAGCATCAAATGTGATTAATTAACATCTTAAATACGCAATACTCGCCTTGTGGATAGCACAACAAGCTCATATTAAATATTTAATACTCTATTAATTTATCATGCTAGAAGGCGACGTTCGATATTCCAAATATCATTTGAACACTTCGGACTTAATATTATTTCTTTGAGGGGTTTGTTATTATTTGTCTCATCTTGTTTAGCGCGCATGCACATATATATATAAAATACGCGTCATTTTATTAAACATGCGAAGCATGTTTGCATAAAATATAATATATATAATATTTAGCATGCAATATAGAATACTATATTCTACCCGGATTGATTATGGACTTTTATTCTAGTTTGGTTCACTAGAGCCACCAAGTGAACCAAAAGGTCAAACCTAAGAGTGCAAGAATTTAAATTTAAATATAACTATTACATTTAAATCCGGGCTCCATACAAACGGGTCTTCACGCGCTCCTTGCTCCTTGGTCTCCAATTTCTTAAGATAATTCTAACTATTCTTATTACATTAAACTATTTAATTTAAATAGAAACCTTGATCAACAGTCAAGGGGAAGTACATAGGAGGGAGATAGAATTTTACATCAAGAAAAAAAAATTAGAGAAGACGAGGTACGCAGACCCCATTTAATAAAACCCATTCATTCAAGCATTCAACTAAAATAAAATCCAATCACATTGGTTAAATAGTCCATAATCAATCCCCATTTATTTTCATGCATATCACCATATATATCAATAAATAAATATTCATCTCATGAATTAAAACATTCCATATATATATGAGTATCATTTAATGGGCAATTTTAAATTGCATGAAATCCAATTTCAAGATTAAAATAAACTCTTTATTTTAATTATAAAATTATTTAGAATATAATATATAAATATATCATATTTATTTTTTAAAAAGAAGTCACCTTCTTTTATTAAAAGAGTCCTGCAGGTTTATTAAAAAAGTCCTTTCCTGATGGGTCACCTTCTTTTTGGAGTAAGAAAGAGAAAACACCTTTTCTTTGCAGAATTCAAGATTAGCACAAAAAAAAAATTGTGATTCGTCCCAAAAAAAGACTTTTTTTTTTCTTAAAAAATATAATTTTATACAATAAAATTATGCCCAATAAATTATTTTAAATACATACCCATATGTATATGAAATCAAAAAAAAATTAATAATTGCATAAAGATTTGGCTCTGATGCCACTGTTGGGTTTGTACGAAATCGCGACGCAATCAAATTGCAAAAATTAGCGGAAGCATGGTATATCAGAGTTTAAAAATTTTCTACAAAACCATTACCCGGATCATCCTTTATGCAAATTATTAATTTAAAACGATAAATAAGAAGTTATGGAATCATACCCTTGTAGAACGAAGCTTCCACAGGTACTAGTTCAACTCCTTGTTCTTCGTGATCTCCTTGAATTTCCGGGTTAGATTCCTTTCTTTGATCAACGTTAGCCACCCAAGTGTTTGGCCTCTAGAGGTGATCCACCAAGGAAGATGAATTATCAAGAAGGAGGGTGTTTGGCTTAACCTTAGTTTTCTATCCTCTATAGAAAAGGAGTACTCTCCAACAATTGGAATTACATCAATCTAATATCTATTATAAGACTTCTCTTATATAGACATTGGTCAACCCTTCTAATCCTATTAGACATGGGATTTCTTTTAATTAATTAAACTCCTTTAATTAATTTAGGCTTCCCACCACATGGGAATAATTAATTAAATTCATTTAATTAATTTGTCTCCTAATCTTATTAGGAATAAATGAGAGTACTAAATATTAAATTAATTACTAAACTCCTTTAGAAATTAAAATAATAATAATTGTAATAATATTAATGAGACTCCTCTTATTAATTTATATTTAATATTTCCAAAATATTAAATAATAAACATTAAGCTATTTAATTTATTCTATCACCATAGATTAAATTAATTATACTTAATGCATTATTACGATTATGCCATTACCTTCTTAAATAATTATTCTTCCTTTTATGGTGTGACCCTTTAGGTTCTCCATATTAAACCGGTTGTGAATAAATCAATTAAAACAATTTTAATCTTATTTAAATAAATAAATTAAACTAATAATTTATTTAAATAAATAATATTTATTCTACAATAGGGATAAGCCTCCCTAGCGATCAACGACTTTCCAGATAATATAGATTTCAACATTAATCAAAAAGAACCTGTGAGTAAATAGTTACCGTACAATTCAATCCTTCCACCATACAATGTCCCAATTAAATATAAGACATGGATTTACTGTCAAGTCTTATTTTATTTAATTATATGTATTTCGATTAGAAAATGCACAACTCCAAATAATGCAAATTAGAAACTCCTTTCTAATTTCATTTCACCTTGGCCAAGGATTCCTGGGTTGTCATTTAACGAATCACATAGGACATATCTCCTCTTTTACTAGAGGTGGTAGATTTTTTATTGATCATTCATTATCTCCATATGTAACTCATTATACCCAAGCATACCCTATATATGCCTTAAAAGGTCTTAAGGAATAAGTCAAAGTATAATTTGTTACATACAAGATACTATGATGATCTCAAGTCCAAGGATTACTTGTACTACTATCACATTAGGAATTCCTATTGACAGGCGAGTAAATCTCCATTAGGTATTCCATAGCGAATCATGTTCAGTGAACTTATTCTCCAATAAGCACCTACATACTTGCTTTAGTGTCTCCACACAAATGATCATGAGATCAATCATCCTCATCCAATGAGCAAGCAACATATGTACCAATCTATCCGGATTTACTAATCCCCTTTTTAGTAATCCCACGATTGGGAACTATTTTAGTTTTAAAACTTTCTAAGAATTTAGATCTCATTAGCATGATCATCATCATGATTCTAAAAGCATTGCTTAAAACTATGGGTTATTTACATATTATAAAAACAGCAACATGTAGATAATTAAATGCCTTTAATAAATGAATATTTTATTAATAAATAAATAAGATTGTTTACAAAGTACGTGCTTTATCATCATACATGATTGGCTTGTATGCACACTACTATCATCACCATGGGGAGAACCTGTGTTGTTTGTAAAGAAGAAGGATGGGACATTAAGATTATGTATAGATTATCGGGAATTAAACAAGTTGACCATCAAGAATAAGTACCCTTTACCAAGAATTGATGATTTGTTTGATCAATTAAAAGGAGCGGAGCATTTTTCAAAAATTGACCTACGATCGGGTTATCATCAACTGAAGGTGAGAAGAGAGGATGTACCAAAGACCACCTTTAGGACCTGATATGGACATTATGAGTTTCTGGTGATGTCTTTTGGGTTAACAAATGCACCAGCAGCTTTTATGGATTTAATGAATCGAGTGTTTAAGTCATGCTTGGATAAATTTGTGGTGGTGTTTATTGATGATATCTTAATATACTCTATGACACGAGAGGACATGCAGAACATTTGAGAGTGGTATTAGAGATATTAAGAAAGGAACAACTTTACGCAAAATTTTCCAAGTGTGTGTTTTGGTTAGAGGAAGTTCAGTTCTTAGGGCACGTAATTAATAAGAATGGGGTAGTAGTGGATCCAGCAAAGATAGAAACAATCATGAACTGGTATCAACCAACAACACCAACAGAAGTTTGTAGTTTTCTTGGTTTGACAGGGTACTATCGTCTTTTTATAAAAGATTTTTCCAAAATAGCGACCCCGCTAACCAATTTAACTCGAAAGACTGTGAAGTATAATTGGACAGACACGTGTGAAAAGAGTTTTCAGGAATTGAAGAAATTGTTGAGTAGGGCTGTAAGACCCCAACTTTTATGAATAAAGATTTAATTTTCTTTATATATTATTTCGAAATAGTAAGGTGTTGATTTGATAAATATGAAAGTTATGGGTGAAATGTGCAAACATTTTTAAAATGAGCAAGTGGTTATAAAATATTCTTGTTGTCGGGGAATATTCGTTTGGTCGTGGAATATTCTTGTTGTCGGGGAATATTCGTACGACGGCGCAGCTATTTGTGGGCCCCCACAATGGAATAACTGTCGGATATAGAAAGCGACAGAAATAATTTTTTTACAAGATAACGGCGTAGTTGTTACCGTTAGTACTGTTGAAATACCCGGTGGTTAAAATACAGTACGCGGTGTTGCGCAGTAGCACACGGTATTGCACAGTATTTCGAATTATTGAGTCTTACGTGAGAAGGAACCTACTCAATTATTGTTACAGTATTTACTGTTCAATATTTTATATTATTGACTCAATAATTGCTACGTTGATATTTTATATTATTGACTCAATAATTGCTGCATTGATATTTTATTGACTCAATAATTGCTACGTTGCTATTTTTTTTATGATTGATTCAATAATGGCTACAGTTGATATTTTGTAGTATTGATTCAATAATTGTCGTTGCACAGTATTTCACGTTATCAACTCAATAATTCATATTATTTGAATAATATTATTAGATAGCATTATTGACAATGTCTAAGGAAGTTCTGTCTAGGAGGGGTTATTTAATTGCACGCCAGTAAGGAGAAGTCCTTATCGGAAGGCCCCCTCTGTCCTGAGAACGACCTGGTTGTTAATATTGTAGTTCTATAATATTATTTATGAATAATTAATTATTGATTTATATGATAAGGAAATATTTATTTTGTGGATATTAAAGAAGGAATTTGTGCTGATGTGTTTTTATCAGTATTTTGGTGTGAAAAATCATCCGTTTATGGATTTCGGATAGTTTATGTTTGGAATTTGGAAAAACTTCCTTCTGCAAAGTTGTAGAGAATTAAATTTCCTATAGAAGGACACATCATTTGTATTTTTCTGACAAAGGGGCTATTTATTATAAATTATTGAAGTTTCGGAAAATAAATATTTTTTAATAAAATGGTGGGCCCCACTTTTGGTTGGTGTGGTGGTTGATGGCTTTTGGAGGCTGCTGAAGTGAGGCGGCTGGAGAAAAAGAAAATTATTATTTTATTCATTTAGTCTCCTTTGGCATCCTAAGCTTTTCCTATAAATAGGGTGCTTAGGTTAGAATTGAAAATCACACCAGAAATCAGAAGTTTTCTCTCTCTATAATATCGAGCGTATTTTTGTGAGTATTTTAATACTTTGAGTATTAGCATTCAGTGCAAGTTTCTTTCGAAATTATATCCGATATTCTAGCCAGAAGTACTATTATTTTGAGGTAAGGGATGTTATTTTCTTTCGTAAATGATATTATTCTTTTCAATATCATTATACAGAAATATTGTCATGGATTTTATGTTGAAATTCTTACTTTTTCCGTCGGGGTTACTATTCACGTATACGGCACTATTCACGTATACGGCACTATTCACGGAAAAATTAAATTTTTTTCTATTTGTCCAAATTGCTTGTTAAGGTTACTATCTTTGATTATATCCAAGTTTTGAGCTCTATTCTTGAATTTTGCTCCATAATTGATTATTACGAGGTATTTTTGAATTGGATATACTGAAATACGAATCCTTAGTCTTTGTCTTTTATCTCACTGGATTCGTTTTTTTTAAATGTTTTTCATCATCCTCAGTTCTAAAAGATGAATGATTACTTGATGAATATCTTTGGCCTGTAGAGCAAAGATGAATGATTACCTGATGAATATCTTTGGCCTGTAGTGCAAAGATGACAGGTGTTGAGATGAACATGACCACTGATGATACGAATGAATATCTTTGGCCTGTAGTGCAAAGATGAATATTTGATGAGATGAATATTGATTGATGTTACAGGGATAAAATATTGATGATGAACGGTTATTTTCGCTGCGAATATTGATCTAAAACATGTTATCAATAATATTTTATCTGAACTGTTGAAGGCTAACGATAATTTATTTTTCATTATCTTAGTCATAATATTCTTTACTGGGCTAGTTGAGCTCACCCTTTTCATCTGTTGTCCTCTTCAGGAAATGAGAATGTTGCGGGGACTAGTCGGGGGACAGAGTGATGGTCCGAGTTAGAGCAGTAGTAGTCCTCACTATTTCTGATAAATAGTGTGATAATAATTGTAATGAGGACTTAGTTTGAATCTTAATATTTTCTACATATTTGTACTGAGACTCACAGTTGTGTGGTCGTATTTTGCACGACCGTATGATATAAAGTTTGTATTTGAATTCTGTACCATGTATTTGGCGACTCAGAATGGGTTGGGTTGAATGGACCTATTCTGGGGGCATCACAAGGGCACCAGTATTATCATTACCAGATGATACTGGGGGTCTTGTGGTTTATAGTGATCCTTCACACAGGGGTTTAGGATGTGTGTTAATGCAACATGAGAAGGTGATCGCCTATGCTTCTCGACAACTTAAAGATTATGACAAAAGGTATCCTACTCACGATCTGGAGTTAGCCGCGGTAGTTTTTGCTTTGAAGATATGGAGGCATTATTTGTATGGGGGAAAGTGTGAAATTATACACAGATCACAAAAGTCTGAAGTATATTTTTACACAGAAGGAGTTGAATATGAGGCAGAGGAGATGGTTAGAGTTAATCAAGGACTTTGATTGTGAGATCCTATATCATCCTGGTAAAGCCAACGTAGTTGCAGATGCATTGAGCCGGAAGAATCAAGAAAGGTTGACTACCATTACAAACAACGAGGCACTCATAAAAGAATTTGAAAAACTTGATATTGAAGTAAGAGCTCCAGCTAACTCTAATCAGAAGTTATATGTGATAGAAACAGCCTTAACCTTATTGGATAAAATCAAAGAGATGCAGGAGAAGGATGCGGCATGTCAGAAATGTAAGGCCGAGATAACTCATGAGAAGAACATTAAATTTTGACTGGATAAGGAGGGAGTACTGAGGTATGAAGATAGAGTGTGGGTTCTAGCTGTATAGGTATTGAAAGATGAAATCTTAGCAGAAGCCCATAGTTCCAAGTTTACTGTGCATCCGGGAAGTACTAAGATGTATAAGGATTTGAGTCATCATTTTTGGCGGTCGAACATGAAGAGAGAGATAGCAGAATGGGTAAGTAAGTGTCTCACATGCCAGAGAGTTAAAGCTGAGCATCAAAGACTGAGTGGATTACTACAACCTCTACCGATTCCTAAATGGAAGTGGGAGCACATCACTACGGACTTTGTGGTAGGACTTCCTGTCACTCAGAAAGGCTACAATGCTATCTGGGTAATAGTTGATCGTCTCACCAAGTCAGCTCATTTTCTACCTATTAAGGTTATTTATAATCTCGATTAGTAAGCCAAGTTAAACATAAAAGAGATTATTGCTCGACATGGAGTTCCTGTATCCATAGTGTCAGACAGAGATCCACAGTTTACTTCGAACTTTTGGAGGAGTCTTCAGGCACACTTGGGAACCCAGCTGAAGTTGAGTACAACATATCACCCGCAAACCGATGACCAAAGTGAGAGAACCATTCAAACGCTAGAAGATATGTTGAGAACCTGAATTATGGATTTCAAAGGGAGTTGGGAGGAGCAGTTGCCTTTGGTAGAGTTCGCATATAACAACAGTTATCATGCCAGTATTGGAATGCCACCGTATGAGGCCTTGTATGGAAGGAAGTGCAGAACACCTTTATGCTGGGACGAAATTGGGGAAAGACAAATGCTTGGACCTGAGTTAGTTCAACACACTACTGAGAAGATTCGAGTTATACGACAAAGATTGCATCTCAAGACCGGCAGAACAAATATGCAGATCAACACAGACAGCTGAAGGAATTTAGTGTGGGAAGTCATGTCTTTCTGAAAGTGTCACCTTGGAATGGCAAGATTCGTTTTGGTAAAAAGGGAAAGTTAAGTCCGAGATTCATTGGTTCATTTCAAGTATTAAGGAGAATAGGTGAAGTAGCCTACGAGGTAGCCTTACCCCCAGAGTTAGGACACATCCATAATGTGTTTCATATATCTGTGCTACGTTTGTATAAACCCGATTATAAGCATGTGATAAACTATGAACCTGTTCAGATAGAGAAAGATTTATCATATATAGAAGTTCTGGTACAGATAATTGATCAAAAGGAACAGGTGTTGAGAAATAAGGTTATATCATCGGTTAAGGTGATCTGGAAGAATCAAGATATTGAAGAAGCTACATGGGAGCTGGAAGATAAGATGTGAGAAGACTTTTCGCATTTGTTTTCATAGGCTATAATTTTAATTTCGGGACGAAATTCTTATAAGTGGGGGTGATTGTAATATTCTAAACTTTAAATAGGAATATTAATATAAACAGTAAATATAAATATGTTTAATATCTTATGTGGTGTGTATTTAACTTTATTTGAATATATATATCAACACATAAGATATAACTATGTACTAATATATGAAAAGTTTTATAGGTAAACCCTAATTTAGGACTTTATCTTCATAAGGAATTCTTACCTTAATTGTTATAATAAATTGAAATTATAGCATAATACATTGATAATGTTATATATTATCATGAATATATACATATATTAGTTTAATATAATGTATTAAAAATTTTATTGGAAAGATTTTTAGGAAACCCTAATTATGGATGTGGTTTAAAGTAAGAAACTCTAATTGTTATATTAAAAGAAATTATAACTTAATACTTTAAAAACGTTAGGTAAGATTATGAATATATAAGTTAATATATCATGTGCTAAGAATTTAATTGAAAAAGATTATAAGAAAACCCTAATTAGGTATTAGGAAACCCTAACCCTAGTTAGAAAACTCTAATTTCAATTATAAACCCTAATTCTAAATTAACAAGCCCTAATTTGTTCAATCTTATTTTTAGTATCTAGAAAAAAACATGAAATGATAGATTAGCCCTCAGAACACTGTAATGTAAGATATAATGGGTCAAAACCCGTTGACCGGCATTGACTGCACATTTTCTGGGCAACCCAGAAAATGTTTGAGTGAGCCAGATAGCCTGTTTGACCGCCTGGATTTCTATTATGACATGATGTTTAAGTGTTAGATGCTAGTAGACTTATACCTTGACATGAGATCTACACAACCATAGCACTCTAAAACCCTAGAGAGTCACTGGCCGGAAGATATAAACGGTCAAACTACGTTGACCGTTCAGTTTCCATTTCTGGGTAACCCAAAAATGTTGAGCAGCGACCTGACACGATTTTTGAAGGCTTGGATCTTGATGCTTGTTGAGATATAGCCTCCATGACTGCTCAAATCATGTACCCTTATAGTTTGTCTATAGATCCCAACGACTAGAACACCAAAAAGTTAACCGGCCGGAAAGTTATAAGACCCTAAAGGTCGTTGTCTGCTTTTTTCTAGGCAGCACAGAATTTCAAGAACAGCGTTAGGATGCTACTTTGACCGGTCGTGTGAACTTGTAGGAATGTTGTTAAGTAGTAAAGTGACCATATAAGTGTACTACTACATCAGTACTACATTTTCATCGGATTAGATTACCCAGAAACTAAGTTAATTGCCAGAAAAGTTGAGTCAAACAGAGCTCCAGGGCGTTGACCAACGTGTTCTTGGCTAGGCCAAGAACACCTATAGCTACACTTCTGTCGCTAAAAGTCTTTAGCTACAGGCAGTAAATGAAAATTAATTTTATTAATTAAAATAATTAGAATAAATATAAATAAATACTAAATAAATATAAAAAAATTATGAAAAATTATTTTTAATTATAATAAATATTTTTCAATATTTTGACATAAAATTTTATTAATATTTAATATATTTAAATATTAATAATAATAAGAGTAAATAATAATAAATTACTTAAATATAATATTAATGATTTAAAAATCATTTTAAATAATAATAATTTATTTAAAAATGATAATAATGATTTAAAAATCATTATTAAATAAAATAAATTATTTAACGATAATATTGATGATTTAAAAATCATTTTAAATGATTAATTAAATATTTAAAAATAATATTAATAACTTAAAAATTATTTTAAATGATATTAAATCATTTAAAAGTTATTTTGAGCATTTGGAAATTATGATAAATAATATCTGAAGTATATGAATAAGATATTAAAACTTTTCAATAAAATTATTGAAAAATTAATTCGATAACTATTCAATAAAGCTGTAAAGTAACGAACGGACTCCAAGATCAACATAAACACTAGTATTTTAATTAGACATTAATTACTATTATTTCTAATGACTGTTATATTATATATAGGTGGTGAATATACTTTCAAATAACCTAAGTAGCCGATTGTGATAAATGGTAAGTTTTTCTAACTTCATTTAATTTCTATAGTAAATGTATGTCTTGTATATTGACATACGAAATTGTTATATCCGTTGTTCGTGATATCTGGGGTTTAAAAAAGGTTATGACTTATTGTTCAAGCATAACCAAGATATATGAACTATTATTTATGTAAATTGTCCTTGATTTGATATCAAAATATAAACTATGGTGAAACCAATGTTATTTGGTACAAATATATATACTGATACTATTTATGACCGGCAGTGTTGCACTGACCGTGTGTTTTATAATGATCAAAAATTTTATATTGACCGGGTGGTTGTGGTAGAATGATATGCATAGTTCTATTTGGTGTGGTTGGCCAAATCAACTCTGGTTGCTAAGTCTACATGACTGACAGAAACTCGTAATATGTGGGGTTTGGCAGATCAAACCTCAGTATATATATGTGGAAAATACTCTGAACTTTATGTTCCTTCATTTCAGATATTGTGTGAGTATAAACTGTAATTGTTTAAAACTTGCTGAGCATTTTAAAGCTCATTCTTGCAAATATTTTTCCTTTGCAGCTGCGTTGAATATTCCAAGAAGTTCAGGAAATAATACTTGTGGGTAGAAGTTTGTTTATAAGAACGAATGTTTATTATAATACAAAGAATGTAATTTGGTATAACTCTGATGTAATCATTGAACGTTATGTAGTCAGATATTATTATGCGATTAAGTTATTAGTTGCATGATGTTACTTTGTTCATGTCGAATCATATCAAGTACAATATCTATATGAACTATACATCTGAATGAGGGTATTGAATGATCTTGGGAGTTCTGTAAGCACTGAGGTCGCTCCTCAGTTCCAAGAACAATCTTATCATTTGTACTGTGAATGTCAGATATATAGGAACTATTGATATGAAGGAAATATCTGTAAGATTATAAATCTATACATCCAAGTGAGGGTATCCAGATATGGTAATTGTTCTGACGAGAACTCTTAACTGGTTGGGATACTGTGAATTTTGGATTTATAGAAGTTATTATCTTATAGAATATTTACGTGAGCACCGAATCTGCTACAGGCAAGGTAGAGAATTTGGGGGCGTCACAGCATAAGGGACTTGGCTGTGTGCTTATGCAACACAACAAGGTCATTGCGTATGCATCACGACAATAAAAGGACTACAAAAAATGATACCCTACTCAAGACCTAGAGTTAGCGGCAGTAGTTTTTGCATTGAAGATATGGAGGCATTACTTATACGGAGAGAAATATGAGATATACACGGACCACAAGAGTCTGAAATATATCTTCACATAGAAGAAGTTGAGTATGCGTCAGAGGTGGTGGTTAAAATTGATCAAAGACTATGACTGAGAAATTCTTTATCACTCTGGTAAGATAAACGTGGTTGCCGATGCTCTGAGCAAAAAAAGAAGGGAGAAACTGTTTCATTTGACGACTCAAGAAGAATTGGTAAGAGAAATGGAAAGATTAGAGATAGAGGTAAGAGGACTGGAAAGGTCAAAAGAAAAGTTATTCGTAATGGAAGCTCGTCCGACATTGTTGGATAGAGTAAAGGAATTACAAGAAAAAGATGAGGAATGCGAGAAAATCAGGAAAAGGATCATAGAGAATGAAGAGGAGAGATTCTGAATGGATAAAGACGGTATCTTAAGATTCGAAGAAAGAGTGTGGGTACCAGCGGTAACCAAGTTGAGAGAAGAGATTTTGCACGAGGCACACAATATGACGTATTCCGTTCATCCGGGAGGCACTAACATGTACCGAGATTTGAGGCAACACTTTTGGTGGGCCAATCTAAAACGGGAAGTCGCAGAGTGTGTTAGTAGCTGTCTGACTTGCCAACGCGTTAAAGCAGAGCACCAGTGGCCGAGTGGTTTACTACAACCGTTGGAAATACCGAAGTGGAAATAGGAGCACATTACGATAGACTTCGTGGTGGGACTTCTAGTTACGCAAAAAGGTTATGATGCCATTTGGGTTATCGTGGACCGACTAATGAAGACCGCACATTTTCTACCAATCAAGATCAGCTATAGATTGAATCAGTTAGTGAGTCTGTACGTAAAAGAGATTGTTTCACGATATGGAGTGCCGGTGTCAATTGTCACTGATCAAGATCCGCGCTTCACGTTAAATTTTTGGAAAAGTTTGCAAGAGAGAATGGGAACGCAATTGAGGTTGAGTACCGCTTATCATCCTCAGATAGATGGACAGAGTGAGCGCACAATACAAACGCTAGAGGACATGCTTCGGACTTGCGTGATGGACTTCAAGGGAAATTGGGAAGACCACCTACCCTTAGTAGAATTTGCATATAATAATAGTTTCTATGCGAGTATCGGCATGCCATCGTACAAAGCTTTTTACGGAAGAAAGTGCAAAACGCCATTATGTTGGGATGAAGTCGAAAAGCGACGAATACTCGAACCAGAATAGTACAACAAATCGCAGACGTTGTGATAATAATAAGAGCCAAATTAGTAGCAGCTCAAGATCGCCAGAAAAAGTACGCAGACTTGCATCGACAAGACCGGGACTTCAAAGTCGGCAGTTTCATATTCTTGAAGGTATCTCCTTGAAAGGGAAAAATCCGTTTCGGCAAGAAGGAAAAATTGAGTCCAAGATTCATAGGATCGTTCGAGATACTGAAGCGAGTGGGCGAAGTGGCATACGAAGTTGCATTACCACCCGAGTTGGAGCACATCCACAACGTGTTCCACATCTCCGTGTTGCGACCGTACAAGGTCGACTACAAGCACGTGATTTCTTATGAGCCCATTTAAGTGGAGAAGAACCTAGCATATGAAGAAATTCCTGTCCAGATATTAGATAGGAAAGAGCAAACCTTAAGAAATAAAATTATTTCATCTGTAAAAGTACTTTGGCGTAACCACGATGTCGAGGAGGCTACGTGGAAGTTAGAAGATAGGATGATGAGGGATTATCCCCATCTATTTGTGTAACCTAGTAGCAATTCTGGGACGGAATTTTTATACGGGGGGAGGATGTAATACCCGATAATTTTTGAATATTATTAAATGAATATATTAATGGAAATGAATATTTATTTGAATATAAATATATATGTGTTGCGAGATGAGCTCATTCAAATGAATTCAAATTTAATATATAATAATTGAGGAAGAATGTGGAGTTTCTGTTAAACACGTTGAAATGCCTTGTGTGGTACGAGAATAGAAACAATAATGAGCTTAATTAAGTATAAGTGATAAGCCTTGTGTGGCCTAATTAATTTCCTAATCTAGTTAGGTCATTGAATTAAAAATGTATTGGACTTAGGACATATTCAAGCCCAACAACATTAATGTAATATGTTATAAGAATTAAGAGATGTGGCCCAATCAATTTATGTGCTAGATTAAATAATAGAGTCCATGTGCTTTAGTGTGCTTAGCTCAATTGATTTAATTTGATGTGGCCTAATGTGTAATGTATGATGATAGGAATATGTATATATATACATGTAGATATTTATGTATGTAGTTGTATAATAGAGGTTATAAAATGAGGTGTGACATTGGAATGTGAATAATTATTATATAAAACTATATGATAAAAGTAAGCTTAACTTATGTAAATTACTAAGTGGTATGAAAGAGTCTTATGTGACCCCATGATGTGTGTGGGAGTATTTAAATAGGTATTCTCAACCTATGAGGGAAAATGATATTTACTAAATAAATAATTAATATTAAATGATTGTTTTAATATTTATGTAGAATTAGAATAATGAGTTTTATGGAAAATAATATTGGTACCCAACTAAATTATTCTAGTTTAGCGTAAATATTATTTGAAATAAACCAATGTACATGGATTATATAATTCTATGTGTGTAATGTATGAGTGAGTGTATATGAATGCTCATTTGGGGACAAATATCAAATAGACCCATGTATGCTAATAGTAATATGAAATGCTGAGTATTATAGTAGTGTCCCAAAAATGAGTCTCTTTTTTTTCTTTTCTTCTTTACGTTATAAGCCATTGGCCTAGTCCCTCATTACCAAACTCAGAGATATCAAATCATGAGGAAGGGAGTGGTCTAAATAGTGCTCCTCCACCAAATCCTTCATACCCATCAGCTTCTTCTTCATTCCAATGGTTTAATTCATTGAGCAAAACCCAAATTTGGTCACAAGCTTCCCTATAAATGGAGACATTCTCTTCCACAAACATTTTGCTAAGTTCTCTAGTAAACTTTAGAGTTGTGTGTGAGTGGAGCATATACTATCTGCAAATTAAAGCTAGAGTAGCATTTCAACTTCACAAAAGGTAATATCCCTTTATAAGTTCTTAAATTCAAGTTTTGCAAAGTTCTTGGAAAAGGGCTAAAATACTTCTTTGAGTTGGAAAATTTATGGTTGAATCTATCAATTGATGCTAAATAATGTTAATATGGTTGAATACAAAATCAATGGAAGTTGAACGAAGTAAATTGGTCAAGTAACGAATCCGTAACGAAGAGAATCACTAAATGGGTTAAACTTTGAAAAATGGCAAAAATCTTGAAATTGATTCTTGAATTTGATTGTTTATGCGTTTTAAGTTGTTGGAATCATGCTATGTATGTTGGGCAGTAACTTTATGGAGATTATATATAGTGGGTAGGCTTAAAATTGTTGTTTGATTGCGATTTGGGAAAGTTTGGTCCGCAACAGGGGAAGAAATTTTGAACTGAAACAGCTATGCCCGCCCCGGCGTGTTTCCTGTAGTGCAATTGCCCGCCCCGGCGGGGGGTGGCCAGAGAACTCAGTAACCATGTCTAGGCAATGCCGCCCCGGCGGGATTCCTGTAGTTCATCTGCCAGCCCCGGCGGGAGGTGGCCAGGGAACCAAAACTTAGATGTTATTTTTGGACCTTGTAACCTAACCTAACTTAACTTAAGGAGCTTACATAATCCTTAAACATGTGTCAATGCGTATTGCAAGATGTTTTAGTAGGATTAGAGTTTGAGTTATAATCTTTTGAAAGAAAAGTTAAAGGACGAAGACCATGTTTATAAAACCTTACGCCTTTTTGAAATCTAACCTTTTTAGCATGTATTCGTAACTTAGTTAGTTTTATAAATACATATGAAATGTGAAATCAAGGTACTTTACATGCTTACCTTGTTGGTCATGAGATTTTAGTATTTGAAAACCAATTGAGATGAAAACTCTACGACTTGTATTGAGAACTATTGAACAAACTATGATAACCAACATATTCACACATCTAGTTAGACACGTTATGAACTACGCAAGCATGAACTAAAAGAGTTTCTGAGTAGAGAATTATACAATCAAATCTAATACATGCAAGCATGCGTAGAAAGACTATTTAGCATTATTATATGGTTTAACGAGTACTATGATTAGTCTTTGACATAACAGGCTTTCTTGGCTTTGTAAAATGAAGATTTATGAATAGAACTATCCATTGTTGAAAGTAAATAGAAAAGACCAAAACTAGTTTAAAAGTTCCTCAACATGTATGTATGAATACCTTAAGCTATAATACATTGCTCAAGCAATGTTTTAAGTGTTCAAGCATATAGTGACTTTATGGAACTAAGTTTTGCCAAGGTGTTTCTAAGGTCTTCGAAATAATGCGGATTATACATCTATGATTTTAAATGTGTGTCGAATACATGGATAAACATATGTTTAATAAAAGTATGTTGATATATGTTTATAAACTTTTGACTGTTAAGTCCAAAAGGTATTTTCAAACTATAAAGTAATGATTAGAAACTATGTTATTTGACTTCATGGTGATTTATAAACTAATTTTTTTGTGCTATAAGTACGCAAGGTGTGTAATGGAGTATGTAACGAGTATACAACTAAGTTAGATGTTTATGTATGCATTTAAACTTACATATCATATATGAGTATACGTAACTAATGAATATCCTATACGCATAACTATATTACGATAGGGATCCGAAAAGTGTTGATTTATTTAACGTGGATAGACTACGCTTAAGGCAAGTATTTGAACCTTATTCTTTATTGAGCATTATTTAAGCTTGTACTATTATTGGTTGTACAAGAAATTCCTTGAAAGTATGATTCATATCTCATGACTTAATACTTCGTAAGCTTAAAAATGAAATTATTTCCAAACCTTGATTTCGAACGATAATTGTTCACGTATATATTTTAAAAGGAAACTGTCTAAGACATTGATTCGGCTAGACTATTGATATATGATCGAAAGCTATCCAAACCAAACTAACTTGGTGCGGACTCTTATAACTGAGATGAACAACCCTCTTGGTAGGGGAATTATATATTTGTCGGGGAACCGACGTGCGCACATGAGAATGATTAAATGTTATACATGACATAGTGTACTTTAAGCTGATCACCCGTTGTACTCGTTTTGTAGAATTATCAGTTTATTACTGTAAATTCTAGGAGAAGTTCATAGTCCTTAGTGACTGCTTAGTATTCATTACTTTGAAATCTTGAATTGATAATCGTTGAATATTACTGATATTTTCTGTCCGTAGCGACTATTGTTGATAATCACCGATACTTCTTGCTGTCTTTGAACTATCATTATTGTTGTACCCTTGAGAAATTTAAAACTACATTGAACATCCTTATTGCTATATTACTTGGTGGGCAAACTTGTTGCTCATTCTTGCTTTCCCTAAAAAATTTTAGTTAAGGCAGAGCAGGGCGGACCTTCGGGCACCGACAAGGGCAAGGGAAAGGCTACAGAGTAGCTTTATTTATGTAGAACTTTATGATTGTAATAAGAACTTATGCTATTATGTATTAGTTAGGTTTATATATGCTTAAGGTATGTTTAAGCTATGTAATCGATGTTTAAGTTACGAGACCTTGGGACGTGAATAAATTATATTAAATTAATGTAATCTATTCGGTAGTAGAGTTGTGTATTATTCCGCTGTGCGATGCAACATTTAGTCGTACTATTATTATCATGATGTTAGATTATAGAACGTGACAAACTGAATTCGAGAGACCAGTGGCGGGTCCGAATTTGGGGGCGTCACAATAACTAGTATCGTTATATACGCATAACTAGTATCGTTATTTGTCTAAAAACATGCTTAAACTCATACTTGATTAACTTGTATTGTATCTAACAAGTTGGGTGCACATATAGGACATTTTAGTGATGTTAGAAGTACTAGCATGCATAACAAAATATCAGAATGTATTCCTTAACATGTTTATGAACATTAGTTCTTCAAAACTTTCAAGCTTCTCTTTAAAAGTCATCTTGAACTAGGCTAACATGACTTAACACATGCAAATAGATTTTAGACTATATTTCATTTATAACCTACCCACATACACATGCTCATATGGTCAGAATATAAACATGATACCTATATGTCAAAGTTTATTTCAAAAACTATACTTTTTTTAGTAAACGTTCACTAATGAGGTCAAACACGTTCATGCTACATCATGACACATATATACACATGTTAACATGTTCTTCATACATAGCTTAGACTGTATACGCATGCTCACAAAATCAGAAATGTAACGTTATTAGTTCCATCAAAGTTTACTTTTAAAGTTCAAGTCTTCTCTAGTAATTTCATTCTAAAACAAGTTAAGGTACTCATGTCATACAAAAAGGGACTTAAGTTCACAATCAGGTCTGCTTTCATGTATATCTAAGCCAAACTTACATGCTAGAAACATCACAGCACAACAGAAATCAAAATCTGGTTTTGGGTACTGGCGCAGCTGCGCTGCACCCAAGAACAAATTGAGCGCAACTGCGCCACTTCCCGGCCAGAACCAGAAAAGCTTTCTGCTTCGGTAGTTTAGAAACCCAACTTCAAATTTCTTTCTGAAATCCATTCTAACTATGCCACATTGTTTTCCTATCATGTTTACTAGCTTAAATAACAATTAACCATCATTCTCCAATTCAATTATTATACAATTCATGCATAATTAATAATCCATCAAGTTTTAAAAATGTAGAACAATGAAATGAGATGCTAAGCTTGAAATGAGTTTACTGCTATATCGAACTTCCTCAATTCACAGACTCCTTACTAATATAATGTACTCACTCTATATCTTATACTTATTAGAATTTCCCAGCAAATGAAATGAAGTAGGAGGGAGCCTTATTTATAGAGTCTTGAATACACAGACAATGCTATTGCCTCTCAAATTAAACCAATGGAATGAAGGATTGTATAATGGTTAAGGGAGAGTAGTTGGTAGAGTTGGTGAATTCTACTATTTAGCCCACTCCCCATTGATGATTAGCTAGAAATGTTGAGTTTGAGAAGAAGAGGCAATAGGCTAACCATTGAGTGTTCACGTGAGGAAGAGAATGGGTCATTCATTTTGGGACAAGCCAATAAAGCTCAGCAACTTGGAAAATATAACACCAATACTTACTCCTATATGAATACTTAGGCCAATACATAGACACATATATTTATACTTAGGTTATAAATTCATTTTGTCACACAATGTAGATTTAATAAGGAAATAATATTATAATGTAACAAGTTGGGGTACATATATATATATCCACATATAATCCATGTACATATCATTAATACCGAATATAATTTGATTGGGTATTATCATATTATATTATCCCAACTCTATTATTTCAATTATATTAAATTATTGAAGTAACTCATCAATTAACAATTGTTTACATGGTTTATAATATTCATGAGGAACTTATTTAATGTTCACTCACACACATATTGTCACATAAGCATTAATCATTTAACTTACACCATTTAATCAATCTTAATATATGATTTTTATATATTATATGAAATCACATGTTAGTGTCACATTACACTTTATATAATATAAATGTAACTACTATACTTATATGTCTAATTATCGCATACTTTGCACACAACAATTAGTCGAGTAAATATAATCTTATTATATTTGTAAATCATTTACTCGTTAATATTCTATTATTCCCAATAACAATTAATCAATATTAATTATTTACTCATTAATAGTTATCATTCATAATATCAATTAATCAATAAAACATTAATTATTCATTTACTCAATAATATTCTATTACTCTCAATAACAAGTAATAACATTATTATACGATTATCTATCACATGTATTGCACACAACAAATACTTATATAATTATAACTCTAATTATATTCATCAATTATTTACTCATAAATATTTTGTTACTCACAATAACATATTATTAATAATTACTCACTAATAGGCTATTATTAATAACAATAATTAATTAACAATGTAATATTAATTAATCCTTCACTTATTGATTTCTCTCTTGAATTAATTAAATCATCATCATTTTCATTCTCATGCCACACAAGGCATTCTACGAGTTCGTCGCAATTCTCCATATTTCCTCAATTATTATAAATTCAATTTAATATAATCGAATTACTTCTCTCATAACTCATAAACATTTATATTTAAATAAATATTCATTTTTTTATTAATATCAAAATAAATATCTATTCCTGAAATTCACGGTTCTTACATCCTCCCCCCTTATAAAAATTATGTCCTCAGAATTGGTACAAGGTCACACAAATAGATGGGGATAGTCCCTCATCATCCTATCTTCTAATTCCCACGTGGCCTCCTTGACATTGTGGTTTGGCCAAAGCACTATTACAGATGATATAATTTTATTTCTTAATATCTGTTCTTTCCTATCTAGTATTTGGACAGGAATTTCTTCATATGCCATATTCTTCTCTACTTGAATAGGTTTATAGGGTACTACACGCTTATAATTAGGCTTATACGATAGTAAGACAAAACTATGAAACACACTATGGATATGTTCCAGTTCAAGAGGTAAGGCTACCTCGTACGCCACTTTGCCTACTCTCTTCAATACTTCAAAAGGTTTCACGAACCTCAGACTCAATTCTTTTTTCTTACCTAATCTTATCTTCCCCTTACAGGGAAACACTTAAGAAATACAAAACTACTGACTTCAAAATCTTGATTATGACGATGCCAATCTGTGTATTTCTTATGTTGATCTTGAGCTGCTACTAATATGGCTCTTTTTATCTTCACAACGTCTGCCATTCATCGTACTAAATCCGTTCTCAATTAAAGTCGTCGTTCTCTAACCTTATCCCAACATAGCAGTGTTCTGCACTTTCTTCCGTAGGGAGCTTCGTACGATGGCATACCGATTATTCGAATGATAACTATTAGTCTAAGGGAATTCTACTAAAGGTAAGTGATCTTCCCAGTTACCTTTGAAATTTATTACGCAAGCTTTAAGCATATCTTCTAACGTTTGTATTGTTTGTTCGCTCTGCCATTGATTTGAGGATGATAAGCAGTACTCAGCCTCAGCTCTGTTCCCATTCTTTCCTTCAAGCTCTTCCAAAACTTTGATGTGGAGCACGGGTTTTTATTGTAAATAATTGACACCGATATTTCGTGTCGCAAAACGATTTCCTTTACGTATAATTTTGATAATTGATTTAAATTGAATCAAACATTTATTGGTAGAAAGTGTGTCGTCTTTTTCAATCGATCGACGTATTTTACAATTTCTCGTCTCATATTGACCACCCAAAAGTGTCTCCGAAGATCCTGGTACATTTTCGTGCTTCCTGGGTGAACAAAATATGCCTAATTATATGCCTCATGAAAACTCTTATCTCACAATTTAGTTATGGCTGGCTCTCATACTCGATCTATAAATCTCAAGATACCATCATTATTTCTTCTTTACTTTTTCTCTTTATTCCTTCTATCCTTCTCTTTACCTTCTCGCACTTTTCGTCTTTATCTTGTTATTCCTTTACTTTATCCAACAACGTTAGACAAACCTCCATTAAAAAACTTCCCTTTGGACTTTCTAGGTCCCTTTATTTCTATTTCCAATCTCTCAATCTCCCTGATTAGCTCCTCTTGAGTTATCAACTTGAATAATTTCTCCATTCCCTTAGCATGTCGGCTACTACATTCACCTTTTCCAGGTGATAGAAAATTTCGCAGTGGTAGTCTTCGATTGGTCCCAACCACCTACTTTATCGCATGTTTAACTCCTTTAGTGTGAAGATATATTTCAGACTATTGTGGTCCGTGTATATCTCACATTTCGCTCCGTACAATTAATGTCTCCAAATCTTTAACACAAAAACTACTTTCGCTAACTCTAAGTCGTGAGTAGGGTATCGTTTTTCGTAGTCCTTTAATTGTCGTGATGCATATGCAATGACCTTGCCATGTTGCATGAGCACACAGCTAAGTCCCTTGTGCGATGCATCACTATACACCACAAAACCTCCCGTATTATCTGGTAAGGATAATAAAGGCACCTCGTTCAATCTTTTCTTCAACTCCTTGAAACTTCCTTTGCATTTCTCCGTCCAAATAAACTTCACTGTCTTTCTCGTTAGATTGGTCTACGGGGTCGCTATCTCAGAGAAATTTGGGGATAAATCTTTGATAGTACCCAGCTAACCCTAAGAAACTTCATACTTCCATTAGCGTCTTTGACTGCTCCCAATTACTTACCGCCTTCACCTTTGTCGGATTTGACGTTCCCTAAAACTAACCTTCTCCATCCAAAATTTGCACTTTGAAATTTCGCCTACATCTTCACCTTTCTCAATGCTTCTTATACCCTCTTTAGATATTTAGTGTGCTCTTTTTAAATCTTGTTGTCTATTCATGGTAACAGATACCTATTCTTAACCATCACTTTGTTCAACTCTCAATAGTCGATACAAAGTCTTCTCGATCCATTCTTCTCCTTGACACACAACACTGTGCTCCCCACGGGAACACACTCGGCTAAATATATCCTTTATCTAACACAATATTTTTTTTTTGTATAATTAAAATTTTCATTTTTACCGGCGTTATACGTAATATTGGGCTTTCAAAATTGGTGAAGTTTCCGATACTAAATCTATTACGAATTTATTTTCTCTGTCTAGCGGAAGACCGGGCAGATCGTCTAGGAATACGACTTAAAATTCTCTTTCTCCTGATACATTCTTTATTTCTACTCTCATTTTCTTAGTATCTATAAAGGTGAAACAATCTACACCAACTTTTCTTAACAATATCTTGGCATGCATCATCGTAAGGCAACACGATTGCCTAAGCGACGAGCTACCACAAAACACTACCTTAGGCCGATTTGGAGTCTGAAGGTTCACACTTTTCTTCTGACAGTCAATTATTGTAGTATGGTTATGTAACCAGTCCATTCCTAGTATCCCATCACACTCTCCAAATTTTATCAGAATCAAGTCTATGCTTAGTTTATGTCACTTAATTTATGCGCAACAATATCGGCAACCAAATTTTATAAGAATTACCTCCTTATTTGCAACTTCTATGTTCAAAGGATCTCCTAATTGTTCTTGCGATAACTTAGTCATCTCACAATTCTTCAGACACAAAAGGGACAAGTAGCACTCGAATCAGATAATATATACGCATTTATATTATTGATTAGGACATCACCTGACATTACAACTTGGAACGCCATTGCATCATGTACCATAAAGTTAGTAGTACGTGGCATTGGTTCACTCGATTGAGCTGGTTCGATTATCATCAGCTTCCCGCTATGGTTTCCCTTGTTACCGTCTTCTTCCTTCCTTCCTTTCTTTGGGAAGTTCTTAACCTGATGATCGGTTGACCTACAAGCCAAGCATCCATCGATCTTCTTCGGGTTTGGGTAATTCGGGGAAATATGCCCCTCCCGGCCACAGCTATAGCAAATGCCTTGTCCCTTCCAGCATTCTCCTTGATGACTCTTTCCACATTTTGGGTAAACCTTATTCTTTTCCTTGAGTCCTTCCTGGTGACTTCTCGTTTGATTGTTGTTGTTGTTGTTATCCCGTATTATTTTATTTTTGTTCCCCCCTCGTTTGTTTCCTTCTGACCATTACGTACTTGACATTCTTCAGGTCTATACGCAAGACACTCTTTGGTTTTCTCTTGCCTAGGACAGTTAGGAGAAATATGACCCTTCTCACCGCACTTATAACACATATGTTTTCCTTTCAAACATGCTCCCATGTGGTTCTTTGTACATTCCTTACAGGCTTCTACCCTCTTCTTCTGTGGTTGTCCTTCTCCTCCTACATATTTAGCCTCATTCCACTTCCTCTTGAAATTCTTACTGCTACCACTACTACTCTATTCCATCCTACCTTCTTTCATTTTCTTTGAAATATTAACCTCTCCTCCTTTAGTCAAATTAATATCTTTTCCTACCTCTGAAGTTTTTGGCTGTCTCTTCCTAAAATCATTGATCCCTTCTTTAAAAGCACCTACTATAAGATTTACCAATTGTTGCAATGGTTCCTAATTCAATTCCTTATCTCCATTCTCCGTCGTTTGACGAGTCTCTCCACCTTGGGGTATCGACATTTCTGCATAAAAGCAAAACGGTATTATCATCTCTTTGTTACTCATCTAATACTTCTTAATACTTGTTAAGATGTATAAGTTTTATTGCTATTCTCCCTTGTCATTATTTAACAAAATCTGGTCACTATGCGCACGTTTAATAAAAACATGCCACATGAAAACATATCACATCGTATAGCATTCTGCTAGTTTCATTACATACCCCTCTCGGGTACTACTAAAGTTGGGGTTATAAGGATACTTTCCTAAAATTGGGATTTACAACAACTGTTCCATATCTATAAACATCTATTGTATCACTCGTGACACTTATTACCTAACTACCTTTCATTTCACTATGTTTGCATCTACTCGTTACTAATCTGAAGGTCTAGAACTTCGCCTTCAACTATTGTGTCTTACTAATGAAATGAAAGAGGAGTGAGCCTTATTTATAGAGTTTTGAATACACAGACAATGCTATTGCCTCTCAAATCAAACCAATGGAATGTAGAATTGCATGATGGTTAAGGGAGAGTAGTTGGTAGAGTTGGTGAATTCTACTATTTAGCCGACTCCCCATTGATGATTAGCTAGAAATGCTGAGTTTGAGAAGAAGAGGCAATAGGCTAGCCATTGAGTGTTCACATGAGGAAGAGAATAGATCATTCATTTTGGGACAAGAAAATAGAGCTCAGCAACTTGGAAAATATAACACCAATACTTACTCCTATATGAATACTTAGGCCAATACATCTACACAGATATTTATACTTAGGTAATAAATTCATTTAGTCGCACAATGTAGATTTAATAAGGAAATAATATTATAATGTAACAAGTTGGGGTACATATATATATATCCACATATAATCCATATATATTTCATTAATACCAAATATAATTTATTGTGTATTATCGCATTATATTATCACAACTCTATTATTTCAATTATATTAAATTATTGAAGTAACTCATCAATTAACAATTGTTTACATGGTTCATAATATTCATGAGGCACTTATTTAATGTTCACTCACACACATATT
Organism: Panax stipuleanatus; assembly: GCA_020205555.1. NCBI lineage: Eukaryota > Viridiplantae > Streptophyta > Magnoliopsida > Apiales > Araliaceae > Panax > Panax stipuleanatus. Next base: position 8,734,820 of record CM035116.1, on the reverse strand, counting down.
GTCACATAAGCATTAATCATGTAACTTACACCATTTAATCAATCTTAATATATGATTCTTATATATTATATGAAATCACATGTTAGTGTCACATTACACTTTATATAATATAAATGTAACTACTATACATTATATGTCTAATTATCGCATACTTTGCACACAACAATTAGTCGAGTAAATATAATCTTATTATATTTATAAATCATTTACTCGTTAATATTATATTATTCACATTAACAATTAATCAATATTAATTAATTACTCATTAATAGTTATCATTTATAATATCAATTAATCAATAAAACATTAATTATTCATTTACTCAATAATATTCTATTACTCGCAATAACAATTAATAACATTATTATAAGATTAAGTATCACATGTATTGCACACAACAAATACTTATATAAATATAACTCTTATTATATTCATCAATTATTTACTCATAAATGTTTTGTTACTCACAATAACATATTATTAATAATTACTCATTAATAGGCTATTACTAATAACAACAATTAATTAACAATGTAATATTAATTAATCCTTTACTTATTGATTTCCCTCTTGAATTAATTTAATCATCATCATTCCCATTCTCATGCCACACAAGGCATTCTACGAGTTCGTCGCAATTCTCCATATTTTCTTAATTAATATAAATTCAATTTAATATAATCGAATTACTTCTCTCACAACTCATAAATATTTATATTTAAATAAATATTCATTTTTTTTTATTAATATCAAAATAAATATCTATTCCTGAAATTCACGGTTCTTACAGTAGACGTTTTGCTGATGTGTGTTACGGCTTATGTATACATGCCACTATATTTGGACCACTTGGATGTTGGCTTGATGGTAGTGATTCGTGCCCCCAGATAGGGTTGTACGATTTTGCAAATGATATTAGCCGAGACCTTAAGGTTGGCTAGATTTTGTAGTACCCATCCAGAGGGGTTTTTTAGAGGTATCTCTATTTTACTGTATGTATATCTCATGACACATTCGAGTCCGATCGACACCTTCAGACACCATGGGTACTGCTTTACCCACGAGATAGCCATGTCATACTCTTTCCAACCAGCGGAGTGTTCAGATGCAGCGACATGGTCGGCCTTTTTATCAGATATTGAGCATCTTTTTTTAATCTTACCATGCTCAGGGCTTGTCTCCCCTTATAGCTTCATCACTCATGCAGTCGGCATGGATTATTTGCCCCTAGCAGGTTTGAGAGGGGTGACCACTTACCATCCGCTGGCAGTCATAGGTCAGTTTGATCAGTTTTAGAGCCTCCAGCAGTTTGAGGGGGCCATTGATCAGCGGATATTAGCCTCATCTTTGTCGTCAGCTGATCTGATCAGGATTTATGAGTGTTGGACTCATAGGGAGAGGGCTGATTTCTCCACTAGTCATCCAGATCGGTCTCCAAGGTATTCGGCATGGTTGGAGTCCGATATTGCATTGGCTGCAGTTATTCAATCAGCTTTGAGTTTTGATTCAAATGAGGAGGAGCCTATGGAGGATCCTGATTCTAGCATGAAGGATGATTTGTTTATCGGCTTGACAGCGGCTTTAGTGAGTGACCCTCCGAGCATCCCTGCCGGGACTGACCCGGCTATTGTTAATTCACTAGGTCAGATGACTTTCGAGAGAGATCAGGCTAGGGCATTGATGTTGACAGCCCTTTCTAGTAGAGACAAAGCTTTTGCTGATAGAGATGAGGCTCGAGCTTCTAGGGATGCTTGGCTGAGAGAGATGAGGCTCGATTTACCCGAGATACAGCTTTTGAGGAGGTTGAGGAGGCCTTAGTCGCCTGGGATGTAGCTTATATTTAGAGGGACGAGGCCATAGCTACCCGAGATATCTATATTGAGGATAGCACGACACTCAGATCGTATACCCACAATCGGGTTGTAGATATGAGTACTTTCATAGATGGTCACAGCAGCACTATGCAGATGGCTGTGGATGTTCTTGCTTGTATGGAGACTGAGGGTATTGAGCTTGCAGCTGCTCCTCCATCTTCAAAGAGGGATGCCATATTGGCACTGCTATCCCGTTTATCCACGGGTTCATAAACTAGCACTATTTTTCCTGCACATACTAGATCAGCCATTTTTGTCGTGTACAGGATACAGTGTATATATCAAACATTATTATATATTAGAGAAATATATTTGGATTCATTTCCTTGTGGGATATGTAATGTCATTGCTGAGTGATTACCACTTCTTTCATGACTTGCTGTTGTTGATGTATCATAAGCTTTTCCTTGATGGATTGACATTGAGATGTCAGAGAGTATCTCAGAAGGGCCTGTTGACCAGGGAGGCTTGATAGTATTCAGTTTTTATAGGTTTTCGGTGTCTTGGGAATTGTTTTTATTTTTCTTTGATGGTCAGACCGCACCAGAAGTTGTTGCTTACGTACTTCAGGGTTGAAGGAGATCAGGTCATTTGTAGTTCGGGTTTTGTGTGTAAAGGTTTGAGAAGTGTTTCTTTTGGGTTTGAATTTAGTTTGATGGGTTTGGACTTTTTGTTTGGTTTAACCGCACCAAGAATGGCTGCCTACGTACTCCCGGGTTGAGGGAGATCAGGTCATTCGTAGATCGATCTTCTAGTGAAAACTCGAACTGATTTGATCTATTTGCAAGACCAGGATTATGGTAGGCATGTGCTTTAGACATAGTACTTTTCACAGTGTCTGAGTTGATGAGTTGGGGAAATTCGCTCTCGATTATCTCTTGCAATTTGATAGCTCCTCCTGTCAACACTTATTTGATAATGAAAGGACCTTCCCAATTCGGGGTGAACTTTCCTTTGGCTTCATCTTGATTGGCCAGAACTTTCTTTAATACCAATTTATTTTCTTTGTATTGCCGGAGTCGAACTTTCTTGTTGTAGGACCGGGAAATCCTTTGCTGATACAACTGCCCGAGAAAAATGGCAGTAGCCCTCTTTTTATCTATCAGGGACAGCTGGTGGTATCGTTCTTGCAACCACTGATCTTCTTCCAGCTGAGCATCTATTAACATTCACAAGGACTCTATTTTTACTTCTATGGGAAGTACTGCTTCCATGCTATAGACCAATGAATAAGGGGTAGCCTCAGTAAAGGTATGCATTGACGTCCGGTATGCTAACAGAGTTAAAGGCAACAGGTCAGGCAATCCTTTGTGAATGGCGGACATTTTCTGCATGATCTTTTTAATGTTCTTATTGGCTGCTTCGACATAACCATTCATCTTGGGTCGGTAGATGACGGAATTGAGATTCTTGATATGAAACTTACTGCATAAATCTCTCATCATCTATTTGTTTAGGTTCTTGGCGTTGTCTGAGATGATCACCTCCGGTTGTCCGTATCGACAGACGACATTATTTCTGATGAAACCAATGATTACCTCCTTGGTGACTTTGGGAAAAGAGGCAGCTTTAACCCACTTGGTGAAATAATTGATCATGGTGAAGATGAATCGATGGCCATTACTGGCTTTGGGTTCTATTGGCCCAATGACGTCCATCCCCTACATAGAAAAAGGCCATGACAAACTCATGTTGTGCAGCTCATTTGGAGGAGCGTGAATAGCATTTATGTGGACTTTGCATTGGTAGCATCTCTTGTCGTGATCATCATAGTCATTTTTGAAAGAGACCCACTAATTCCCTATTCTTAATATCTTCTTGGCTAGCAGATGACCGCTTATGTGTGGACCACATACTCTAAAGTGGACTTCATCCATTAGTCTCTAAGCTTGATCTTTATCTAGGCATCGTAACAAGCCTATTCCAGTATCCCTTTTATAAAGTGCATCTCCGCTCAGATAGAACTTCATAGCCATCTTATGAATCCACTTTCGTCCGGCTTGGCTTGCCCCAGCGGGTGTAGATCCATCTCAGAGATATTCCTTAATGTCTTGATACAACGGGTGTTTGATAGGAGGTATCTCATCTGATATTTCTCTAATGTAATTCCCATATGTCTGGGCCTTTTGGCTTGTGAATTTGATGTCGGGAATTCCCCTTCGACCCGATATGTTGATCAGAGAAGCCAATGTCGCCAATGCATCAGCAAAGTCGTTCCTACCTTGAGGGATGTGGATAAAAGTTATCTTTTCAAAATCCGTGGATATGTTGATGACCTGCCGGTGATAGGGCAGAAAATGCAATTCTTTGGTGTGATATGCCCCGGTGGTTTGTCTGATGACCAACTCAGAATCCCTAAAGACTAGTAGATGCTTGATACCTATGGACTGGGCTAGTTTCAACCCCATTATACAGCCTTCATACTTAGCTGTGTTGTTGGTGTTGACAAACTGCAACTTAGTAGCCACAGGGTACTGTTCTCCTGTACCAGATACAAGGTCTGCCCCAGCTCTGACACCTTTCATGTTCACCGCTACATCGAAATACATTTTCCAGGGTTGGACTGTACTCTCCTGATGTATTTGTTGAATTTCCATAACTCCGTCATCCGAGAAATAGGTTTCCAAAGGTTCAAAACCTCCAGTCGGTGCTTTGGCTAGTTGATCAACAATGCCCTGACCTTTGATGGACTTCTGAGTCACGTAGATAATACCAAATTATTGGAGTATCAACTGCCATTTGGATAATCGATAACTCAACATTGGCTTGTTGAATACGTACTTCAGTAGATCAATTTGGGATATGAGATTTGTTATGTGCCCATGCAGATAGTGCTGTAGCTTCATGGTGGCCCATGCCAATGCACAACATGTCTTCTCAATCATGGTGCTTATGCTCGTCGCTGCTAAATTTTTTACTGATGTAATAGATAGCTCTCTCCTTGCTACTATCATCTTTTTGTCCAAGCATACAGCCCATTGCATTTGTATTGACAAACAAGTACATAAAAGGGAAACTTCATCCCTCGTTGGTACCAAGACTGGTGCTTCGATCAACTGCTTTTTGATGACAAGGAAGTCTTTTTGGCAATCTACATTCCATTTCATGGAGGCATTCTTCCTTAGTAGCTTGAAGATGGGTTCACAAGTTGCCGTGAGCTGGGAAATGAATATGCTTATGAAATCGATCCTCCCTAGGAACCCGCATATCTCCTTCTCTGTTCGGGGTACTGGCATCTCCATGATGGCTTTAATTTTGGCAGGACCCAACTCAATGGCTCTATTGCTCACCAAAAATCCCAATAACTTGCCTGATTTGACACCAAAAGCACATTTGGCTGGATTCAGCTTGAGGTTGTACTTACACAACCTGTTGAACAACTTTCTGAGATGATTGATGTGATTGTCCTCCTTCCGGGATTTGACGATGATGTAATCCACATAAACCTCTATCTCCTTGTGCATTATGTCGTGAAATAGGGCCATCATGGCTCATTGGTATGTGGCACTAACATTGATGAGGCCAAATGATAAATATCTAAAACATAAGGTTCCCCAGGGAGTGATAAAGGCTGTCTTCTCCCTGTCCTATTTAGCCACCATGATTTGATGGTAACCAGCAAAGCAATCCACAAAAGAATACATGCATTACTGCGCCGTATTATTTATTAGGATATGGATGAAAGGTACCAGGAAATTATCTTTGACACAAGCTTTGTTCAAATCCCAGTAATCCACGCATACTCGTACGTTCCCTCTGGGCTTAGGCATGGGGACTATGTTTGACAGCCACTCTGGGTATATTGATACCATAATGATACCGGCTTTGAATTACTTGACACCCTCTTCTTTGACTTTCAGACTCCATTCAGGTTTTAATCGTCTGAGCTTCTGCTTGACTGGCTTGAATTCGTCTTTGATGGATAGTCAATGAATGATAATGTCAGTGGACAAGCCAATCATATCTTTATGCGACCATGCAAACACATCCTGGAACTGAGTTAATAGTTCAATTAGGTCGGCTTTTTGGTCTTGGGTGAGGTCAAGGCCTATCTGGATTTCTTTAAGGTTTTCTGAGGTTCCGATAATAACAGTGGTGGTTTGATCAAGGTTTGGTTTGGGTATGTCTTCGACCTATTCTTTGATCTCCTTGGTCACCTCACAGTTATCTTTATCCTCTTGATCAATCTCCATCAAGTCGAAGTTCAGTTCTACATCAAAGTTATAGTCACTGTGAAAGTTTGGCATTTCATCAGCAGGGACAAACAAATCCAATTCTGGAGTCCTGAAAACAAAATCCTTTCACTTTAATATATGAGACTGTTTAAACATACAAATCATTTAGCAAAAGCATGACAAAAGTTACTGCTATACTTGTGTAATAAAATAAGAAGTAAATGAAACCATATTCCAAGGCAGATGGACTTTCTACCCTTTTACCCTTTTTAAATGAGGCAAGGGACGCTGCTCCAATTATCCAATGTCCGGTCCTCATGAATAGGGAGGATAAAGGCTTTGTGGTCGTCTGCCTCATCTCTGATGACGACTGAGACATCCTTTATATCAGGGTCGTGGTTCTTTTTCGAATTGCCACCCTTCCCCTTCTTGATGCGAGGGATTTGGATCTGATCTTCTACATCACTGCCTAGGATATCATCGTTCATACCATCGTAGTGCATCAGAACATACATGTTAGCAAATGGGTCTCGTCCTTCATGCAGGAACTTTTCTTTCCTCTTTTTGCTCCCCCCCTCAAGCTTTGGGACTTTTCTCTCACTTATTGGTATGACTGGAGGAAATAGCATGGCTGACATAACAGCATAAATCTTCCTCACGGGCTTCGCAAATTCGGCATTGGTGAGGTTTGGCAGTAGTATAGTGGAAGCATGAACTTTTGGATGCTTGTTTGGGTTCCGGTGGTTTAACCCGGATGAATATCCTAATCCGGCTTTTCCTTAATGGCTTGGGCTTTTCACCGAATTCTTGATACCTTGCTGATTTTTTCCTAATCCTTCTCCAGGGCAGAAACCCAAAGATACCATCTCTTGCCCTATCGTCATTACTTCAGGAGAGACTTTTGGTTTCAAAGCTGGTGCCCCAACATGTAGGCATTGAGTATTACTCAGTTCTAATGCTTGAAAACTTCCAGGTTCAATCCCTTCATCCAGACTGATCACCGACATGTCTTTATGTATCCAGATAGGGTATTCTAGCTCGGCATATATCGTGATTAGGTTGCCATTGATAATGTACTTAAGCTGCTGATGAAGGGTGGATGGAACTGCTCCCGCCATGTGAATCCACGGCCTTCCCAACAACAAATTGTATCCAGTGGTAATGTTGAGTACTTGGAAGGATACATAGAAAGTATGGGGACCGATCTCCAGTGCAAGCTCAATCTCTCCCACAGCCTCTCGGCGGGACCCATCAAAAGTTCGAATAACTACATGACTGGTACGGATCCGGTTTGGGTTAATCTTCATTCTTTCCAAGGTATCGTAGGGACAGATGTTTAGGGACAACCCTCCATCTATCTGCACACCCCATATCACATATCCTGATGACATCACTATGTGCAGTGACTTGCAATGACCCATCCCCTCAGTGGGTATATCATCATCAGTGAAAGATATCACATTGTTGCTGAAGATGTGTTCTATCACGTGACAGAATTTTTCGGTATCTACCATCTTTAGCAGATGGGCTTCCTCAAGTACTTTCACCAGAATGTTGCGATGATCCACCGAGGATAAGATCAGATCTAGGATAGACATCTGTTTGGGTGCATCTTTCAAACTTTGCACCACCTTGATTTCATTATGCCCCATTTTGCTGAGGAATTCTTCGATTTTCTCTTCACCTACTTTCCCTTTAGCTTTAATGACTGAATTGATCACCAGCTGACGCAAGTACAATGGAATCTCCTTTGATACAATGGCAATGTTGTTTAAGGTTGACACTTCATCCTTTCCATAGTTCCATGGGACTCTCTTCAAGCTGATCACAGAATATTGCGGTCTGAAGGGCAGTATTAAAGACTCGGGAGCAGCCACCTTCACAGGATTCTATACTTCTTGGACCCCTTTCCTTTGTAGTATTAGGGGTGTCACGGCTAGATCCTTCTCCTAGGAAATGACAGCCACTATTTCCTGATTCCACTCCATGGGAATAAAGAATGCTTCTTCATTGGGGAGGCCATAATCTTGATTTCCCTTGATTAGCTCACCGCTTTCAATCAGGTTCTGAATCAGGTGACGAAGTCCCCAACAATCCTTGGTGTCATGACCGGGTGTATTAGAATGATACTGGCAGATTCTGTTAAGCTTGAATTTTCTGGATAGAGGGTTCACTGGGGGTAACAGATCTGTAACCACCCCTTTATTGATCACCATTTGGAGGATTTCTTTCATTGGCTGGTTTAAATTAGTGAAGTTCCTCTGGAAGGCGAACTCCCTATCAGCTTGAAATTTCTCTTCCTTGGCCACCTTGTTGGCCTAAGGTTCATGCTGATGAAACTGATAATGATCCCTCATAGAAATGGGGCTAATTTCTGGTGGAGGACTTGCTTCATGATGGTTGGTCTAATTTATCAGCTGCCTGGTTATTTAATGTTGATACACGACCAAATCAGCCAACTGTCCAAGCTGTTCCTTAATAAACTTGATTTCTTGTTCCATCAGGAACTGCCTTTCTGACAAATCTCAACTGTCTGGGCTATTAGTATTTGATTGAGTTGACTCTCCAATATACTGGAGTTATTTGGATCCTTCTCCCCTCTTTGTGCTAATCATGTTAACACATTCCTCTTTGTGTTGAGGGAGGGGATTATCCTGCACATGCGGTTGCTTCGGTTTGTTCACCATAATTTCTCTATTGTCTATCAAGTCTTGAATTTTGTGCTTGAGAGACCAACAGTCTTGTGTATCGTGGTTAAGTGAAATGGAATGGTATGCACACTTTTTGCTAGGATCAAAATTCCATCCACCGGTACTGGTTGGTGGAAGGAGTTGAACAATCTTCTTTTGTGCCGTCAACAATTTCAGCACATTCTCTAATGAATCCCCTAAGGGGGTGAATGTTCTTTGACGTCTGGCCTCTGCAGTTTTTTGAAATAGAGGATTAGAAGGTTGGGCTGGAGCTTGAAAAGTGGGATAATTTCTCTTTTGAATGAGCATGCTGTTCGAATCGCCCCTCTGATTCTGTCCTTGCCGTACTAAGGACACATCTTCTTTCTTCTTGTGGGCTTTTCAGGGATTACTCCCTTAACTCCCAAATTGGATATGCTCGGCAACGGCTTTCAAGGCGGTAAGATCTTTTATCTTCCCAGACCTTAGCCCCATCTCAGCCATTTCTCCATGTTTGATCATCTTTGAGAATGATTTTCCTATACCAGTTAGGACCCTTTCATAATTCAGAGCTTTTTGAATGTTGATGAAGGTCATGACTATCTCAGACTCAGTCATAGGTGGGGTAACTTGTGCTGCCACCAGCCTCCACCGTTGGGCATACTCTCTGAATGACTCAGTGTTTTGTTTCTTGATTTTGGTGAGTTAATAACTATCTGGAGCCATTTGAGACTGAAAACTGTATTGATTGAGGAAGGTTTGTGCTAACTCTTCCCAGCTATAAATCTTTGAATTGTCTAGTCGGGCATACCAGGCTCTAGCCTCTCCAGTCAGACTCTTCAAGAATAATTGCATTCTGAGTTTCTCTTCCTCTACATAGGATCCGAGCTCTCCAATGAATACCTTCAAATGGGTGTAGGGATCTCCTAATCCATCATATTTCTCAAAATCAGGGACTTAAAATTTTTCTGGATAACAAACCTCGGGGAATATACATAAGTCTGAATAATTGACACTCCTAAATGCCCCAGTCCCTTTGATGGACTGGATGGTTTCTTCCATTTGTTGTACTTTCTTCAGAATATCCCCAGCTTTTTGTTCTTTGTTGAGGTTGATGATTTTAGGGGTTTTGTTGGTCATATCCTGGTTCTGGGGTTCAGGAATCCGAGTGTATTTCTTCCCAGTATCTTGACTGCCACTGAGTGTAGATGGTTCTGTATGACCGGTTGTTTGTTTCCCTTGAAGACCTTTGCTTTGTTCTTTCAAGAAAATAGCCAATTCCGTTATCTTATTTTTTAATCCTTCAAACTCTTCCCTAGAAACAGGGGTGGATTCTGGTTGAGCACTTGAATCCATGTCTGAAGATGGGCTTAGTGCTTTCTTAGATTTGGATCTAGTGGCGGGACCAATTTTTCCCTACAACAAGAGCAGGTGTGTTAATTTTGATGTTTATATATCCAAAGGATGCATGCTATGCAATGTTTATTTTTAGATGTTTTTTAATCTTATCCTGTAAAACAAAGATCAGTTGTTTTTGATGATAGGATATCATTACAGGATTTACAAGACATGTATATTTACATTAAAATTTACATTGGAATTGGAAGATTGACATTGAAAAGAGGAATGCATGAAGAAGCTTCCCTTCGAATTTGGTTAATCAGAGGCTGACCTATCCTAGGCTACTCTCGCGATTTTTCGGCATGAAGGTCCCCAGATCATCACAATTTACTAGAGGGGAAATTAATCAGGTCTTTCTATTGGAGCGAATCTGAGTGGTGCCTTTCCTGAGCCTCGCAGGATTAGTCTCCTTTGAGTCCAATAATCAAACACCGCCGGGTTTGCCTCCTGGTGGTGGAATCACACAACATACATTCACATACATCGCGTCTCACCGTATGAAATGATGACATTGTGCGAAGCACTAATATAAACAAGTAAAGCATTCATTCACATCCATTCAATGTAAAACGCAGCATTCACACATACACAAATATAAAAGGGAAATTTTGAAAAGATTTGAATGCGGCCTAAGCCCTCTACTATCCCCAGCAGAGTCGCCACATGTCGACGTTGGGAAAAAATCCGGTCAACTTTGGACCTGATCTTTCTCTTTTCCTAAGATTTGTTGTATTCTACCCTTATCACCTTATCTGTTTTATGAAGGGTGAATTTTTTTTAGAAAAAGGCCAACATATATCATGTCGGTAGATTTGAAATGGTTGTACCACTCTCAATTGAGTTTTGTTTGATTTTCCAAGTAGGCCCAATTACTGGACACTGTCGAAACATGATCTTGAAACCAAGATTTTAAAGTTCGGGGGCTTGGTTAAGTGGGGGGAAGGTGTTAGGCACCCCCCCAACTCCTGTGAAACACGGTACTGCATCTTTTCAATATTTCCCCTTTAAATTATAATATGCGTGTATGCTGGAAGTAATTGAGTCTACGTTTATTTGTGTTGAAAGTATTGTCGTGCTTCGCTGAACCTATATACGAAAGGTTTGATTTGATTTGCAAAAGTCCTTTTTAGGCAAGACAAGAAAATGATGTTTTGAAAGGTGGTTTTCAAACCCTTACGCTCACGTAGGAATTGAAGCATGTTGATACTTCAATTTTTATTCTTTTCAGCCTATGGCTCGATTGAAATGGTGATTGTCGGATTGCGAAGCATCCTCGACCACAAAATCTATGTACAAGTGCCAATCTTCTCGTAGGCATGACATTCATTGGAGTGACTCTAGCACTATAAACTATATTTCATTATGTTTGAGACCTTAAACCCGGATAACCTTTTTAAGGTCTTTCGGATGTACATTTTTTACAGAAAAACTGACAGGATACATTTGTAATATGGAGTTTGTCCATCGTGGGAATCAGATTCTGATCAGTTTGATTGTGAATCCCACGATTCCTAGGCTCACAGAAGGAGGCCAAGAAAACCTGCACCTCACGAATATTTACAAAAAATGTATATTTGCATCTAGACGTCGCAAGACCAAGGATTCATCAGTCAAATCCTTGTATGCGCGTAGCTAAAGCTTCTCGCTCCCACTAGATAAGAATCTAAGGGTTGCGAGGTTGCTTTAATATTTTAACGAAACTAGAAAGAAAGCTAGATTTAAATAAATCTTAGCCATTCTAGCTTCCCGGTTCCGGTTGGACCTATTTTGAACCGAAAAAATAGAAAGGGCTAAATTTAAAGAAATCTAAACCGCCAAATTTATATTTAAACAAATTCATATCAAATGAATATTTAAAATAGATATTTAATCACAATGAATAAAGAATATATATATATATATATATATATATATATATATTAAAGCTGTAAAGAGCGACGAATTTACAATCCCAGGCCCGGACAGAAATATAAATATATATATATATATATATAACTGTAAAGGGCGATGGATTTCCAATCCCAGGCCCGGACAGAAAAAAAAAAAAAAATATATATATATATATATATATATATATATAAAAGCTGTGAAGAGTCACGAAATGATCAGGCTCGATAGAATGTAAATATATATATAGAAAAAATGTAAAGAGCCACGAAATGATCAAGGCTCAACAGAAGGTAAATATATATATAGAAAAACTATAAAGAGCCATGAAATGATCCGTGCTCGACAGAATGTAAATATATATATATTTATAGAAGCGGTAAAAAGGCCACGAATTTTCAATCCAGGCCAAACTGAAATGTAAATGTTAATATATACAATTAGTATATATATATTAAAGCAATAAAGGCCACAAATTAGTAAACCAGGCCAAACGAAGTCAGAAAAATTTATATATATATATAGTTATATATATAAAAGTAGTAACTGCCAAGGATTTGCAATCCGGGCTTGACAGAATTGAAAATTAGTATATATATAGTCAATTATATATAATAAAGCTAAAAAATTCACGAATCAGCGATCCAGGCCGAACAAGTTAGTACGTATATATATATATATATATATATATATTTATATATATATATATATGTATATATATATGTACGTAAAAGCGTGTAAAAGCCACGGATGGACGATCCAGGCTGTGCAAATGCAAAAAAAACGTAGATATGTACTAAAAAGTAAGCAAAAATGACAACAAAGCTGAGTTTCGGGTAACACCAGAAGATGAAACTTTACGTGCACGTGTATAAATACGTAATAAAGTAGGAAACGAGTTATGATAGTAAAAATACTTACAATTGACTGCTACACGGGCTTTTGGCTACTTAGTAGGCTTCAAATAGACGTTTCCACCAGTTAATTTTTGATATGTCATAGAATACACGTATACAAACGTGTTAGAAGAATAAAAACGAAGTTTAGAGTATAAGAAGTAGGGCTAAGGACGAAACATAAGGAGTTTCAGAGCGTTTTTTTATTTTTCTTCTTTTTTTGGCAAGGGGGTCTTATATTTAAAGACCCTATGGTTGCAGGTAGACCTAAGGCTGCCGCACCTCTACCTATAGCTCCCCAGGTGGGGCCTACTCCCGTGGGTCCCGTCGTCTCGAAGTACGTGCACTCCGAGCTACGGGATGCCCGGTTTGAATCTTCATAACTTTTTATCAGAGCGTCCGTTTGAGGTGTGCTATACCTTTTTGAAAAGCCCTCTTCGAGAGTAACATAATGCTATGGGACTTAACCTTTTTTGAATCCAGGAAGATGGGTTTATAACCAGATCTTTGTTTTTTTGCAGTTCGTCCGTTGAGCTGTATTCTGCTGCTTTTACTCGGGATTGATGTTATGGCTCTTTCTGACCTTCATTGCATCAATTCAGCTTGATTTTGACCGGATTGGCTTTAATTTTGTAAAATTAACATTTTACCCCTCCAGGGGTTGTCTCCTGTGTTGGCACAGTTTTTTACTATTTTCTCAGGGTAGACTGCGAGGTTTGAACCTAGTCGACTCTGTTCGTCCTCAGGGTTATCTCCGAGGTTAACTTGGTCTCCGAGGTTAACTTGGTCTCCTAGGGTTGTCTCTGAGGATGATGTGATGCTCCGAGGTTGTCTCCGAAGTTGACTTGGCTTCCTAGGGTTGTCTTTGGGGTGACTGTACCTCCCGGGTTGTGACTGGGGATTGACTTGACATTCCAGTGTTGTCGCTGGGGCTGAATTGGATCTCTCGGTGTTGTCATTGGGGCTGTTGTAGCTCTTGGGTTGTGATCGGGGCTTGACTTAACATCCCGGTGTCATCGCCGGAGTTGAATTAGATCTCCCGGTGTTGTCGACGGGGCTCCAGTACCTCCCAGGTTGTGACCGGGGCTTGACTTGACATCCCGGTGTTGTCACCAGGGCTAAATTAGAACACCCGATGTTGTCGTCGAGGTTCCTGTACTCCCAGATTGTGACCGGGGCTTGACTTGACATCCCGGTGTTGTCGCCGGGGCTGAATTGGATCTCCCGGTGTTGTCGATGGGGCTCCTTTCTTTGGTTTGAACTTCCAAGGTTATCTCCGAAAGATAAAAGACAGTGTTGCCCTCTTGCAGGCTTTGTAATAGGAATGAAAAATTTTAAGTGTCTATAATCCTCATCTCTGCGGTTATAGCCTAAGGTACCCGTACCTAAGGTTTGTAACCTACAGCTCTGATACCAACCTGTAGCGCCCCCAAATTCGGGTCCCTAGAACCTCAGACTTGGTACGTTACGGTACTTCATCTTCATACATATTCTATAAACTAATGCGAAATATATAAGCATAAATTGTTCATTTCATGTGATTCTATAACATTTCCCAAGGTCTATTAACCTTAACTGAATACATACCTTAAGTAACTTAAAAAGTTCACATATATGATTTACATCAGATAACTAATAGTTATAAATGCATATAATCTACTATTGGAATTTGTCTTTTCCTCTGTCTTTCTTTGAGCCTTCGTCTTAATCTGAAATTTATTATCATGATATAGGAAGGGTGAGCAACTACTTTTCCCAACAAGTTTAAATACAACAAGGATATAGCATGATTGAAACAAAGAATAAGCTTTCGAATTTTTAACAATATAACAATTGTGAAAGAGCATGAATCAAAATGTCAATCATTGAATGACTGAATCAATATTGTTTAATGTCAACAAGGACCATGAACAACTTTAACTGAACCTTATGTTAATGAAGGTGATCAGCTTTTCATACCTGATGAACATATGCAACATGCACTAAGTGGGAATCAATAATCAGTATAGATGTGGAATAATCAACAATAATTATCCACTAATATGCTTTGATAATATAACTCGAGTTTGAGTTAAGAAAACTTGCTTGTACCGTCGATTACTGCTACGCAATATAATTTAATCTTTTTATTGTAAAGACCTATCATTGTTAAGATTGATCTTTCAATCATTATATCATATTATACCTCATAATACCATCACTTTATAAGTAAATTATCTAACATTTAACCACATAATCAAATATTAGATAACACCTTAATATCATACGTACTCACCATTCTAAACCTAACACACATCGAGTCTTTAATAGTGTTCAATATAGTATGCTGAGTGGTTTCCCACAGACAACCAACAAACTAGTTTTTGTATCGTCTACACTATTTTTCATAGCAAGTTAGATCGGTTGCTAGTTCGTAAATACCTCCGCTCCCTGAAGGTATCATTTAGCCTAGATACTATACATCAACCATTAAAGAGTACGGCTGTATACCACTACTTTATCATATAACTTGTGAATTAACGCTTAATCTTTCATATTTTAAGTTTTTTTATAATCCATTAAGCCAAATATCTAATCCAGCAATCTAAATTCAAACTGAATTACAATCAAGCAACCTGGATTCATTAATTCATCAAACCTAATACACCAATTCAGCAAGCCAAATCCACCAATTCAGCAAGCTGAATACAAGCTAACATAATTAATTCAGCAAACCGAATTCAAACTGTATTCTCTTTTTAACATATTAAATTTCTAATTCATCATACTATACATTCAATATGGCCTATTGAATGTCCAATCAATAACTTAACTCCTCTTTTAAACTCTCATTTAATATTATTAATTATTTAATAATATTGAAATCATTTATTAATATTATTAATCATTAAATAATATTTTAAATCAATGATTTAATATCACTTTAATTCAAATGTTATCAATCACTCAATAATATCTTAATCTAATATTATTAATCTTTTAATAATATTTTAATCATTTATTAAACTTAAAAATAATTTATTTTAATTATTTAATCTTTACTAATTTATTTATTTAACAACCATACAAGGCCATAAATATAATGTCTCATCATCAATGACCAAAACCCTTTCAAAAATTTGTATATACCATATCTAGGGTTCTCAAGTCATAAAATTTTATTTTTCATATTTTTAACATTATAGAATTAATTTAATTCATTTATTCATAACTAAATTATTTCCATGAAAAATACCAAATTATCTTATTATTTTTTTATCTTTTGTCCACACATATATACTTATACTCTATACACAAAAATAATTTTTCTGAATTTTTTTTTATTTTCTTTAGTATTTTTCAAAAGTCCGTTTTTAGTTCGTAACTTAAGAAAATTAGCTATATCATTCTCAACTCCAAAAATTCTCAACTCGTGGCAGAATCTTACACGTATTAACATGAACTTCCAGCTTAAATTTCATGACCATCGGAGTTATTGAACTCCAGTTATAGCAATTTTCGTCGAAGAAACCCAAATATTGAAATGACCATAACTCGGTCGATTTAAGTCAGAATAAGCTCATCTTTGGACATGAGATACTTTATATCATATATATTCATGTCCCAAAAGGTTTGAATTTATTTCATTCATTAAGTTGCTGAAACTTCCCCTGGAAGTTTTGGACAGATTGCTTTTTGGTTTTTCCAAATTTTGTCTACTTTGCTAAAAACTGTCCATATGGAAATCTATAAAGAATTTTGCAGTGATTCCACTTGGATCTGTTAGAAGACTCATAGATCTAACTCCAAAAATTGACCATACTCAAAAATTCAAAATAGAATGAGAGATATGATTGTTTGAATTTCATGTTTCGTTTTCTCAAAAATCTAATTTTCTAACCTTTGTATTTTGTAAGAAAACTTCCATGATCTCTTGATTAATCAAACATTAACCAACATAATACATCCTAATACCTCTTATACTCATGGATCTACCATGATCCATAATCTATTTCATCAAACCTTCACCAAACCCAAGCAAAACATAATCTATGCTAAGAAAATAAATAAAGACTAGGGTTTTCTTTTTGAAAACCTAGTTTCCCTTTCTTGCTTTTGATCTAATTTTTGACACTCAAAAGTGATAAATCTAAACATATAACACTTATACACATGTAGATCTAGAGTTTTGAAACCTTAGATCTTCAGTTTCTCAAAATAAATTAACTAGAAGGAATAACTAGTTTATAGATAGATTTTTATACCTTTGATTCATGAGTTCTTCTCCTCCTTCTAAAATATGAGATGGATCTTGGGTTTATGAAGATCAAAATCTCCTTTTTCCTTCTCTCTAGGGTTGCCGAAATCCTCTTTTTTCTCTCCCTTTTTGAATTTGTTTTGTTAAACTTTTTGGAAGAGATAGATGAAAGAGAAAAGAAATGAATTTGGTTTGCTTATAAAATGATTTCCCTCATTCACTCTCTCTTTCTCTTTCTTCATCATTTTTAAGTTGCTTGCACACTAGATGTTGCTTGTAGCTTGAAGCTTGCTTTCTAGTTTGCTTAAAATATGTGGCTAAGTAAATATTGGACACCTAAAGGGAGTTGTTGAGAGTTAGTAAGTTGTAATCATTACATTCATACTCCTCCTTTTCTCTCTCTAGTTGGGCCAAAATCTTGGGCCTTTCCTCCCCCATTTGGTTTAATTTTTAATACTCCATTTTGCTTAATCAAAGATCTAAAAAGTCCTACACTTGTTGGGCTTAGATTGGGTTACTCATTTAATTTTTTGGGCTTCCTAAATAATTCCTTGGGCCATGTAATTTAACATAGTCCAATTCCTTTAATTTATCTCCTACCCTAATCTTTTAATTAGGGTTTCCATTCACTCATGTGTAGTTCAAATTCTTACTCATGTACATTTAATTTCTTAACCCAATTAGACTTGCTTTAATTAAGTTTAAAATAAGTAATAATTTGAGATAATAAAAATTATTCTCTTAGGTTAGTATAAATTTTACATACTAACATTCTTACATATTATAACCCTTAAGTTATTTAATTTTTATACCTAATGTATATATTAGGTTACAAGACTTTATTCTTAATTATTTTTATATGCTAAATAAATATATACACATTCAAATAATATATATTTATTTAATCACCTACATAACCCACATAAGTCGTAAGGTATTTATTCTTATCATTCCTCTTACTAAAAATATACATAGCACATCACTAAGTATATATATATACCTATACATATACTCATTTCTTTTAACCTTATAGCATCACTTCATTTGAAATTTATTTTCTTAATTAAATTTTCCACATGTATCATTATAAAATTTCTTACACCATTTTGTTCACATCAAATTTATAGGTATCGTAGTACCTTATCCTTAATATTCCTTTAAGTACATATAAATTCATTTCTAGGATTTTAAAATTTTGTAACCCATATTTTCTCAATTCTCTTTCAAATAGTAAACCATATAGGTTTTTCTTAAAATTTTTAATTAATCCTCAAATTCTAATCTAAGTTTTATTCTTTAACCTTTATTTTAATCACTCAAGGTCTTATAAATTTTTGTGTTGTCACACATATTCTGGCAGTTATACTGGTGCATATCCTCCCCTCTATCGTCCAAACATGCCTTCTGGCAGAGATTCAGTGACCCATGAGGAGATGCAGCATGTTGATCGTCTAGATGCAGATATCATAGACTTCTTTTGATAGATTTTTTGTTATATCTTTTGATAGGCCTCTGTTAGATATTGGGCGGCTGTGCCCCATTTCTCGTTATCTCTTTTCATAGGCCTCTGTTAATCATTGGGCGGTTGCACCCCATTTCCATGTACTTTTTATTTTGCATTTTATTAGCAGACAGGGATGATGCTTTCAGTAGACAGTGTATTCAGAAATGCATGATATTTCCTATTTATTGCATCATATTGTCATTTATCATTATCATCTAATATGATGCATGCATTATGTCATGGATATGCATTATGTCATGGATATGCATTCAGATAGGTGAGTTTAGCTTTGACTCCTGGATGGTCTCATGATACGGTTCTACAGATGTCTTCGTCTACCATTAGCCGTATTGAGCACATGCCACCTTCATTGATAGCATCTTCTTTGAGGTCTTGGTATGATAGTTTGTGTCCCACAGACAGGGCGACAGTTGATTAGTTGTTGGGGCATTCATGGCCATCTTGGCTTTCCAGGTCCCACTGGGCTTTGTGGACAACATGTTATCTTGCTGGATACCTGAGCAACAGGTTTTTGATTCGGTATCCATGAGCTGACTCCTACGTTAGAGGAGTATGAGCGCATCACCGGTTTGACATTAGATCGACCTTGTGCTAGGATGGCCTTTAGTGATATGAGACGACAGTTCATAACTTTGACTAGCATGAGGCGCAGAGTCGTTATAGATGAGATTACTTCGGGGTATGTGGTGTCCCTAGACTTCCTGATTGATCGATTTGGCCGGTTGGACAACTATGCGCTATATTCAAGAGACTTTATCATCACTGCAGGTGTGTGGCAGATTGCACGTGTGGATGTTCTGTTGATGCGCATCACAGCTTACATGTATATGCCGCTGTATATGGACCACTTAGACATTAGCCTGATTATAGTGGTTCGTGTTGGGTTTGTACGTAACGCATACATGTAATCGAATTACACAATTAAAGGGCAAAAGCGCGAAACATAGGTTTTTAAAATTTTTATACAAACCCATACCATGATCATGCTTTGTGCTCAATTATAAATAACAGAAAAGTAAGGATGAATCAGAATCATACCCTTGTAGAATCTAGCTTCCACAGGTACAAGTTATACTCATTGCTCTCCTTGATCTCCTTGAATATCTTGTAGTGGGTCCTTCATTTGATCAACGTTAGCCACCCAAGTGTTTGACCTCTAGAGGTGATCCACCAAGGAAAAGGAATTACTTAGGAAGATGGGTGGTTGGCTAAACCCTTTTTCTATTCTCTGTAGAAATTATGTTATACAACCAACTCTTGGAATTCCCGTACCATGTATCTGATATAAGACTCTATTATATAGATATTAGGTTAATCCTACTAATCTAATTAGAATTGTGTTTTATTAATTAATTAATTAAATCCTTTTAATTAATTAATTAATTAAATCTTTTTAATTAATTAGGCTTCCCAATAAATTGGGATTAATTAATTAAACTCTTTTAATTAATTTGCTTCCTAATCTCACTAGGAATAATTGAAAATACTACTATTAAATTAATTCTTAAACTCCTTTAGAAATAAAATAATTATAATTGTAATAATATTAATAAGACTCCACTTATTAATTTATATTTAATATTTTCAAAATATTAAATAATAAACATTATGCTATTTAATTTATTCTATCACCATAGATTAAATTAATTACACTTAATGCATTATTACTATTATGCCATTATTTTCATAAATAATTCTTCTTCCTTTTATGGTATGACCCTTTAGGTTCTCCATATTAAATCGGTTGTGAATAAATCAATTAGGGCAATTCTAATCTTATTTAAATAAATAAATTAAACTAATAATCTATTTAAATAAATAACATTTGTTCTATAATAGGGATAAGCCTCCCTAGCGATCAACGACTTTCCAGATAATATAGATTTCAACATTAATCACAAAAGAACCTATGAGTTAATAGTTACCGTACAATTCAATCCTTCTACCATACAATGTCCCAATTAAATATAAGACATGGATTTACTGTCAAGCCTTATTTTATTTAATTATATGTATTTCGATTAGAAAATGCACAACTCCATATAATGCAATTTCGAAACTCCTTTCTAATTTCATTCTACCTTGGCCAAGGATTCCTGGATTGTCATTTAATAAATCACATAGGACATATCTCCTCTTTTACTAGAGGTGATAGATTCTTTATTGATCATTTATTATCTCCATATGTAATTCATTATACCCAAGCATACCTATTTATATACCCTAAAGGGCCTTAAGGAATAAGTCAAAGTATAATTCATTACATACAAGATACTATGATGATCTCAAGTCCAAGGATCACTTGTACTATTATCACATTAGAAATTCCTATTGATAGGCGAGTAAAACTCCATTAGGTATTCCATAGCGAGTCACGTTCAGTGAACTTATTCTCCAATAAGCACCTACATACTTGCTTTAGTGTCTCCACACAAATGATCATGAGATCAATCATCCTCATCTAATGAGCAAACAACATATGTACTAATCTATCCGGATTTACTAATCCCCTTTTAGTAATCCTATGATTGGGAACTATTTTAGTTTTAAGCTTTCTAAGAATTTAAATCTCATTAGCATGATCAACATCATGATTCTAAAAGCATTGTTTAAAACTATGAGTTATTTACATATTATAAAAACAGCATCATGTAGATAACAAAATGCCTTTAATAAATACTTTTATTAATAAATAAATAAATAAATAAGATTGTTTACAAAGTATGTGCTTTATCATCAAACATGGTTGGCTTGTATGCACACTACTATCAGTTCGTGCTCTCAGACAAGGTTGTGCCATCCTGCTCATGATACTAGCAGAGACTGTGACGAACGAGATTTTGTAATATGATTTAAATATTTATTGAATTTAAATAAATATATTTTAATGATTTAATTATTGACTCAAATAATTATGTGATGGAATTATGGTAGATTAATTTAATTATATGTGTTACATTGATTAAATTAATGTAGAGAATTTTATAATTCAAAGTATGAATTTAATTGAGCTTATTTGATTAAATAAATTATTTAATAAGCATAATGTTATTCTAATTAATTTAATAATTAATTAGAGATTTAATGATTTGACATAATTAATAAATGAGAATTTTAATTATGTGATTATGTGATTTAATGTGTAATTGTTCTATTTTATTTAATGAATTTAAATAAGATTATTTGATTTATGAAGATGTGACATTAAATTATATAATAAGAATGTAATTAGAATAAAGGGAAAGAAGAAGGAATAGGAGAAGCCAAACATGGCGTTATTGGGAGTTGGGCAGTTAACCCATTATGGGATTAACTGACAATTACTACGTCAGTTTAATATATATAATTATACTTATATTGTATTAGACCTTATATAAAATATACATCAGTTTTATACAACATATATCATATATCAGATATAGCATATTCATACTTTCAGAGAGAAAAGAGAGAGAGAGTTGAGAGAGAAATTGTGAAGGAATTGGTGAATTGAAGAAGTCTTTATAATCATCCTTGTATCATCTTCACAAACTAGCAAGGGACGTTGAGGAATTGAATTGTAACTATATTTGTAGCTTGCGCACGAGGCAAGTATTCTATCCCTAACTTATTATCGTTAAGCAAGTTCCTTATCTAAACTCTTTAATTGAATAAGCGTTATATTCCTTATTCTTATGTCAAGCAAGTTACTAAATTCAAAGTTTACTTTTATTGAGCAAGTTTTATATTCTTGAAATACTATCATGATGCCAGTTCTTATACTTGTTAATCAAGTTGAGATTCCATATGAGATATTATAATAGCTTTAAAAGCATGGCTCCAATTATATAATACTTATTCGATTGTATACTCTTGAGAAGTTATTATTCAATTTGAATATCGTTTATTGTTGAACCTTGTATGACTAACGAACCCTTATTGATTCGATTAGTCCATAGTTGATGAGCGTTCTAAATTCTAGAACTTTTATTAAGTTTATCCAAACCAAACTTTCTTTGGTGCGGACTCTGATGTCAAACTAAGATGAACAACTCTTTTGATAGAGGATTGATGATGCTTTAGCATTGAGATATTGTGCACAGTATTGGTACTAAGGGCTGATCCCCTTAAGTACGAGAAGTAAAGTCCATAGTCTATGACTGTTAAAGGTGTAAAGTTAAACATAGTTGACAACCTAGGACATGGTTCAAGGTCTTATGACCCTCATATGTAATTTTGATTCTCGATTATTCATTCTTGATTTAAAAGCCTAGATTTCTTCATTCAAAAATCTTTGATTCATTCGCATGTTATTATATTGTTATATTGTTATACTTGTGGGCAATTGTGCTCACTCTTGCGTAATAATAACATTGCAGTGAAGAACGAAAGATCTGACGAGCCTTCCACTAGCAAAGGTAAGGGAAAAGTCAACAAGTGATGAAGACTTGTTGTTTAATTGATAATATTTGTTTAAGACTTACGTGTAATGTTTACGACTTATTATTTGTTTACGTTTTCGCAACAAAGATTTAAGGTTAAGTATGACCTGAGATTGATTATGTATTATTATTCAGATGTTGTAACCCCATAAGGGGAGATGATGGATTTATTTCTATCTATTGCATGGTTTGCATTTATTATGGGTAGATAGATAGATGATATTTGTACAGTGAACACCAAATCCCGTAGAAATTGAAGTACCCAGATTTGGGTGTGTCAAAGGTTGGTATCAGAGCTGTAGGTTATGAACCTTAGGTGGGGGAAAACCTTAGCATAGTAGCCTGTTAAGAGGTCGATAACATAGTAATGTTAACTCCTATCGAATTCTAAGAAAGATAATAAATTTACCTTATGTGCTATGTGCTTATACTTATATACTTACGAGCGTATCGATTAGCATCATGTAATAACTAAGACTTAAAATTTGATTTGTCAGGATGTCGGATGCTGGAGAACCCGGTCAGCCTAGGGACGTCGTACCCCGAGAGGCTAGAGAGGAGGAGGCCCAAGACATTCACACAGTCTGGGAGCAGTTAGTTCGACGAGAGCCAGCTCCTTTGATCACAGTCGTTGGTCAGGAGCATAAGCCGGTATTTGACTCAGAGGAGGACTCTGAGGAGGTTGAGATTCAGGCTGAGGCAGTTGAAGAGGAGGAGGAAGACCTTGAAGAGTTCCTACCGAACTCTATCAGTGCTGAGATGTATGATGAATTGTATGACCGTAATATAGAGTTACGAGATACTATTCAGGAGCTGAAGAAGCAGACGGTTACGCAACAGTCTACTATCGAGCAGAAGGATGGTGAGATGGAGACTCTTTACACACGTCTTAGAGACGTAGAGTGGGAGTTGGTCCACGAGAAGGGCCAAGGTGAAGAAAAGTTAGAAGAGATAGAGAATGCAATTGATAAGGCCCAGGATCGGGTAATGCAGTTAAAGGATCTACCTTGGTATATGCTAGATTGCAGGACGAAGTCCCGCATTATAGAAGAAGAGAGCAGTAAAGCTGTTCGACGCCTTAGTAGGTCGTGATAGGAACAGTTTGATTATGTGAATATTTATTTAATGGTTAATAATGTAAATTCCGATGTGATTATAAATAAAGGAATATTCTGATGATTTAAATCCTGAAGATTCTTTATCTCGGGATAGTTGATGTAAATAGTAGTGATGTTATCTTATTTTGCTTAAAACTCTTGATTAAATAAAATATCAGTGTTTATTTAAGATGATATGTGTTAAGTGATTATCTTAAAGTATTTAAGACGAATCTTAAATATTTACGAATGGAATAGAGAATTAATAAGCGTATATCTTGAATAGAAATATGCCGCCGAGAGGATGCTCTAACCGTTGCCTAGCCCAAGAAGGGTCAACGAATAACAACGACGCCAATGCTAACGCGAACCCGTTTAGCAGTTGCTGAACTTGTTGTCAGGAGCAATGAATAACCAGCCGCAATCTCCATCGATTATGTTACGTAAAGACTTAATGGAAGTGGGACTACCAGAATTTAAGGGAACCATGAACCTAATTGAGACGCAGACTTGGGTTATGGAAATGGAAAAGGTTTTCGAAGTCGCTAGAGTGAGTGAAGATCAGAAGACGGCTTACGCAACGTTTATGTTAAAGTCAGAAGCCAGTTATTGGTGGCAGGCAAACAAGGTACGGGGAGGACAAGGTGTGATAACTTGGGAAAAATTTAAAGAAATATTTTTTGAGATGTACTTCCTGATGAGCTCACAGAACCAGATGGAGGTACAGTTTCTGGAGCTAATGCAAGGTGACATGTCTGTGCCAGACTATGCTGCGAGATTTAAAGAGTTTGCTAGGTTTGAAACGTACCAAGTGCATACTGATGAGAGGAAGGCTAGGAGATTCGAACTGGGACTGAAGCCTTGGTTGTATAGCAAGGTGTCGATGTTTCAGTTGAACACCTTTACGAAAGTATTGGAAAAGGTTATCATCGCTGAAGGAGGGAGCGATGCTATGACCAAGTACAATCAAGAGCTAAAGAAGAAGAAAAGTGAAGGTAAGGGTAAAAACAAGGCCAGTGGTAGTAATACTGGAGGATGTAACAGTCAAAAGAGAAGGGGAAGAGATAGCACATTAACCGGAAATCAGCAAGGAAGTCAGAAGAAAAGGATAGAAGCATGTTCGACTTGCGGGAAGAATCACCTGGGGGTCTATATGAAAGGAAAAAGAGTTTGCTACAATTATGGTAGGGGAGGCCACATAAGACCTAACTGCTCTAACCCTAAGAAGGGTGCCTGTTTCACATGTGGATCAAAGGATAATCTAGCAAAGAATTGCCCTAAAAAGGTGTCAGGAGGGGCAGGAGTAGGAGGAAACATGGGAAGCAACAATGGCAACGCCCTGATGATTTTAGGACCAACCGCAACAAATTAACCTACCGCCAGAACATTCAACATGACAGTACAGGATGCTGTGCAGTCTCGTGATTAGCTGTCAGGTATCATTCTGATCAATAAAGTTTATGCTTATGTATTATTTGATTCAAGTGCTACTTGTTTATTTATGTCCTATGACTGTGCTAACAACTTAGGATTGCCTAAAGACGAGTTAGAATACCCTATGAACGTAGAGATTGTGAATAGGGAAGTGATCCTTGCTAAGTACGTACACAAGAACTGTAGGATGGATATTAAGGGTAATGTTATGAACGTAGATCTTCTCCCGATTAGACTTGGGGAATTCTACGTTATTTGGGAATGGATTGGCTATTCAATTATGGGGCTGTAATTGATTGCCAGAAGAAGTGTATTAACCTTATGACTCCGTCAAAGGTTGTGTTTTATGGCAACAAGTCGCCTAGACAAGCTAGTTGTCTGACGATGATGCAGGCCAGGAAGTTGTTAAGACAAGGCTGTGTAGGATATTTAGCCTATATAGTCGATAGTCGTAAAGAGAACCCAAAGTTGGAAGATATACCAGTCGTGAGGGACTTCATAGACGTATTTTAGGATGATCTGCTAGGAATTCTGCCAGATAGAAAGGTCAAGTTTGTGATCGATTTGGCTCCTGGAACGGCTCCAATATCGAAGGCACCGTACCGGATGGCTCCGGTAGAGATGAAAGAATTGATGGTACAGCTACAAGAGTTACTGGACAAGAAGTATATACAACCTTGCGTATCGCCGTGGGGAGAGCTGGTGTTATTTGTGAAGAAGAAGGATGGGACGATGCGGCTCTGCATCGATTATAGAGAGTTCAACAAGGTCACCGTTAAGAATAGATATCCATTACCGAGGATTGACGACCTGTTTGATCAATTGAAGGGAGCAAGATACTTTTTGAAGATTGACTTGAGAAGTGGTTATCCCCAGCTAAAGATGAGGCCAGAGGATGTTTTGAAGACAGCGTTTAGGACTCGATATGGTCACTACAAATTTCTGGTGATGTTATTTGGTCTAACGAATGCTCCTGCAGCATTTATGGGCCTAATGAACGGAGTGTTCAAGCCATTTTTGGACAAATTCGTGGTGGTCTTTATCGACGACATTTTGGTATACTAGAAGACCAAGGAGGAACATATAGAGCATTTGAAAATAACGTTAGAGGCATTGAGAAGAGAGAAGTTGTACGCCAAATTTTTAAAATGTGAATTCTGGATTGAAAGGGTGCAATTTCTTGGACATATGATCGATAAGGACAGAATTTTGGTAGATCCCTCCAAAGTCGAAGATGTAATGAACTGGAATCAACCGAAAACACCGTCGAAAGTGAGAAATTTTTTTGGATTAGTTGGCTATTATAGAAGATTCATTCAGGACTTTTCCAAGATCGTAACTCTGCTGACGAATTTGTCGGATACCCCTTCTCATAGTCTTTCAATTGTCGTGACGCATACGTAATGATCCTTCCGTTTTGCATAAGCACACAACCAAGACCTTTATGCGACGCGTCACTATAAACCACAAAATTTCTTGGACATGTGATCGATAAGGATAGAATTTCGGTAGATCCCTCCAAAGTCGAAGCTGTAATGAACTGGAATCAGTTGAAAACACCGTCAGAAGTGAGAAATTTTCTTGGATTAGTTGGCTATTACAGAAGATTCATTCAGGACTTTTCCAAGATCGTAACTCTGCTGACGAATTTGACTAGGAAAGCTTTGAAATTCGCTTAGACGGAGAAGTGTGAGGAAAGCTTTCAAGAACTTAAGAAGAGGTTGAGTACAGCACCTGTTTTATCTCTTCCAAATGACACAGGAAATTTTGTGGTTTATAGTGACGCGTCGCATAAAGGACTTGGTTGTGTGCTTATGCAAAACGGCAGGGTCATTGCGTTTGCGTCATGACAATTGAAGGACTATGAGAAGGGGTATCCGACCCATGACTTTGAATTAGTTTTAGTGGTATTTGTTTTAAAGATCTGGAGACACTATCTCTATGGGGAGAAGTGTGAAATATATACAGACCACAAGAGTCTGAAATATATTTTTATACAGAAGGACTTGAATATGCGCTAGAGAAGGTGGTTGGAGTTAATTAAGGACTATGACTGCAAGATTTTATACCATCCGGGTAAAGCAAATGTGGTTGCCGACGACTTAAGCAGAAAAGGGCGAGAGAAATTGATGATGTTGACCGCTCAGGAGGAGCTAATTTCAGCGATGGAGAAGCTGAAATTGGAAGTGAAGTATCCTATGGAGACTGATGAAAAGCTGTTCCAACTGCAAGCTGGTACAAATTAGCTGGATAAAGTTAAGGAAGCTCAACTTCAGGACGAAGAATGTGAAAAGGAGAAGAAGAAGTTATCTGAAGGAACCGAATCAAGATTCAAGATAGACAGTGAGGGACTGCTGAGATTTGAGAGCAGAGTTTGGGTACCGCCAGTGCCAGAGATTAAGGAAGATATTTTGAGGGAGGCTCATAACTCACGATATTCGATTCACCCTGGTAGTACCAAGATGTACCAAGATCTTCGACAACATTTCTGGAGGCCAAAT
This sequence comes from Panax stipuleanatus, assembly GCA_020205555.1. NCBI lineage: Eukaryota > Viridiplantae > Streptophyta > Magnoliopsida > Apiales > Araliaceae > Panax > Panax stipuleanatus. The sequence continues at coordinate 8,706,703 of CM035116.1, read as the reverse complement.
TTGAAATGAGATGTTGCAGAGTGTGTTACAAAGTGTCTGACATATCAAAAAGTGAAAGCAGAACATTAGAGGCCGAGTGGTTTGCTACAACCTCTAGAGATCCCAGAATGGAAATGGGAACATATTACAATGGATTTCGTGGTTGGGCTTCCGATAACTTAGAAAGGCTACGACGCAGTATGGGTTATCGTTGATCGAATGACGAAATTCTCACACTTCCTTCCGATCAGAATCAGATTCAACTTAGACCAGTTGGAAAGATTATATGTGAAAGAGATTATTTCGAGGCACGGAGTTCCGATGTCAATTGTTTCGATAGGGATCCGTGCTTTACATCGAACTTCTAGAAGCGACCACAACAATGCATAGGGACACAGTTAAGAATGAGTACGACATATCACCCTCAGACAGACGGGCAGAGCGAAAGAAAGATCCAGACTTTGGAAGATATGTTGAGAGCGTGCATCATGGATTCAAAGGAAATTGGGATTATGACTTACCACTTGTTGAATTCGGTTACAACAGTTGCCACGCTAGTATTGGCATGCCGCCTTACGAAGCGTTGTACTGTAAAAAGTGTAGAACTCCACTATACTGGGATGAAGTTGGCGAGAGGCAATTACTAGGACCAGAATTAGTACAGAAGACAGCAGAGATAGTCAAAGTGATCTAGACAAGATTGGTAGCAGCTCAGGATAGGCAGAAGAAATACGCCGATCCACACTGTAAGAATGTTGTGTTTGAATCGGGTAGCTTTGTATTCTTGAAAGTCTCTCCCTGGAAGGGAAAGATCAAATTCGGTAAGAAGGGGAAATTGAGCCCGAGGTTCATTGGACCCTTTGAGGTGTTGCGAAGGATTGGAGAAGTCGCATATGAGGTAGCCTTACCTCTGACGCTAGAGAATGTCCATAACGTCTTCCATGTTTCAATTTTACGACCCTACAAACCCGATTACAAACATTTGATTGAATATGAACCCCTACAATTTGAGAAAGACTTATCCTATGAAGAAATTCATGTTCAGATTGTTGACAAGAAAGAACAAGTTCTCAGCAATAAAGATATACATTCTGTTAAGGTAATTTGGAGGAATCAAAACGCTGAAGAAGTTACATGGGAACTTGAAGAGAATATGATAAAGAATTACCCACTTTTATTTGCTTAATTTATGTGTAAGCGATTCTGAGGACAGAACCTTTGTAAGGGGGGAGAAAATGTAACGGGTTAAAAAAATTTAATTGAACCGTGATTCTAGGGACAAAATCCTTTTAAGGGGGGAAAGATGTGACGAACGAGATTTTGTAATATGAATTAAATATTTATTGAATTGAAATAAATATTTTTCAATAATTTAATTATTGAGTCAAATAATTATGTGATGGAGTTATGGTAGATTAATTTAATTATATGTGTTACATTGATTAAATTAATGTAGAGAATTTTATAATTCAAAGTATGAATTTAATTGAGCTTATTTGATTAAATGAATTATTTAATAAGCATAATGTTATTCTAATTAATTTAATAATTAATTAGAGATTTAATGATTTGACATAATTGATAAATGAGAATTTTAATTATGTGATTATGTGATTTAATGTGGAATTGTTCTATTTTATTTAATGGATTTAAATAAGATTATTTGATTTATGAAGATGTGACATTAAACTATATAATAAGAATGTAATTAGAATAAAGGGAAAAATGAAAGAATAGGAGACGCCAAACATGGCCTTATTGGTAGTTGGGCAGTTAACCCATTATGGGATTAACTGACCATTACTACGTTAGTTTAATATATATAATTATACGTATATTGTATTAGACCTTATATATAATATACATCAGTTTTATACAACATATATCATATATCAGATATAGCATATTCATATTTTCAAAGAGTAAAAAAGAGAAAGTTGATAGAGAAATTGTGAAGGAATTGGTGAATTGAAGAAGTCTTTATAATCGTCCTTGTATCATCTTCACAAACTAGCAAGGGACGTTGAGAAATTGAATTGTAACTATATTTGTAGCTTGCGCATGAGACAAGTATTCTATCCCTAACTTATTATCGTTAAGAAAGTTCCTTATCTAAACTCTTTAATTGAATAAGTGTTCTATTCCTTATTCTCATGTCAAGCAAGTTACTAAATTCAAAGTTTACTTTTATTGAGCAAGTTTTCTATTCTTGAAATACTATTATGATGCCAGTTCTTATACTTGTTAATCAAGTTGAGATTTCGTATGAGATATTATAATACCTTTAAAAGCATGATTTCAATTATACAATACTTATTCGATTGTATACTCTTGAGAAGTTATTATTCAATTTGAATATGGTTTATTGTTGAACCTTGTAAGACTAGCGAACCCTTATTGATTCGACTAGTCCATAGTTGATGAGCATTCTAAATTCTAGAACTGTTATTAAGTTTATCCAAACCAAATTTTCTTTGGTGCGGATTCTAATGTCAAACCGAGATGAACAACCCTTTTGATAGGGGATTGATGATGCTTTAGCGTTGAGATATTGTGCACAGTATTGGTACTAAGGGTTGATCCCCCTAAGTACGAGAAGTAAAGTCCATAGTCTATGACTGTTAAAAGTGTAAAGGTAAACATACTTGACAACCTAGGATATAGTTCAAGATTTTATGACCCTCAGATGTAATTTTGATTCTTGATTATTCATTCTTGATTTAAAAGCCAAGTTTTTTTCATTCAGAAATCTTTGATTCATTCGCATGTTATTATATTGTTATATTGTTATACTTGTGGGCAATCGTGCTCACTCTTGCGTAATAATAACATTGCAGTTAAGAACGAAAGATCGGACGAGCCTTCCACTAGCAAGGCAAGGGAAAAGTCAACAAGTGATGAAGACGTGTTGTTTAATTGATAATATTTGTTTAAGACTTACGTGTAATGTTTACGACTTATTATTTGTTTACGTTTTCGCTGTGACAACCCAAAAATTTATAAGATTTTAAATTATTAAAATAAATGTTAAAGAATAAAACCTAGATGGGAATTTGTGGATGTAGTTAAAAATTTTAAATAACTTATATGGTTTGATTTGAATTCTTAAAATGTGTATATGTATAGGTACATATATATATATATATATATTTAGTGATGTAATATATATATATATATATATATATATATATATTAGCAAGAGGAATGATAAGAATAAATATAGTATGAGATTTGTGGGATATGTCTCAAAGTTATAAATTATTTTGTATGAATATGTATATTATTTGATTGTTTATATTTGTTTATTACATAATAAACAAATAAAAGAAACTAATGTAGCCTAATATATATATTAGGTATGAAAATTAAATAACTTAAGAGTTATGATATATAAGGATGTTAGTATTTAAAAATTTTACTAACCTAAGAGATTAATTTTATTATCTCCATTTGTTAATTTTATAACCTAATTAAAGCAAGTCTAATTAGGTTAAGTAATTAAATGTTCATGAGTAAGGATTTGATATACCAATTGAGTGAATAGAAACCCTAATTAAATAATTAGGGTAGGATAGAATTAAAATTTAGTGAACTATGTTAATTTACATGGCCCAATTATTTTATTAGCAAACCCAAACTTTTAACGAGAGCTAAGACTTTTAGCCTAATTAAAAAGGGTCATTTTGGAAATAATAAAGCATTATATGACATTAAAAAGGAAACAAAATGGGGACAATAAAGGGCCACATGGCCGGCCCATATGGAGAGGAGATACGGAGATGAGATGTAATGATTACATTTTTATTTTTTCTTATCTTTACTTTCCAAGTGTCACACTAATAAACAAGCCACCATGTGGTCTTATCTCTTGTTATGATTAGGGAGAGATAGATGGATAGTGGATAGACTTTGTAAAGATAAGGAAAGAGAAGAAAGTAAAGATAGGAAGAAAGAAAGATAAGAAGATAAGGAAAAAGGGAAAGAAAGAGAGAGAAATAGAAATGAAAGAAGAAAAGAAAAAAAATGTGAGATAGAGAGAGGAAAGAAGGGTGAGTTCGGCAACCGTGAGAGGGAAGAGAGGAGAGAGAAAGGACCTCCGTGGGAGGAAAACAAGAGAGGAAAAAGAAGCTTGCAAGCAAGGTATAAATCCTAAATATCTTATATAATTTATGTTTGATTATTTAGAATCAAAACTTGGATCTATGATTTCAAAACTCCAAAATCTTAGATCTATATGTTTATAAGTGTTATATGTTTAGATCTATCACTTTTAAGTAGCAAAAGTTAAATCAAAACCAAGAAAAAGGAAACTATGTTTTAAAGTTAGAAAACTCTAATTTTCATAGCCTAAATTATGTTTTGCTTGGATTTAGTGTATGTTTGGTGTAATAGATCATGGATCATGTTAGATCCTTAATCTTAAGGTGTATTAGTATGTGTTATGATAGTTTATGATCGCTAATGTTCGATTAATCAAGAGATCCTGGAAGATTTATTAGAAATAACCAAGTATGGAAAAATCAAATTTTTGGAAAACGAAACATGATATTAAAAAGACCATATCTCCTATTGTATTTTGAATTTTTGAGTGTGGTCAATTTTTGGGGTTAGATCTACGAGTCTTCTAACAGATCCAAGTGGAATCACTGAAATAATCCTTGTAGATTTCCGTCTGGATAGATTTTAGCAAAGGACGCGAAAACTAAAAAATGACAAAAAATATGCTGTCCGGAAATTTCAAGGACTATTTTGGCCACTTAATTTATGTAATAAATTCCAATAATTTGGAACATGAAAATATATGATATGAAGTAACTTGTGTCCAAAAATGAGCTCATTCCGACTTAAATTGACCAAGTTATGACCATTTCAATATTTGTGTTTTTTCGACAAAAATCGCTATAACCAGAGTTGTATAACCCCGATGGCCACCAAATTTAAACTGGAGGCTCAGGATAACATGTGTAAGATCCCGCCAAGAGTTGGAAATTTCTGGAGTTAAGCGTGAGGTAGCTAATTTCTTAAAAAATTAACTAGAAATGGATTTTTGAAAAATACTAAAGGAAATTGAAAAATTCCTGAAAAATTATTTTTGTGTATGGAATACATGTATTTATGTGTGGACAAAATATAAAAAAATAATAAGATGATTTGGTTAAAAATTGAGAATCCAGTTTGCCAGATTAGAATCCAATTTGCTGGATTGCAATCTGGTTTGCTAGATTGGCCATCAAGTTGCTGGAATGGTCTGTTTAGATAATCCAGGTTACTTGGATAAATATTCTTTGTCAATCCAGGCTTGCTATATTGGATGTAAGTTGAATCCAGGCTTGCTGAATTGGGGGACAGTTGAATCCAATCTGCTGGATTGGAAAATAATTTAATAAATTAAAAGTTGTTTGAATCTAGGTTGTTGGATTAGGTATTCGACTTACTAGATTATAAGAAGGACTTATGAAATGAAAGATTAAGTGTTAATTCATAAGTTGTATGATATAGTAGTGTTAAGTCTAAGGTAGTACAATCATACTCTTTAATGGTTGATGTATAGTAGCTGGACTAAACGATTCTTTCATATGGGGAAGGTATATACGAATTAGTAACCGATCTAACTCACTGTGAAAATAGTGTAGACTAGACAGAAACTAATTTATTGGTTGTTTGTGGGAAACCACTCAGTATACTATATTGAATGCTATTAAAACTCGATGTGAGCTAGGTTTAAACTTGTGAATATGTATGATTAAAAAGTGTTAGCTAATATTTGACTATGTGGTTAAATGTTAGATCATTTACTTATAAAGTAATAGTATTATGAGATAAGTATGTTATACTAATTTAAAGATCAATCTTATAACTAATAGGTCTTTTCAATAAAGAGATTAAATTAGATTGCGTAGTAGTAATCGACGATACAGGCAAGTTCCTATACTCTTTTATTGAGAAAATTTTTCCTAACTCAAACTCGAGTTATATTTTCGAAGCATATTAGTGAATAATTTTTGTTGATTATTCACATCTATACTGATTGTTGATTCGCACTTAGTGCATGTTGTATATGTTCATCAGGTATAAAAGGCTGATCATCTTCATTACCCTAAGGTTCAGTTAAAGTTGTTCAAGGTCCTTGTTAACATTAAACATTATTGGTTCAGTCATTCATTTATTGAAACTCTGATTTATACTCTTTCACAATTATTATATTGTTAAAAATTCGAAAGCTTATTCTTTCTTTCAATCGTGATATATCCTTGTTGTAATTAAACTTGCTAAGCAATGTCATTGCTCAGACTTGCTATACCATGATAAAAAAATTTAGATTGACACGAAGGCTCAAAGAAAGATAGAGGCAAAGGCAAACTACAAGAGTAGATTATTACGCATTCATAACTATTTAGTTATCATATGCAAGTAATGTTGTAAACCTTTTTAATTACTTAAGGTATATATTCAGTTAAGATTAATAGACCTTGGGATATGTTATAGAATCTTGTGAAATACACAATACATGTTTATATATTCCGCATTAGTTTATAGAATATATATGAAGATGATGTATCGTGATGCACCATGTCCGAGGTTCTAGGGACCCGAATTTGAGGGCGCTACATCTGCAATAGAGATTTAAGGTTAAGTATGACCTAGGATTGATTATGTATTATTATTAAGATGTTGTAACCCCATAAGGGGAGATGATGGATTTATTTCTATCTATTGCATGGTTTGCATTTATTATGGGTAGATAGATAGATGATATTTGTACAGTGAACACTAAATCCCGTGGAAATTGAAGTACCCAAATTTGGGGGTGTCACAGAGACCTTGAGGTCGGCTACATTCTGTCATACCCATCTTGTAGGGTTCTTCAGGGGTAGTGCCATTTTATTGTACGTGTGGTTTATGACACACTTGAGACCCATTGGAACTTTTAGACATCATGGGTTCTATTTTCTCATGAGATAGCCATGTCCTACTCCTTTCAACCTGCTGAGTGTACAGATGTTGCATCGTGGTTGGCCTTTCTGACGGTCATAGAGCATCCATTTGCGATCTTGCCCTACTCAGGGCTCAGCTCTCCTTATAGCTTCATTACTCATGAAGTTGGCATGGATTATCTACCCTTGGCAGGTTTGAGAGGGGTGACCACATATCACCCACTTGCTGTCATTGGACAGTTTGATCAATTTCAAGATATTCACCACTTTGAGGGGGCTTTCGATTAGCGACTATCAGCTTCTTCTTTGTCATCAGCTGACTTGACCAGGATTTATGATTGTTGGACTCGTAGTGAGAAAGCTGATTTTTTAACTAATCATCCGGGTTATTCTCTAGAGTATACTGCATGGCTGGAGGTAGACATTGCATGAGCTGCGGTTGTTTACTCAGCCCCGAGTATTGATTCTGATGAGGAGGAGCCTATGGAGGACTCTGATTCTCCTACCGAGGATAAGTTATTTGCTGTTTGACATCAGCTTTGGTCAGTGACCCCCCGAGCACTTCTACTGCTACGGATCCATCTCTAATAGATTTGTTAGCTCGGATGACCTTTGGGAGGGATCACATGAGAACACTGCTGTTGACAGCCCTTTCTGGTAGGGATGCAGCTTTTATTGATAGGGATGATGCTCGAGCTACTCGAGACGCAGCTTTTGTTTAGATAGAGGAGGCTCTAGTTGCCCAGGATGTTGCTTTCATTGAGCGGGATGAGGCTCTAGCTACCCAGGATATTTACATCGCTGATAGTACTGCACTTAGGTCCTATACATATAGCATCATTGCAGATATGAGCTCCTTCATAGATGATTATAGTAACACTATGCAGATGATTGTGGATCTTCTAGCTCACATGGAGTCCTTAGGACATGAGCTTTCAGATGCACCTCCATCTTCTGAGAGGTATATCATGTTGGACTTACTATCCCGTTTATCAGCGGGTTTATAGACTAGCTTTTATTTTCCTGCATAGACTAGGTCAGCCATTTTTGTCATGTACAGGATACATTGTATATATTAAATAGTATTATATGGCATAGAAATATATTTTGATTCACTTCTCTTTTGGATATGTATTGTTATTGCTGAATGATTACCACTTTTTTCATGACTTGCTGTCTCGATGTGTCATGAACTTTTCCTTGACGGATTGACATTGAGATGTCAAAGAGTACCTCAGAAGGGCCTGTTGATCAGGGAGGCTTGATAGTATTTGGGTTTTATATGGATTTTGGTGTCTTGGGACTGGTTTTCAATATGGTTTGTGTTTTTTTCTTGAAGGTTAAACTGCACCATAAATGGCTGCCTACCTACTCCTGCATTGAGGGAGATCATGTCATTCGTAGTTCTGGCTTAGCCTAAAAGGTTTAAGAAGTGTTTATTTGGGTTTGAACTTGGTTTGAGGGGTTTTTAGGTTTTTTGTTTGGTTTTACCGCACCGTAAATGGCTACCTACGTACTCCCGAGTTGAGGGAGATCAGGTCATTCGTAGTTCAGGCTTCTAGTGAAAACTTGAATTGATTTGATTTTTTCCACAGGACCAGGATAATGGCTTGCAGGTGCTTCAGACATAGTACCTCTTCACGGTGTCTGAATTGAAGAGCTGGGGAAATTCTTTCCCATCCATTTCTTATAATTTGATGGCTCCTCTTGTCAACACCTCTTTGACAATAAATGGGCCTTCCCAATTTAGGGCAAACTTTCCTTTGGCTTCATCTTGATTGGCAAGGACTTTCTTCAGTACCAAATCATTTTCTTTTAATTGTCAGAGTTAAACTTTCTTGTTGTATGACCAAGCAATTCTTGCCGATATAATTGCCCGTGATATATGGCTGTAGCCCTTTTTCCATCTATCAAGGATAACTGGTGGTACAGCTCTTGCAACCACTGGTCTTTTTCCATCTGAGCATCTATTAACACCCTTAAGGACTCCATTTCTACTTCTATGGGGAGTAATGCTTCTATGCCACAGACTAATGAGTAGGGGGTAGCCCCAGTAGAAGTACGCATTGACGTTCTGTAGGCTTGCAGAGTCAGGGGCAATAAGTCAGGCCATCCCTTGTGATTGGCGGAAATTTTTTGCATAATTTTCTTGATATTTTTGTTGGCCGCTTCGACAGCACCATTCATCTTAGAACGATAGATGACGGAATTGAGATGCTTGATTTGAAACTTGCTACATAATTCTTTGATCATCTGGTTGTTTAGATTCTTGGCATTATCTGATACGATCACCTCCGGTTGTCCATATCGACTGATTATATTGTTTCTGATGAAACCAATGATTATCTCTTTGGTAAATTTGTGGAAAGATGCAGCTTCTACCCATTTGGTGAAATAATCAATCATGGTGAAGATGAATCGATGACCATTGCTGGCTTTGGGTTCTATTGGTCCAATTACGTCCATTCCCCATATGGAAAAGGGCCATAGCGAACTCATGTTGTGCAGTTTATTTGGAAGAGCGTGGATGGCATTTCCATGGACTTGATATTAATAGCATCTTCTGACATGATCATCACAGTCAGCTTTGAGAGAGATCCAGTAATGCCCTGATCTCAATATTTTCTTGGCAAGCAAAAGACCGCTCATATGTGGACCACAGTCTCCAAAGTGGACTTCATCCATTAGTCTTTGCGCTTGATCCTTATCCAGACATCTTAAAAGGCCTATTCTAGCATCCCTTTTATAGAGTGCGTCTCCGCTCATATAGAATTTCATAGCCATCTTAAGAATCCGCTTCCTTTCAGCTTGACTTACACCGGCGGACGTAGATCCATCTCGCAAATATTCTATTATATCTTGGTACGAAGGTCGTTTGATAGGAGGTAGTTCATCTGATATTTCTCGAATGTAATTCCCATATGATGGGGCCTTTTGGCTTGCAAATTTGATGTCAAGAATTCCCATTATATCATATATGTGGATCAAAGAAGCCAACGTTATCAATGCATCAGCAAAGTCATTTGTACCTTGAGGGATGTGGATGAAGGTTTTTTCTTCAAACTCCATGGATATCTTGATAACTTGACGATGACATGGCAACAAATGCAAATCTTTGGTATGATACTCCTCGGTGGTGTATTTGATAACCAACTTAGAATCTCCAAAAATTAGTAAACGTTTGATACCCATGGGTTGGGCCAGTTTCAACCCCATTATAAAACCTTTATACTCAGTTGTGTTGTTGGTGTTGACAAACTGCAACTTGATGGCCACAGGATAATGTTCTCCTATAAAAGAGACAAGAACTGCCCTAGCTCAGGCACCTTCCATGTTCACGGCTCCATTAAGATATCTGAAGGAACCGAACCGAGATTTAAGATAGACAATGAGGGACTACTGAGATTTGAACAAGGCTCATAGCTCACGATATTCGATTCACCCTGGTAGTACCAAGATGAATCAAGATCTTCGACAACATTTCTAGTGGCAGAATCTGAAATGAGATGTCGCAATGTGTTACAAAGTGTCTGACATGTCAAAAAGTGAAAGCAAAACATCAGAGGCAGAGTGGGTTTCTACAACCTTTAGAGATCCCAGAATGGAAATGGGAACACATTACAATGGATTTCGTGGTTGGCCTTCGGACAACTCAGAAAGGCTACGACGTAGTCTGGGTTATCGTTGACCGATTGACGAAATCCTCACACTTCCTCCCGAAAAGAATCCGATTCAACTTAGACCAGTTGGCGAGATTATATGTGAAAGAGATTTTTTTGAGGCACGGAGTTCTGGTGTCAATTGTTTCCGATAGGGATCCGCGCTTCACATCAAACTTTTGGAAGCAACTACACAAATGTATGGGGGCACAGTTAAGAAGGAATACGGCTTATCACCCTCAGATAGACGGCCAGAGTGAAAGAACGATCCAGTTATTGGAAGATATGCTGAGAGAATGCATTATGGATTTCAAAGGCAATTGGGATGACCACCTACCACTTGTAGAATTCGGTTACAATAACAGTTACCACGCTAGCATTGGCATGCCGCCTTACGAAGCGTTGTACGACAGAAAGTGCAGAACTCCACTTTACTGGGATGAAGTTGGCGAGAGACAGTTACTAGGACCAGAACTGATACAATAAATAGCAGAGATAGTCAAAGTAATCCGGACAAGACTAGTAGCAGCTCAAGATAGGAAGAAGAAATACGTCGATCCACACCGTAAGAATGTTGAGTTCGAATTGGGTAGCTTTGTATTCTTGAAAGTCTCTCCCTGGAAAGGAAAGATCAGTTTTGATAAGAAGAAAAAATTGAGCTCGAGGTTCATTGGACCCTTTGAGGTGCTGCGAAGGATTGGAGAAGTCGCATATGAGGTAGCCTTACCTCCGGCACTAGAGAATGTCCACAACGTCTTCCATGTT